>OX104071.1:6601584-6677914 GCA_944474145.2 Dicrocoelium dendriticum
AACATTCAGTGCATGCTTTCTCGATCTGGGTCTCCAAGTGCCTTTGCGCCAGTTTTTGGCCATCTCCACTAGTTAGATGAACAACTAAATACCATTTAGTTTAGATTTGGTTTTCTCTAAGTTCATCGACCTCGTGACTGACATTTCCTACGGTGCACCTCTAGGGTCCAGCGACCACGTAAGCATATCCTTTCGAGGTGCAATTTCAAGGCGCGAACAGAACGCCGCTGTATTACTTTTAAATATTTGGCAGGCGGACTTTAGTGCAATGCGCCAAGGCTTAAGTTCTGAACTGTGAGATCTCGAAGGCTGACTGTGTCCAGTTACCTTGGGATAAATTGAAGGCCTACCTTACGGCGGTTTCTACTCCATATATCCACTCATGAGGAAAGGTGGGTTACGGGCAAATCCTACAAGGATAATACCACAAGTAAGTACCTAAGCAAGAAACGGTCTACATGCTGGCGAACCTAACAAGCAGCTCCATCAGCTAGTACCTAATCTAATTATTAAGAGATTACAAAGAAATATGGGCAACGTCTCTAGACTGTTCACCTCCAGTGCGAGCAGGGTTTATCGGACTCGGTCGCAGCTACTCCCAAGAAGCTTTTACTTACGTTACAAGACGCAGCGGGGCGAAACTGCCTATACAAGCGTCATGGCGAGCAGACGGGACTGGTGGGCAAACCAACTATGACATGGCTCGCATACTTTGTCATCAGTATACTAGGGTCTTCGTTCGAGAAACCTATTTACCACGGGTTGAATACATTTCAAGCTTTTCAAAGGATTCTAGGTTAGCGGAGAGTAAAATAACAGAGACTCCAGTCCACGAGCTACTGCAAGGTATTAATCCCTCTAAAGCTTCCGGTCCTGATACAATTCCTCTGAAAATGCGGCATGAATTGGCGACTGAGCTGAGTGGTCCACTCACACGCGTGTTCTCAATATCGCTTGCCAGCTACATCTTACATTCGGAATGGAAGTAGGCAATCACCTGCCAGAATCTTAAGGGCGGTGGCAGTGCTCCGCCCACCAACCACTGACCTGTCAGTTTGACAAGCGTACTCGTCAAGTTATTTGGAAAGCTGGTAAGGAATGGAGTTTAGAACGACCAGAATAGATTCATTCTTCTCAGTGTTAGGAAACATGCATTTCGTAATGGATTGTAATGTCAGACTAAACTGTTTGTAGCCCGTAAATGCTAGGCCGAAGCGGTAGACAGTGGCCACACTGTACGTGTGATACTCGTGGACTTTTCGAACGCTTTTGGCACTGTTGCTCATATTCCTCTCCCACTAAGGTTGAGGTCTCACTGTATATCGGTACGCGCATTTCAATGGGTGTGTGCCTTACTTGAGAGACGAGAACTGCGTACTGGTGGGGCGTAGCCTTTCGCTCAGGCCAGCTGTCCTTAGTGGCGTCCCGCAAGGCTCGGTATTGGGGCCAATGTTGTTCACCATCTATGTAGATGACTTGCCTGTAGAGCTAGGGATGTCATCACAAATCTTTGCTGACGACGCTAAGCTCTGGAATACGGTAGTTATCCCGGGGGTTCTAAGGTAATTCGCGTGCCTTGTTTATACCCTGAGAATGGTTTACCTTATGGATAAGGCCCATAAACGGGGCCAACTTCTCTGTTCTCCGAGTCGGAGCTGCCAATTCTCCCACTCGATATGTTGTCGGCGGTGATGAACTCCCAGACGTCACTCAGCAGGTTGCTTTAGGGGTTGTACACTCAGCACCTCATTCTGGCGACAGTTGTAACAAGGCTGCTTGTCGGAGGTTCCCTATGATGTCGTTTATCCACCGCTCTTTCGGAATCCTAGCGGCCAATTTGATTGTGAAGATCTTCTCAGCATTCGTCCGATCCCCCTGGAATTTCTATCCAGGCTTGTCCACCATGTTTTATCCGAGACAAACATGTTTTGGAGAGAGTGTTAAGAGTGCGCACCAGGTTAGTGCACGGTAGACGAGGACACGCGTTTCCTGAACGCTTGCTCAGTTTGGGGATTTACTCAAAGCACTACCGAAGAATAATGGAGGACCTGATTCTCACTTATGGTATTTCAGCGGATAAGTTCGGACCGGACTCGTTAGGGCTATTTAGTCCCGCTACGTTACGTAATCTCCGTGGTAATCCACTGAAACTGCTTAAACCACGGTCTGATATGTTTAAGGCGGAAACTCGTCAGTCGCGACGAGTTATACCAGCTCGCTGGAATTCGCTACCAGCTCGCGTGGTTAGGAAACCTCGGGTTAAGGGTATTGCGCGCCAGCACAATGCTGTTGTGTGGCAACAACAAATCTTGCCTCTTCCTAACGGACTCGCCTTTACTTTTCAGTTCTCCTTTTATATGACCCAAGTATCTTGGTATTCTACTTGGGAGCCAGTGACCATACGTGTTTGTCATTCACTTGTGCTCTCATTAGAGGCTACGATTCCCGCAGGGTCCGGACTCCGAACATTTGGCACGCCGACTTTCCGTCTATTAGAGCCAAGGCAGTAAGTTTCCCATGCATCATCTTGACGGATGATGATATACAGACGGCTGGGGATACGTTTAAGCCTTTCCTCTTTAGCATATTCCGCCTGCACATCCCTCTTTCTGTAAAGAAGGGTACCAAAGCTAAGCCACCATGGTTGGACTCAGTCGCACACCAGCTAATGAATAGACGGGCAAGATGCTGGCTGACCTATCGAACTTTTCTCTCAGAATCTACTGCTCGGCGTTATCGTGAAGCGCGGAATGCTTGCAAGAGTCATTTACGAGCTGCTAGATTTAGCTATGAGATGGAGCTGGCTAACTCAGCCGCCGCGAATGCCAAAAGATTCTTCGCCTACGTCAAAAGGCGTAGTAACATTGGCTCATCTATCCCAGTGTTATTAGGCAACGACGGCGCCACTGCCACTATTGATAACGAAAAAGTATGCCTACTAAGTCCGCAGTATGCCGGAACTTTTGTTCGGGATGAGCAATTGTTGCATCTTGACCTAGCAATGAGAGTCCTGCAGGATTCCTGTTCAATACACGCCACAGTTTCGGAGGCAAAAGTTCTCCATCTTCATCACGCTCTAAATCTTGCTAAATCCGCTGGGACGGATGATATTCACCCAAAGCTTCTGTACGAATTCGCAAGCGAGCTATGTGATCCATTGACGCGTTTGTTTCAATTGTCGCTGCGCAGCTGCTCCTTTCCCAAGGACTGGAAGGCTGCTATCGTTTGCCCGATTTTTAAAAAGGGCGACAAGCCTCTCCCTGCCAATTATAGACCAGTAAGTTTGACAAGCGCACTGGTCAAGTTATTGGAGAAGTTGGTCAGAGATGTGCTTGAAGACCACCTGCGGGAGTATGGTCTGCTCAGTCCACGGCAACACGGCTTTCGCAAGGGTCATTCCTGTATGACTAATTTGCTAGTTGCGCGCGAATGTTGGGCGGACGCTTTGGAGCGGGCTCATGCAGTAGATGTGGTGTTTATTGAATTCTCCAAGGCGTTCGACACTGTATCACATTCTCGTCTTTCCTTGAAATTTCGGTCCTGTGGACTATCCGGGGGTGCACTAAAATGCGTCACCACGTTTCTGGAAGGAAGTGAGATGTGTATTCGTGTGGGGTCTAGTCTGTCTTTCTGACAATCAGTCCTCAGCGGGGGCCCTCAGGATTCGGGGCTTGGCCCGTTTTTATCTTCCTTATATGTCAACGATCTGCCCGAACTGCTGGAGGTACCATCTCTCATGTTTGCACATGACCTAAAGTTTTGGCACATAGTATCTGACTTCGATGGACCCCAGACTCTGCAACCGGCCATCAATAAACTTTGGGACTGGGCTGCTCTGTGGCAGTTGCCCATAAGTTATACAAAGTGTTCCATCTTACGAATAGGGCCAAATAGCCCCGAACGCGTTATTTGCTTGGAGGTAATGAACTACACCATGTTACCAAATTGGTAGACCTAGGGGTCACATTGTCTTCAGAACTTAAATCCAGTGAGAACTGGAGGAAAGCTACGTGTAAGGGCTTCAGGATGTTGCGGATGATCCACAGGGCATTCGGGACCATCACGAACGCTGTTTGTTAGGTTATCCTCAGTATTTGTCAGGCCACACTTGGAATACTGCGTCCAGGCGTGTCCATCTTGTTTAGTCAGGGCTAGGATGTCAGTGGAGAGAGTGTTGGGAGCTGGAACCAAACTGGTCCATGGACTGCAGAACTATTCTTACCCAGAAAGACTACTTGCGCTGGGAATGTTCTCGATGCACTATCGTCAACCTCGAGGCGACCTAGTCTTGACCTATCATTTAATTACCGGAAAATCGGACCCGATTTATCCGGGCTTTTCTAACCGGCTCGGCTTCCATCTCTCCGAGGTCACTCGCTTAAGCTACACAAATTTCGATCGGTGAGAGTCCGGGCGGACCTTCGTTTACCACGCCGACTGGTGGATTCCTGGGATGCACTGCCCGAGAACGTGGTATTGGCACCAACAGTGAAAGAGTTCGAACACCGACTCGACGCTCTTGGCCTTCAATTCTTAACGTTCCCCTTCACACCTTAGCTCTTTCGGCTTATTGAATTATTAAATCTATTACGTTTCTTTTCTTGACGCTCTTATTACTTTCGTACTTCTCTTTCTTATTTCACGTGACTGGTGCGGCGGGGACTGCCAGTGCAGGTCACGTGGGTGTTAAATGTTTGACCGTAATGTGGTTCGTGCGCGCTGATATGACTCTTCTGGATTCCAGTTATCGCAGAAGAATAACCCCCTGGATCAACGACGCGTCACGGAAGGAACATTTACGGGGATTTATCCTACTGTTCCGGTCCCACTTGAACTTCAACCTGAACTTCAACTTTTGCTTTTTGCTTTCTGGGTTTAAGCTTTTCGCTTTCTTACTTCACATGAAAGGTCCAGCCGGGACTGTTACATATTTGGGCATTTATTTTTTGGCCAGGATGTGATAAGTGCCTGGCGTTAGTTTCGTTAGTATTGCAGTATACGAAATCCTGGTTCAACGCCCCGCTGCAGTAGGAACACTCACGGGATAATGCTATCGTTCCAGTCCCGCTTTAACTTGAACTTGGACTTGAAAGGCAAGAACTGGAGGTCAAGTTGGTCAAGTCAGCTTTATTAAGTCTCACCGTTGGTGGTAATACCACGTTGTTATGTAGTGCGTTCCAAGGATCCACCACACAACGAGATAAATGAAAGTCCGCGGTGTGTGTAGCTTCAGCAATTGACCACGGATCGATGGAAGCCGAGCCGGTTGGAGGAACCAAGGATAAGCGGGCACGATTTTACCGCTAAGTTTGCGATAGGTCAAGTTAAGGTGACCTGGATTTCGGGGACCATGCATTGAGAACATTTCCAGCACATGTAGTCTTTCGTGTGTGGAACGTTCTGTATTCCATGCAACCTTTTGGTTCCAACTCTCAACACTATACGTATACCCAGTCTCTGGCTAATCAATGTGGACAACCTTGGATGCAGTATTCCAAGTGTGACCTGACAGAAGCTGAGAATGTTACCTAACGAAGATATCGTCCATGCTAAACAAAATAAAGGTTTTATCCTTGTCAAAGCGAGGCACGCCTTTATGCAAAATCAGCGTGGTGTACTGTTGAACATGATAGTATGATTAACAGGAACAAGAGCAGGTGTAGTACGGATCTAGGTAGCAGGGCAGACTCACATGGCTCAAAGAGTAATTAAGGCTATCCTCATCGAATGCGTGATGCAGAGATAAGAATTAGAGCGTTGAAATGGAGTAGGTTGGTGAGGAAAGGGTCCGATAAAGTTGTGTAAACAGTGCGCGTCTGGTGAGTGAAGCATGCGGAACAGGCTTCAAAACTATTTTACGAGTAGTGGCATGTCTCTAATCAACTACGTAGGCGAAGTCTTATGAGAGTCGATATATGCACTGATTCTGTGAAATTTGGCATGGGTTCTTGCCAACTCGTGGTGGGGGCAGTGAATTTACTGAGTGGCGAGTCACAACTGCCACCTCGCAGTATTGTTAAACAAATATTTGTGGTTTTTGTAGGAAGAGTGCTTGCCAGACGAATTCCCGCCACGTCTTGAAACACTGCAGTTTGGTGCTATGACATTGAGAAGGTTGCATCTGACCGAATGTTCTCGCGGTTATTTGTAGCCATGTTCCGCCGAATCGGATGTGCCGTTGGCTTCTCCTGAGTCGACTGCATGTATTTGGAGCTGCTGTACTTGGACGAATCAAGCGACTTGCATTGCTTCGAAAAGCTTTTAGGATTCTGTTAATACATCAGGTTTGCGAGGCTGCAACCGGGAACAATGTCCGTATTGTTTCCCTCTCAATTGGTCTAGGCTATGAAAGGCATTTGGAGTCTCCAGAGTACATTTTCTCGCAATTTTCACTTATCCTTTTTCGTTAACCATTGTTTTCCTGCCGTCATCTTTTCTTTTCTAGCACTTCTGCCTTTGGAATGGCGACGACCGCTTGAGCGTTTTGCTTCATTGATTTTAATCCAAGAAGACAACTCTAGATCGTTTTGGTGACTCAGCTGTTTACTATTTGATCTTCATCTGCTATGAAGTCCAAGTGCTTGCCATGTTTTAGAGAAGTTACTTCGCGCTCTAAAGCCTTGCGGGGCACCATTTGCGCTGAGTAGACCCACCTAGCTTGCTGTGGAGTAGGCCATGAGCTGTACGAATTTCTCCCACGATCCAAAGTTCCGGGCATAGGTTGCTTTTGCCATCTGTGTCGCGTTACGACAGGCAATGGACGATGTCTTGACGGACTGCCTACAATTAATCCGCTCGCCTCTCCTGCTCAAGCTGTGACGAACAAGGCTGTTGGCTCCCAACCAACCTTGACTTATCTCATGTGCTGCTGGCGCAGCCACCACGACGCGTAAGCCTAGTCGAGCACCGTCCACCTCATGTAAAGGGACGTTTGTGGTCGGTGACCAAGGCGAAGAGCCTAAGGTCGAGACGTACGCAGAGGTGGTAAAGGTAAACCTACGAAATGTTGAAAGTGAAAGCACGCCAGGACTTAGGCACAAATCCAAGTTGTTGTCATCTCAGTCCCAACTACATTTGGTTCTCCATAGTGTCTGTCAACTGGAGAAACTGCGTAGAAACGGCGCAGCTGTCCTGAAGCCGAAGATCCATGAGAAAGCCACAGCGACTTCTAGCGGCCGCTGCTTTATCATTGTGAATGCAGCCTAGTCCACCAAGGCCACCCCAGCAGAAAGGATTGTAGGTGACCAGCAGTTCGTACAACGGATGGTCTCTTTACTGTTCGATGAAGGGAAAAAAGAAGCAACATTGTTTCAGCTTTTTGCCATTTTAAGAAACAGGAGGACTCCTCAAAGTTTCGTCCACTTCAACTTGTGTGTCAAATTGATGACGAAGTCCGTCGCATTCTTCGACGAGCTCCGCGACTTAAAGGTGAAACATTTTGTGTATTGTGAGACCTTGCCCCTGAGGATCGAGTGCAAATGAAACTAGCGCTTAACGAACTCAGATCCCCTCGAGACAACGGTGTAACAGATTTACATATTGTGGATTTTCACGTGGTCCGAATCGCTAACAAAGTGCGCTGAATACCACGTCTTGTCACACCCAGGCGTTAGGTGTGGATAACGGATTGTGCGTTATTTCCCCTAATGTGCGCAGTATTCGAACCAAACTCGATGAACATCATATTATTGCCTCAGCAGATCATCCTGACCTACTAGCATTCACCGGGACCTGGTTGCCCGCGGATATCCTGGACTCGGTGGTGCAGATCCCCGGGTATCACCTCTGCCGGGCTGACCGCGCAGGAGGGAGGTCTGGTGGCGGTGTGGTCCTGCACTCTAATTCAGACCTCATAGCTCATTTACTTAAAGCTACTTATGAAGGTAATGGTGGTTTCCAAGCCCTGTGGTACCCGGTTCATAATGGACGCAGATCCCTGATGGTCGGAGTTGTCTACACAGCTGATACAATTCCGGAGCCCGGCTGCTGTATTCCATTAAGCGGCATTGTGGGGAAGGGACTGTGTACTATTAGGAGACTTCAATACCCCAAATGTCGACTGGGATGTGCTGCTTCGTGCTACTTCTTCAGATGCTTTCGTCGCGGACTTTATGTAAGCCGTACTCTAGTGTAATCTATTTCAACTTGTTACTGTGCCTACCCGTATATTTGTCGAACAAACCCTCATATTCTCCATCTTGTGCTTTCCACGGCACAATCAGAGATCGCAGGTTTTACCAAGCTTACGCCCATTGGTAATAGTTACAACCTTTTGGTTTCATTCCTCTGTATTCTACGTTACACTGTTCACAACCAAAGTAGTTTACGCAGAAACTTCTGGCGTGCCGAGCCAATCCGCCTGCAAGCGGTCGCTAGCTCTGTGGACAGACATCCCTCTATCCTCGGACCCATGGTAGGCGTGGAAACGTTTGTACTCCAAGCTGCTTTCTCTTTATAGCAGGTTGTTCCTAGTTGCAATTGACGAACGCTTACAAGAGGCCCTCCATGGATAGACCGAGAATTGAGGTGCTTAATGTCCAAAAGACGTAAATTATGGGACCAATTTAAGCTTACTCACTGCGCGTTTGACTGTTCGGAGTAGAAATTGCTCAGAAATAACTGTAGCTTAAAAATAGTCAGGAATGGCATAAGTATAAACTCCGTTTTAATTTGTAATCCAATGCGACACCGAAGACACTCAACTCTTACTTTAAAAGAAGTACCAAGGCTGGCATTGGCATTCCTGCCCTGTTTTCTGCAGACCAGGGCGGCGAACTTGACGACGATGCGACGGACGCCTGTTAACTGGCCCTGCAATATTCATCTGTTTACTCGATCTAGACGCCGTTACCCGGTGACACTGTGCCAATCCACCCCGTTCTTTGCCGCACATAGAACTGAGTGTGGCTGAGATTGACATAGGCCTTCATGCATTATATCCCAACTCCTTGCCGAGTCCTGGTGGGCTGCACCCGCTGTTCCTTATGACCGGGGTGAAATACATTACTGCTCCTGTCTGTCAGATATCTCGTCACTCCATGGAAGCTAGATGACTTCCCGTTGCTTGGAAATTGAGGACCATTAAATCTACATACAAGGGAAAGAATCGTTAAGATCCTGCAAGATATAGACCTTTCTGCCTAACGGCTGTACTGCGCAAGTTAATGGAAAGAATTCTCAAGCGCGCCCTGCACCCCAAGGCGAGAAACTTGACATCACCTCCGGCGCCAAACATGGCTTTCGGCGAGCAGGCTCATGTACCACGGACGTGCTTGTTACTAGAGAAAACTAGACGAGGTCGTTAGATGCTGGTAGACGGTTGTATGTGGTTTTTGTAGACTTTAGCAAGGCGTTTGACAAAGTCCACCATGAAACGCTCCTTCTTAAACTCCAAGGTACCAGTGTCGCTGGGAAGGTCCTCACTTGAATCACTGAAATTTTGAATGGCCGGTCCATGCGAGTCAGGTGAATGAAGCTTACTCCACTCCTGTGCTGATGATTAGCGGTGTTCCGCATGGATTGGTGCTTGGTCCGGAACTGTTCAAGCGATGCATCAATGACCTCCCAAAGTAGCTTCAGCTTGATTGGTTGATTTAAGCCGATGACATGTAGCTGTGGATGGAGGTATCCTCTCTCGAGGATGCTGACAGATTGCAGGCGTCATTGGACATTCTACACGAGTGGTCAGTCAGCTGACAATTGCCCATAAATCGTGAAAAATACTCATTAACCCCCATAGGCGCCACTGAAGCTTTCGGGATGTACCATGTTGCTAGGGCGTTACTCAGAACCACCAGGCTTGAAAAGGACTTGGTGTGCTCGTTTCACACGATTTACGGACCGCAGAAGACCTACTAAGGAGGGGTGCCGCTGCCAACAGGATTTCGCAAGCCATACGGAGAGCCTTCTCGCGACTGTCACTGGAAATCTGTTTACTTCGCACGTGCACCCGATCCTTGAATGCGGACTATCCGCCATCTGTCCTCTTACCAAGTTCCAGTGTAATATGATTGCGAAGGTCCAGCGGCGTGATTCGAACTCCATACTGGAGATAAAGGATTTTCCTTACCTCTTCGACTACAGCGGATTTACATGTCCAGCCTGGAATGTCGTCGAAGTAGAGGTGATCTGCTTTTTGCTAGGCAAATTCTACTGGGGAAATGGGGATGGAGCTACAAGCGTTCTTTCAAGTCAAGTCTAATATATCCACACGGGGCATAAATGGAAACCATTTAAACCCAGAAAACTCAGCGTTCGCTTCAAGCACGCTCCATCAATCTGCATTGTAACTGACTTGAACGACTTGCCGAAACATGTGGCCAACGCGCAGACTGAGGAATGTTTCAAGCGATTTTCGGCTTCTCACTTGATGTGTAGACTGGGGTCTTACCGCTTCTAATGTAGCTGTTACGGCCCAATGTGAAATACCGCCTCGTAGCGACTCACGGCATCCACGCAATGATTGGGAATTGCAGGAGCTGCCAAAGGACTTTCCTTCTGCTCTATACAATTCAATGATCTAATTATCCAATGATCCAATGACATGGTCAGTGAAGGTCGTCTTAACGTCTCTATCAAGGTTTGCGTATAGTAGGGCGTATTCCGGCCAAACCTAAAACTATCACCAGGAACTTATCTAGCACGACTATGTCACGCACCGTTAACTTAACGGATGTCTTTTCTTTGAGTTCCCAAATGGCTGATCTTCAGAACGACTTGATGAAGCTCAAAATAGTCCTCAAGGCAATAGAAACTTTTACTGATAGACTGGCAGCCATGGCGACTATGACGCACCCCAAGGACGGTATGGAGGCCAAGCAAGCAGAGTTGGCCGGAAAGTTTCTCAACACGAGTTGCACAGATGTGCTGAATCGTTCAAAAGGTCTTAATGAGGTAGTGGTTTATAGTTTCAAGACCACCTGAAAAGCACACCATTCGTAAAATATTGATGGAAGTGCGGGGTTTGGAATACAACCTTTTGAGCTTACAAGGCTGAAAATAAGTTGTGAAAAACCATTCCCATCTCTTAGTTAAGCTCGATAGTAAGAGCTCGGCTCCCAAGTTTCACTCCTATCAAAGGGACTTTAGAACCCGCAAGACGTTCCTTGACTTAAAATTAGCACCAGCAAGCACGGCTTTACAAGGCCATTCCGCTAGTTTAAGTGAGTTCCACACAGAACAGATGTCTTCAGCAGAATTGTGACTACTGTCCGACGCCTGTGCACCTAAGCGCCTTAAGTACTGTGGACCATGACATTTCGTCTGATATGGATATTTGATCGCTTGACTAAATGAATGTACCAGCAAACCCCGAGACCCGTACTATCAATAAAGCAACCCCATACATAGATCAACCTGGCCAAGCCGAGAACAATATAGGAAAACCCTCAGCCAATACTAAGTGCTCAGCCAGTGATACAACTCGAACAGCCATACCAAAAGAGTCAACGGTTGCCGGAACTTTAAGGCAACTTTTCAACAGCTCAGTTAGATGAGACATGTCAGGAAAATTCTACGACGATCGAAGCGAGCCCAGCAAAATCTGCACTCAAAGAACCGAGCCGCCGGCGCCTCGAGCCAAAAGACTACGTGTATGGACCACACCACCGAGTTCACCTGAGCCGCTGTGCTCAGCGACACCAACCTTGAAAGTGGGAAAAGCGGAGACCCTAGCACCATATACTGCTGGGTGAAGGAATGGATTGTGTAAAGCACTAGCTTTCAATATTCCAGACGATAGATCGGTGGATGCGTTTAGGCGCACGATCATTGTGGTTAATGGTTTTGCAGAGAATGTACGGGGGTTCGAAGACTGCCTAAGCGTGTAACCAAAGTTGCGGCTCTCATCAAACTGAATGCAAAGGATGAGGCTGTATTGCGTACCCTCAAGGCTAACCAGAAACAACTTCGCAGTGCAACAATATTAAGCCAGCTTGCGTTCGGGCCACTGAAAACAAGCATAAGTTGCGTTGCAACGAATCCTAACCTCAAAATACGCTTTAGTCAGAAAGAGCTTGGCGCATACAGCAAGAGACAACGAGCGACATCTAATTGCTTAGACAGCACTGTGTCTAAACCTACGAAGGCTCCTAGTGCCAAACGGGCTTGCGGATGAAACACACCTAGTCACTCACCTACGGTGGTTATGTCACCTGCACATGCCTTAAATATATCATGCTCCGTAGACAAGCAGCCGCCGCAGCCGGGTTAAATAAATAAATAAATAAATTTTGTATTCTCGACTAAGCGAGGCACGCCTGCGCAGGCATGATCATGTTATGAGTACAAAATGTGATCAGTTAATGTACAATGGGATTGTTGCATATGTTTAAATATGAATGTATGTAAGTTTGCATGTAGGCGTTTTTAGCTTCGTTTATGGGATTGGTAAATTTTTCCTGTTGTTTTGCTTGAATGTGTTTGAAGGTGTCGCCAGTGCTAAATGGAGGCTTCCTATCTGTGGACTTGAGGCGATTGTCCGGATAAGCGATGGGTGACTTTAGTTAGTGGCGAGTCACAACCGCCACGTCAGAGTGTTGTTAAACTGACTTTTGTGGCTTTTTATAGGGAGAAGGCTTGCCAGGCGAAAACCCACCACGGTTGGGACAATGTGGCGTTCAACATAATGGCGTTTAATGTTCCGGATGGCATAGCGATGGGCGAGGTTTCGTGCACAATTGTTAAAGTTAACGGTATTGCAAAAATCCCTGTACAATTTGAGAGGATAGCCACAGGGATCAGCAAATTCCCACCCCAAGCAAACTGAGGACAGACGATAGTAGAAGCTTGTACACTATAATACCGAATTGTGAACAACACAATGATACTAAGTTAAGACAACTTTATTTTGGCCCCTACGACGGATTCTAGCAAATAATACCGCAGGTCCTTGTGAGAAGGCACCGCGTACCACCACCGCAATCAATTCACCTACGGCGAGCACTACATCTGGCAACCTACACAGCTCCGCTCAACTTCATGCGCGTCCAGACAGTTGTGCACCTGCTAAATCCATCAGACTTATGCCGCTGTTCCAGATACATAGGCCAAATGGTCCAATGCATCCTACCCCGCAACCTGCGCTGTTTGTAGACCAGGGGGATAAGCCTCGACAGTTTCATTCCGACACCAACCACCTCGTTGCTTAACTACCAACTACAATCTTCTCACGCACTTTATCCAACCACTGCAGACATCAAAGTACCTAGCAACGGCTTCATCTCGTCATCCGTAAAGCTAGTGGACCCCAGGTGCTCTTTCTCACTCCTACTTATAAATGCTAGGTCCCTAGACAATGAAATGCATATGCTGCGTCCTCCCTGTTGCTTCGCCGACCCTAATGCCATTTATTCACGCAAGCACAGTCTTAGTTTTATGCTTCAAAGGAGGAACACACACTTCTTGATTATCAGCTGTTTACGCAATCTCGTATGCCTAAAAGAGGGCGGAGGCGCCATTTATGTTAAAAATGCTTACCCAGCAAAATTTCCGGAATCATGAAGGCGGCTGAAGCGATTGATTCAGTATGGATAGCGGCTGGTATCCTGGGATCGACGTTATTATTTGGGCGTGTTTATAGGCCGGCCGGTACCGCAGTTAAGGGTGACAGCGCACTTACAGTTACTTTTGTGCAAGCATCAACATTTTCCTGCGAATACAAAATGGTTGAAGAGACTTCAACCTGTCTGCGATAAACTGGTTCCAACCTGCTGCAGCTACGAAGTATGCAGGCCTACTACCATGTATCAATTTAGGCGGCTGGACGCAACATGTATGTGCTCCAACCAGGGCGAAATATATTCTTGACCTAATAGTTACTCTAGACATCTCATCAACGCGAGTGTCAGTCGGCCGGAAGTTTCCAGGTAGTGGTCATGGATTAGTGCATTGCTCGGTTTATTTAAAGCAACGTAATGCCTACCCAACGGAAACAGACGCAGTCGTAGTATACCGCCCGGTGCAACGCGTTAACTGGGCAACCTTTTTTGTACTCGTCCTATCAAGAAATTGGGGTGGATTCTTTATGTCTGCTTGTGTGGATCAATCGGATTAGCTGTTTTATGAGGAAATACTTCACTGTCCTGACTCTATAGCTCTCATATAACCTTTAATAGGGCAACCATCTAAAAGTGTGCCTTAAACCAGTATGCATATCCGAATGAGTCAGCTTAGACGATCCTGTAACAAAAGCTTCAAGTTTGCCCACATCATGAGAGCGACTGAGGTTGCACATCAGCTTCCTGCTAGATCTAAGTAGCAGCAAACCAAGCGAGTGCTAGCCGCACTAAATAGTGCGAACAAAGCTAAGATGGTCAGCTGACTGCTGCGCTCTCCGACTCCTAACTATGGACAACAACGCTCTACCCTAAAGATTAGTCCCAACGGCACAGATGAGACGATACGAAATGCATGCGTCAGCCGAACTTCGTCTTCTACTTGTGCGTTTCAATTTACTAAAGGGAACTAACTGTTTTAAAAATTCTAATTACGCAAGAATTTTACCTAGTTTTCAGCTCACATTTTAAAGAATCACAGTGTTCAGAAGTAGCTTCAACCTTTCAGGCCTTGCAAATACCCAAAAGCCAGTCCCTGCCCCCTGTACGGTTTGATATAAATAGTGTCCGTTCTGCGATTTCAACTACTAAGTTTCCTGGAACCCTGGTCCAGACGGAATACCACCGGGTCTGCTCAACAGTGGTGGTGAAGATATACCTATTCTTCTTTTGAAACTTTATGCTACTAGGGCAGTAAGGTCCATGCCCGACCGCTTGGAAACATTCCATCATTATGCCAAGGCAAACGTGCGGAAGCCTACAAGAAGTAGGTAAATAGCACCCTCTTAACCACACTTCTAGTATTGCGCCAGTGATGGAAAACTTGATTATAAAAGCCCTCATAACTCGCCTTTATGCAGGCGAGCACATAAATGAGTCGCAACACGGATTTCTACTTGCTCGGTCTTGTGTAACCTGTCAGCTGGACTTCCTTAATTTAGTCACTGAAGCCATTGACTCTAATCTTTCAGTTGTCATTCTTTATCTTGATATGCAAACTGCGCTTGACAGGGTACTATGCATGCGCCTGATGCATAAGGTCAAGTTTTACGGGGTCGTCAGCCCTCCTCTAGACTGGCTTGGTTTCTAATTAATAGTACCTACGCAATCTGTTAAGGTTGAGCAAACTATATTCACCCCGACCTCCGTCCTCAATGGCATGGTACGTGGGAGCATTCTTGATCCTACCCTACTTTTAATTTATATCAGTGACCGCTACAGTAGTGTGCAGCACAGTCGCCCCTTCATCTTCGCTGACGACGTAATGTTGTCTACGTCTTCCCCTGATAATGGATTATCCGCAAGCAATCTATCTTTGGGGAGCTTAAAGCACTTGAAATGTGGTGCGCACACTGGCAAGCGGAGTTCTCTGCTCAAAAATCTAACGTCATGAACCACAAATTTTCTATACCTTTTGGGTCCCTAACAATAAACGGCCTCACTACCAACAGAATGCCGTGACAACAGACCTTGGCTTGCGCTTCTCCATGCACCTCAACTTGGCAGAGCTAGTATATTTTCAAGTGGTAAGAGTCAAGGTAGTATCGCTCCACCTACGCCATTACATACAAACCGCAGGTGTAAGGCTGGCACTTTATATGCGCCACGTCAGGCCACAATTGGAATATTGCTATTTTATGTGCAGCAACCTACGAAAGTCGGACCGCGTTCTGCTTGAAAAACGCAGCGGCGCTTTACGAAGACGTTGACTCTATCACAGGAAGCGGAGTTACCGACAAAGTGCGAACACCTTAATTCAGCTACTATGTCAAATGCGCATTATCCTTAATCTATACTTCTTACATAAGCTCATTCATAAAAGCTGCACTGTAATATCACTTGTTTTTAACTCGGCAGCGCATCTAAATATAAACTCTGAACCAATAGTTATTCCATTATCCGGCATGGGGCAAAGACGAGACTGAGATCTCGTTTATTCTTAGTTGTGTACGTGAGCATACGGAACAGGTTGCCTTCCAGAATAAGTGAAATCCAAAATGTGCAGGCATTAAGGAAGGAGATACAAAGACTCCAATGGGCTGCGCAAAATCACTTCTTCGAAACTGGCCCTGATGTAGCCTGCTGACGCCCACGCTGTAGTGCACGACATCTAAGCGCCTTGAGCTCACAACGCATCCACGTTCATTATTGCTACCGGCTTATCACTTACCAGACTTTAACGGCATCCGTCGCACTCATTTTCTAAATTTCAAGAATAGCACTCTGAGTGCAAGATGACTTTAGTCTTCAACGATATCTTCCAGATCTACATGGGCTCCTCTTTTGACAATTCCGCCTTATGACTGCACTATGGAAAGCGTAGACACCACCACAAAAGAATCCTGTAAGGGATAATATGGGATAACCCATGAATGGTCTCCGTCAACTACCCTTGTGTTTTAATTTATCCATTACCTGGATCACAACACCCAGGAGGACATAGTAGGGCAATGACGAAACCGACCGAGCAGGCGAACTTCGATCCTTATATACTTCTTACTTTATTCCTTGTCTTCGGCGTTGTCTTTGTCAAGTTCCAAATTCTTAAACCACTGGGTCCGTCGAAAAATATTAGGCTTATGACCTTTGAGCTAGGCCTAGTAAAAACATCCTACCAGACCTAAGCCTTGCACAAGATGATGAAAGAGTTTGTTGCTGCTGGTGCCCCGAAAACGAGCATTAGCATTGTCCAAAACTGTCTAAATACTGCCTTTAGATGAACTTATATGTGTTTTCGTAGACGTCGGTTGCTAGCTGGCCATAATTGATGCGTTTGCCTTAAGTCTGAGCACTAGCTACTTTACTCCGCCGCATCCAACTACCAGCAGTAGGTAAGCAGCAAATTAAGATATACATATCTTTCTTATAGTCGACAAAAAGAGCACTTTAAACGTTCTAGGCCCAAGACTCAGTTTCTTTCTCTGACTGCCCCTATGCTACCCAAACTTAAGCGGTATACGTCATGCAGGCTCAACGCTCTTGTTCCCCTACCCCTTGAAGCTGCTAGACTCGGTCACCATCTTTCGTTGCAGCCCTTTTTCCTGTCTTTATTGCACGTGCTATTCCAACGCGCTGACTAATCCAGTCTCGCCAGATCGGCCGCTGGCTCTCCGACTTCACTCAGAGTTCTTCGACGTTACATATCTTGGTTCGGCGGACCCAACCTTTTGTTTACATCACCTGGAAAGCACCACGGGCTTCTCCACCCTGTATCAAAAACCCCTACTCAATCCTACCCTAACTTTTTCTTATCTCACTTTCCGCTTTTATTCCTTTTTCAACCAGGCGGTCGGCTTTACTGTCCTGCCTTGGTCTTGGCTCACCGGACTAGTCTGTTTCTCTCTGACTGCTCCCATGTTACCGAGACGTAGACGGTACACGCTCCGCAGCATTAACTCTGTTACCCCTACTCTGAGGAAATGCAAGACTTGTTCCCTCGTTAGCGTTATAGCCATTTTCTTACCTTCATTGTACGTCCTAGTCCCAAAGGGCTGATTAATTCAGTCCCGCTTAGTCAGCCTCTTACTCACTGAATGCATTTGGACTTCTGAGACATCAAGTCGCCTGGTTCGGCTGACCTAAGGGCTCTGTTTATATTACGTGGAGAGGCTCTTGGGCTTTGCACTCTTTACCAATATACCCTTCTCATGCAGACCCTAACCTTCCTTATAATGTTTTCTGTTTTTATTCCTTTTTCAATCGGACGGCCAGCGTTACCGCCCTGACGTGGTATTGTCCCACCTGACAAGTCTGTTTCTCTCTGCCTGCTCATATGCCACTAACACTTAAGCGGTATACGCTCCACAAACTAAGCAAGATGTTTCCCTTACATGTAGAGCCTGCTAGACTTGCCTCCAAATATTGTTAGCTCTTTGCACACCGTTACTATATACCATTATGCAAACGCGACGATTAATTAAGTCTTTTTGGTTCGGCATCCTTCTCTCCGGATTCATACAGACTTCTGAGAAGTCGCCTCTTATTTCGGCTGACTCCACTATCCCTTAACACTACCTGGAGAGCCTCTTGGGCTTTTTACACTTTCAGTCAATAAATCTTTCTCATCCTGACGGTAACTTATTTTTATCGCGCTTTGTTTGCAATGCTTCTTCTAATGGAATGCCAGATCACACTGCCCTGTGGTGATCTAGTCCCACTGATCAGTTTCTTTCCCTCCGCCTGCTCCTATGCTACCCAGACTTAAGCATTATACGCTATGCGGACTCAACTCTTTTTTTCCTCTACCCGTGAGGCTGCTAGACTAGTTCACCCTCTGTTATTACAGCTGCTTTTCTTCCATTATTGTATGTACTATTCCTAAGCGCCGACTAATCCAGTCTCGCCAGCTTGGCCACTTGTTATCTGACTTCATTCAGAGTCCTTCGACGTTACAAATCTTGGTTGGGCTGACCCAATTTTTCGTTTACATCACCTGGAAGGACTCATGCACTCTTCCAGTCTCTAGCAATAAATTTACTCATCCCTTCCCAGCCTTTTATTATCATGATCTGTGTTCTCAACATTTCTTCTATCAAAGGATCAGTTCTCGCTGCCCTGCTGTGGGTCTAATCTTACTTGCGCAGTCCATAGTTAAATAAATAAATAAATATTTTATTCTCGACTATGCGAGGCACGCCAATTGAGGCATGATCAGGAATGTACAGCTGTACAGACATTTTATGGGAACTGTAGTGACAGTAGAAAATTGTTCATATGTCCATGCTTGGAACTGTGCGATGGTGAACATGCGAAAGAACGATTTGGTTGTAGTGGGATCGGGATGCATTTGTTTGGACATAATCGCTCTGCCATATATCGCAGTCATACCTCGACTAATAATAGATAAAGAATCCTGAGTGATCCATTGGAAGATAATTGAAGAGCAAGCTATCCAGTATGAAGATTCTAATTGAGCTGCCAGTGTGAAGTTATGGGCTGTGACTTTATTCGGTGGCGAGTCACATTCGCCACGTTGCAGTGTTGTTAAACGGACATTTGTGGCTTTTTATAGGGAGAACGCTTGCCAGGCGAAAACCCACCACGTCCTGAAACACTGCCGCCAATCCATTGAATGGCAAGTTGTAACTGGCTATGTTTCCTGTTTCACGTTTTTTTGCTCCTTTATTCGTAGTCAAGTCGCATCCCATTTTTCTGCTGACTGATTCGTTATGGGAGTGGCCATTGCGTGCCTGAGTCCTCTCCTGTTCCAGTTCAGTAGGTCAGGAACTAAGCCTTCTTTCTGGATATGATGTGTTGATCATCTGCAGAACCACGTGAAGTCTTGAAGAATATACGTTGAAATATGTTGAAGTCTTGGAGGACAGGATAGGTTCCGAAGAAAGAATCGCAGATCCCCCGGGGTATGTAGTGAAATTGATTAGAGATAGGGGAAACCACGGCCATTTAGCGGTCAATGCGGATTGAAGAGCTTAGAATGATTGATTGTTCAAGCTTTGTATTGGCAGGAGAAGGTGCCTACCGTAGTCGAAAGTCCTCCAGTCAAGAGATATGGGAAGAGGTATTTTTAGGTAAATTGAACTCAGTGGTTCATGCCGCGGAAGAATTGTATCAGTGCAAGTTATTGATTGATTTGTCCGGTAAGTATGTTGTAAAAAGGTTGATTATTTTCCGCTCATGTCCAGGTAGAGGAACTGTGTGCCTTGTATTGTTGTCGAAGCGGAGGACAATTCCTTGGGTGCGTGTCGCCGTACCTGTGACAGTGCACCGATTAATCTATTCTTAGCTGAACGTTCTTCTGCCCTCCTGTTACTCCTAGGTATCATTGCCATTTCCGACCAGGGTCTGGCAGCGACTTCGCTCTATTCCACTTGCATCTAGACCTCCGTTGCTTTTAATTTCCTCTTAACCATAGCCTTCGCTGTTATTGCGCTCCACTTTTATTCCCAAGGCTTACACCCATTGCGCCGAACCAAGTTAGCCTCGTGCGTATGGTCTCCTCCGCTTCGACCTGGCTCGTGATTACTGGCGGCACTCGGACCATTGCTAAGTGTTTCTTGACTAGTACTTCCATTAGTAGGCTCACCTTACCACTTTTCATATAACTCTGCTTTTTACCTTATGTTCGCAATTGCCTGTTAGTCAGGCCGTACGTGACATAACGACTCCAACTGCACAGCAGTTATGACCCTCTGTGACCCTTTTCTCTAAATTCTGATGGCGTTTGAATTGTGGAATCATGAGCGTTTTAGCGTAAGTACGCTCCTGAATTACTCTTCGCACTGCCGCGCGCATTCTTCCGCTCCTAGCTGAATCTTTGAATTTCCTTTTTCTCTTAAAACGTCGCTTTACCTTTGTTGCCCCCGCATTCGGTCTCAACCTAATTGTCCTTGGTTTCACCTAAGATGCCTCCCGCCTTCAGACTGCTGTCACCACTATCGATTTACCTGTTTCTCTCCAACCATAGCATCCCTCGCTCAGCTTTCGTCAACACGCTTTGTTATATCGGGCTCTTGATCATCCGCGTGCCGGACCTTCTTCCTACCTAATAGTTGTAGTCTGAGTCCCACCAGCGACATGATATAAAGAACGCGCTTGCAAAGCATATAAACTAAACAAAATTACATTAGTTTTGATGTATCATATGCACCGTTGCTCGCCACCAGTCTGTGTTAGTGACTCTTGCTTCATTGCTGTCGCTCTGTTTGGCTGCCTCTTGTCCGTTGCCCGTTTTCTCCCGTGATTTCCACAGTTACCTTCCCAAAACTAGAAGCTTTATCCACTGGGCCTAGTCGACTCATCCTCATTAGCCAGCTGCATTAAACGCTTGACCTTTTCTTTGGGAGAGGAAGAACCCACGCATCGTTCTAAATGGAGCTCTTTCCTTCACTCTGAAGAAGCTACCTTCGCGGCGTCTAAACAACGCGGTTTAGCTCGCCTCGTACTCCCAGTAGAACAATTTACTCACCTGGAATAATTTATTTACATGGATTCCCTGTTCCATAGCGGAAGCCAAACAATTCTGGCGTGCTTACCTTCCCTACCCCAAACCTTCTGATTCTCCAGTCAGCTGGAGCTTTACTGTTGCCAATTCACAGACAGCGTTGCGCTCGTATAAGTGGCTTTTCCGCTGGCCTTTCATAGATTGTTCACTTGGCTATGGAGACAATTACCCACACTTACGTTTGAAGGAATTCAGAACCCACCTTGCGGAGAATGGCATATTCACCTGTTATGGACATATTCAGTCACGAGACACAACTGCACTCACCGTCCCCATGACAAGTCTAGAGTGGATAGATGGACCCGGTTTGCGAGCCGGACAGGAATATAATAGAACAAGCCGGCCTCTATTAACAATGTGTTTACTCACCTGCAGCATTTATCATTCGCCTCTGAGATTCGTTTATATATTTGACCGGCATCAACGGCTACTGCCGGATCATTACCAAGTCCTTCGGCCAACCAAGTAAGATTTTTGGCTGTCAGCCGACTGCGAATAATAGTGTAACATCGGTCTTTGCGATGCATAGCCGACTAACACTACTGTTCAATGGAAGCTACCACAGTGTTCCAGGACGGGGTGGGTTTTGCCTGGCAAGCTTTCTTATAAAAAGCCACAAATGTCTGCTTAACAACGCTCATCATCAGCATCATCAATAGCAGTACATCAGCCAATTGAACTGATGCTACGCTGCCATACAACCATTGGGACCTACGCAATATAGAATAAAAAGAGGGAGAGAAGAGGAATTTACTTGAAAACCTTAATGCCCTAAGCAAACAATCAGGGTAAAGGCGCCTACGCCTTGTGTTAATAACGTATCGTCACAAACAGCTGGCTAGCGTGCAAAGATAAGGCGGCATCAGCGAGACAGCTTCCTCGCGGCTTTCACTGCCCCGCATCATAATCAGCCTTTACTCTGCAGATAACTCAGCACAAGGCACACTTTAAACAGGCAATCTTATTAGGAGACGGCAGCAGACGCGCCACTGGTGTCTACTGCGATCCATGTCCTGTGAAGTCTAGAGCCAAGCACAAAGCGAGTCACGTGGACTCCAACCCGGAAGGCGAGACGGACCAACGGCACCTAGTTTAGCAGTCAGTGACTTCATTTGCCGCTGCCAAGTCAACTTCTGTTCACATCGTGCCTTGCGCCACCCCAGACCTGGCAGGGTAACCAAGGCTTTCCTAGGTAAGCGGTGACCAGGCATACGTAGCACGTGCCCGAGCCAACGCAACTTATTCAGTGCTATTTGTTGTTCTAGAGAGCTAGCATGCGTATTACTTCCTAGTACTCGCCTACGCACATTATCGTTGCGGACACGCTGGTGCTATCCGACTCCAGCAATGCTGCGCCGACAACGATGATCAAAGACTTGAAGGCGCTTTATATCTTCAGACCGAAGGGGCCAAGTCACACTACCATAGAGCAGAACGACCCTCACTGTGGCCTTGTATACCCGGCCTTTCAGACGAAGGGAAACTCTCTTCTGTCGCCAAAAGTGCCGCAGGATCAAGAAGGTAGCTCTGGCCTTTGCAATGCGTGAGCTCACGTCAGTTTCTATGCGCCCATCATTGCTGATGCAGCTGCCAAGATAAGTGTAATGATCAACCACCTCGAGCTTATAAAAGCTTACAATAAGTGCAAATCCGTTTCTTTCGTTAGGAGCAGAACTCGAAAATGGATGACAGTACGCAACGCAGCATGGCGAGTGTACAGAGAAGCTCCAGCACCAGAAACTTGGGACAACTACGTAGCCCAACGTAACCACTGCACTCAACTGTTAAGAGAAGACAAAACCGCCTATCAGCAGAACATCGCAAAATCCTTCAGTGCTAACCACAAACTGCTGTACAAGCACGTTAATAGCCTACGAAAGGTGAGGCAAGGATTTCCTCCACTCAAGACGGCTGATGGCCCAACAAGAACGTCTATGGAAGCTGCAAACGCGCTGCAGATGCAATACGCCCCTACGTTTCAAAGGGTCTTGCCACCAAGCGATCTACCAAGCTTTGTCTTCTGCTCACCAAGACTAACCCACATCAATTTTACCGCAGAGGCTGTATTGCAAAAGCTGACTTCTCTACGCAAACACAGCTCGCCGGGTGTCGACGCCATTCGTCCTGAGGCATTGGGAGCAGCAGCAAACCAACTGGCAGGACATTTAGCTCAGTTTTTCCAGCACTGCTTAGACCAGAACCAAGTTCCCGCCATGTGGAAGCTTGGAATAATAAGCCCGATTCACAAAGGTGGAAGCAGATCCGATCCCTCCAACTACCGCCTAGTAACCCTTCTTCCTATACTCTCCAAGGTCATGGAATCCATAGTTGCCGATGCACTGGTGTGCTATCTGGAAAACTGCAACCTCATCACTCCTGAACAGCACGGTTTCCGTCGACAGCGGTCATGTACAACTAATTTACTCATTGCACGCAGTAGTTGGACCGAGGCAGCCGACGCTGGAGAAGGTGTTGATGTGATATACCTGGATTTTTCCAAGGCTTTCGATCGTCTAGACCATCGGATACTACTATACAAGCTGCAGCATTACGGAATCGGAGACCCTCTTTTAAGCTGGATCGCCAACTTCCTATTTCAAAGGCAATTAGTGGTCAGAGTTCGGAGCTCATTATCGGACTCCATACAAGTCGAGTGTGGTGTGCCGCAAGGCTCGGTTCTAGGTCCACGTTTGTTTCTGGTGTTTATTAATGACCTTGCACAGGAAATCGCTTCAAACTTTCTAATGTTTGCCGACGATATCAAGATCTGGCGCAGGATCCAGGCGAACGCCGACCAACATGTGCTCCAAAGTGACTTAGATACAGTGTATCAATGGTCGATCCAAAACTTATTGCATTTCAACGTCAGTAAATGCAAGGTGCTTTCCATCCGACATCAGGGCAGCTACTCATACCGACTCGGAACGGATGTACTGCAACAATCAACTCTCGAACGTGACTTGGGTGTCCTGGTTCAAGATGACTTGGGTTGCTCCAGGCAATCCGAAAAGGCCTCGAAGACCGGGAATCAACACGTTGGGCTGTTGAGGCGGGCGTTTGGACAAATAAACAGCTCCATATTTCGACAAATGCTCAGTGCATATGTTCGGCCCCATGTCGAATACGCAATTCAAGCCTGGCATCCATGGCTGAAACACGACCTTAATGCACTGGAGCAGCCTCAACGCCGGGCATCTAAGAACGTAACTGGAATGCGCAATCTGTCCTACCAGGAGAGGCTGCGACGACTAGGATTGTTCAGTGGAAGCTATCGCAGGCTACGAGGCGACCTGATTATGACATACTTGATCCTGTGAGACCCACATCATGTGTGCCGCCCTTTACTGCAACTCAGCAGCAATACAAACCTGAGGGGCCACTCATTAAAACTCGCAGAACAATACAGTCGTCTGGAGTGCCGCAGAAATTTCTTTTCCATCCGTGTCTGTCACCCGTGGAATGCTCTCCCAGAATCGGTCGTCTCTGCACCGACACTAACAATATTTAAAAGACGGTTGGACGATGCACTCATCCACTTACACTTTGTTACTTAACACTATGTCTCCATCCTACACCTGGAGTTTACCCTGGAATTATTTGTTGTTAAATGTGGGTGTTGTGAATCTAAGTGGATCGCAGGACTGCAGCGAAGCAAACGATAAGTCCTTATTTTCGTATTTAAAGTGTTAACTATTTTACTATCATTTTCATCATAATTATTATGTTGATATCCCCTGCAACTATCCAACGGGGCTTGTAAAGCAAAGCTTCTTAACCCGTATAAATTCATTGTTCATTGTTAGCAAGCTTCAAGTGGTCATCGAGCGGCTGGTGGTCTTGCAGCAAGACTTTGCACTTTGCAGGTGCAACTTGGCGGATGTGGCTCGCTACAAAAAGAAGCCACAGCTAAACCTTTCACGCTGACGCAGACCTCCACCTTCTACATCCAACCTGTGCAATTGATTTTACTATGAAGAATGCTTTGCTGGAGCACAGATTATCCCAACTTCGTAAGGGTCATTGGTTGCACCAAAACCTTGTTTAGGCACCCGTACTCATGGATCACTACATGGCGAAATTACCCCCAACTTGTAACTTGACGTAACAGTTATGGATGTTGTTTGCGCGCCACATCGCTATCATGTTATTTGGTCTGACTACTACCTGACAAGCTGCTCACTCACATAGACTACATCTATTCGTTTATACCGCTCATTAAAATGAAATGCTTAACATGCCAAAGAAGCTATGCTTGTATGCGCATTTGACCACGCCTTTACAGATGTGTCTCATTTTACCGAGAATATAACATTTATATATCATTTATTTATTTATATTTTACTCTCCACTTATTCTTTTTTGACCTCATATACCTGGCTTTTTCTGGTATACATACGCATATCACTATTTCCAACACTAGTAGACAGGCATAATGAAAATCAGATCCTTTTCTTTAACTGCTTTTGGTAGTAAAATAATCGCATTTTTAGATTCATTTTCAATGGAACGAAAGCTAACCAACGGCAGAGAGGCCACTGTCACACTGGCTTGCTGGACCACTAGAAACCTACGACCACAATTTTTCTTATATTGGCCGCCACTGTGTTATTTATGTTTTATCTGGCTCCAAAGCCTACCAATCGTTATGCGCAATGGTGGGTGAACAACCAGCTCCCCCTGGATTTTGTTATTATCCTACTCCTGCTTTAAATTTTCACTCTTTGCTTAGGGTGCTAACACAGCGCTTGTCAGGAAAACTACAAAGGTAGTAGCCGGTGCGTCAGTAAAGTACTCGTCAACAATGCCACCTTGGTGAACACCTGTGGCCCTTGTTTTGGATCTTAAAATTGTAGACAAATAGCTCAAAGTTAGGCAACGACTTGCACATTAGCGTGCATCAACACATAAGGCATAATAATCCCTTATGTTCGAGCAAGCTCAGGCCCCCAGAAGTATACTTGGTAATGCCCTACCAACGCAGACCCAAACGCATTTCACGCCCCAAAGCATGTTGCTAAATTTTACTAACTTCTCCCCGACTCTTTCCTTCATTATTAGTGACAGGCTCCTATAGCTCATTGGTGCTGAAAACATTGCCTCACGAATATAGCAAATCTGTTCTGAGAGATAAAACTGGCGATGTTTAGCCAAGCAATGTGTGTATTTTTCAGGCCATAAGGTGACAACTGATTCGAAAGTCTCCTGTATTATTCAGGTAGATTTGGCTCATGCAGCCTGGCTATAATGTTCAGAACCACTTAGAGACCTAAAATACTAAGCTCTATATACCTAGGAGTTTATGTGGCTCAGTATCTACTGAAAATGGTATCCTGAGGCCTTCTGGCCTGCGCTAGTTATAGGTTCTCCTGAATTGACATGCACACATAATACTCCCTACTGAATTTCCAGTGTTTTCGCGGAAACTTATAGCTAACTTGCCAACCCTTATTATGTATGCCTGCAACGTGTGCTTCCCGTCCACTTACGTAGCCCCTGGTTATTTCAGGGTATTAAGGGCTATATGGAGCATTTCTAGATAGCTATACCTATTTAGAACGTATACCGTTAGGTCACCATTTACATCGTCTTTTCTTCTTTCTACTTTTTGTCTTCCAAGCAGAAAGCCATTTTTAGAAAAAAAGAATACTAAACTTATTCGTGAACCACAAATCAATTCCGAATAAATCGCAAGCTAATGCAGGTACTGCATTGCTTTTACATTAATGTAATCTGCGGTTAAAACTTGTCCTGAGCAGTCTACGTTTGTGATACTTTAAGCAATATTCTAGTCTTACAAATGGTTTTCTTTTTTCTGTGGTTCACCTAAGTTTAAGTTTGGCGCCGAAAACCAATATCGGCGCAAAAAAGGTATGCTCACCCATGTTTGTTGATTTGTATTTTTCTGGTGATGCAAGCCGCGTTAGAATGTCTCAAGAAATACTTTTCCCCTGCATTACTCGAAATCATTAGTTAAATTTTGTATCCCTTATAATTCCGCCACTCTTATTTCTTCCATGTGCGCAGCATTATTTATGGCGACTGAGCCCGCCGAAAAGTCCAATGAATTTAAAGTGAAGTTGTGGTGAATCAGGTCCTGTTCCAAAGAAAACTGGCACAACTACGGCGCTGCGCATCTGTCACACCAAAGAAATCAAGGCGCTCAATAGCGCCAGAAGGAACAGGAAAAATTTCAAGTTGGGCGACTACGATCACATCGGCTGTACACCAAAAAATGCCAATGCATTTGTACTTGCCAATAATGAACATATACTCGTACTTACCTGCTTCCATGCAAGCGCGCAGGACTAATTTAAAAAATGATCTGTAACATTACGGGTGAAACCTCTGGCAGTCTAGAAATATGCCTATTCATTTAGTTTTGATTTTATGGTTTTGTGTTGATTCCCTAGCCAGATGAGCGCCGCAGGGACGTTCTGGAAGGTGGATTGTGCAAATAACGATATCCTTTAGAATAAAGAACAAAGAAACATGGACCAAGCAAACTGCCAAGCAAGTTAACCAGAAACCTGTTAATATATAAATACAAAAGTATCGGTAGCCTTGTAAAGGTTAAAAGCACTGAGATAACCAAATATGATGTGCAGCAGGTCTGCTATTTTGCATGCAATTACGAGACCCGAAATCTGTTGAATACAAGAGACGAACGCGGTCCTAATTGGCCTAGCGTACGCAAAAGTTTGCCCGCTTGGAAATCGTGAGTGCCAGGCATTGTTAACAGCTGAATGGGTTGAGGGAACCAGTAGAGCATAGTAAGTAGTGGAATATACGACCATGATATAGGCTGAGCGATCGGTCTACAGTGGTGGAGCTTATCGTTTAAACATGTATGAGAGTCAGTGTAATTGCCACGCCGGGCTAGAGATTAATGAGAAGCATAACGCATCAGGTTCAGGAAACGTTTGCTAAAGAAATAGCTGGGGGCAAGTGCGAGACAGTGTCAGAGTAGTTTCGACGAGAATTGAAGGGTCTATACATTACAGCCGTAGCGAGAATACGGGTGCTCAGCCAGCCCTGAAACGGAACCTGAATGGCAGTGACAGCGAGGCAGCAGCGCCAATAGCTACTATGTGTTCAACGCTGAGTTTGACATCCACGGTGGGATGTAAAACTCAAATGGACGGCTGGGTTTTGAATTCCTTTCAGACCGATTAATTAATAAGCAGGAACGGCAAGCTATTTTAGGCTCAGTCCTATGCTAATAGGTCTACAACGTTGAAAACAGAAGGCAGTACAGACAGCACTATCTACAATAGCTGCCGAAAAACGGTTTCAGAGCCAGCTATGGAAGTGACCAGAGTAGGGGAATAATACATGCAACACCGCCAGTAGCTACTAATTGTTGCACTGTTAGGTTTGCTTTTACAGTGGGAAATACAACACTAATAGCTTGGAAGAGATGCGTAAAGGTGTGTGACGGATTAGTTGTGCAGCGGGAGCTGCGCGCTCTCTAGGAATGCAGCACAAACTAATATGCTTTCAAAGTTGAAACCAGGAGAGAACGGTTGCAGAGCCAACTCTACACAAGCACAGGAGTACCGTGTTTTGCTGGGCAGCAACGCCAAAAAGTATTAAGTGGTCCACCCAAGGCGGATTTCTACAGGGACATATTCGTGTCAAATAGACGGTAGAGAAGAGTAGCGCGAGTGCCGGGTTAAGTACAAGCAGTAGTCGTTGGCTATCTGAAGTGGCACATAATTACTTGCATCCAATGTTTAAAACTGGAGCGAGCAGGGATGGGATTACATACGATAGTTGTAGCCAGTAGGCGTTGGAAGAGCCAGCTCCGAAAAGGACGTGGATTAGCGTAATGATATGGGTTGCATCGCCAAAGCATGCCAGGTGCTCCACTTTAGGTGAGCTACAGCGGAGTAAAATACAAGTCAAACCGACGGTAGAGAAGAGTGGTGTTAGAGGCTAAATTTATTGTGAACCGGAGTCAGAAGCGTCCGTAAGCTGATGCATGGACTAATTTGCTACGAAAAGTACGAACAGGGGCGATAATTGATGCGATTGCATACAACCGCTGTATGGTGCAAACTGTTGCAGACGAAGCTTTAAAAGGGACGATGGACGGCAGGACAAGATGGGCATGGGTACCATAATATCCCAATTGTTCCATCCCAATGTTGGCTTCTAAAGTGGAACATAATGATCAAATAGACCATAGAGAGCAAGCTAGAGGGGGCCGGATTTCTCTTAAGCAGGAGCCGCTGGTTGTCGTAATGTGAGGCACGAACTATTAGCCGTTCAATTTTAAGAGCAGTAGAGAGAATGCAAGGGAATACATTTTACAGTTGTAAACGGTTGCAAAGCATCTGAAAGTGAATAGTGGTACCGGGTCAGGCTAACAAGCAGTGCCAAATGATACTAAGGGTTCCAAACTAAGGTGGACTTTCATTGCGAAATATTCGTGGCAACAAACGGCCGAGCAGGGTAAGGGTGCTTGTCGGCTTAATTGTGAAGTAGGAGCCAAAAGCAGTCCTTAGATGGTTGGCCACATCCGGTTTCGGATTTGCCTGTCACCATGGCCAGCCACAGGACGCCTGCGCTTACAGCCGGACCATGGGTGGCTTGCGCTGCACCACCCACAGCTCCAACCACACACCTCATATCCAGTGGAAACCCGAAGAAATAAGACCGGGTGGCATGTGGTTGGGAGCCATGTTTCATCAACGGAGCCGGCCAACACGCCTTCACAGGCAAACACAAGCACGCGCTCTTTGAGGAATCAGGCGCACACAAGGCGGTGGCTGCACCGTGGTCCGCTCCACATTGAGTGCATGGAACCGCTCTTCCAAGCTAGCACCACCACAAGGACCGTGTACACCGTACCCTCCAGCAACGGCCAATTGTCTCCTGGAGCCAGTATGGACGCGATAGTGGGTAATAGACAGATAGGCACCTTGTCAACATGCACCTCAAGGTCGGCCACACCGGGGTTCACAAGCAACAGCCAATCATATTAAACAACAATAAAATAAACAGAATAATGCGTACAGATACGGTGGCATAACTCTTCGCTAAACTATCATATTTAGTGAGCTGGTTAGCAACGAATCCGCGAAGTAAAATACGTCTACAAGTGACGTAAAACTGCTACCAGTGCAGCAGAGTTACCGAAGAGAAGCTCAATTAGCATAAGCAACGTGGCCAGTTACTAGATGATTATTCAAGTATGCGGCACAAATCAAATACAAGGAATGAAATTTAGCCAGCTTATACAGATCTAGTTTAAGTGTAAGTTGGTTTAGTCCAACTGAGGGAAGCAGCATTAAGAAGGCGACATCAGCCTCAGCATGTGGCATACATACATACATGGTTGGCGGCATCCGGTTTCCGACTTGCCTGTCGCTGTGGCCAGTCACAGGACGCCTGCACCTACAGAGAGACCATGGGTGGCTTGCGTTGCAACACCCACAGCTCCATTTTTAGACGGGGCACATATTAATATGTATTCAATATAAAATGCTAGAGCGAGAAAAGACAAGACTACGTAAGCAAGTTGCATCGGGGAAACGGATGAAAGGCTAGCTGTGTAGCGAAAGTGGGGCAGCAGCATTATATGGGCCGTATCGTCAAAGTTATGGTGTGTTTCATTCCATCGTGGGCTACTGTAGTGAAAACTACAAGTCAAGCAGACGGCCGCGAAGAGTGTGGGGCAGAGCGAGCTAAGCCGTGACGTAGGAGCTGCTTATTGTCGTAATTTAGCACACAGAAGAGTTGAAAGAAGGGGTGAACATGACGGTAGTATCTACTGCAGCTGTAGCCAGAATAGTGTTGCAACGCTAGCGTTGAATTGAACGTGGGGTCAAGGTGTGCTAAGAGCTGCAGCTTTAGGAGATGCATATTGTTTCACTCCATTGCGCGCTCCTACCTTTAAAGGAGAAGTCGAGCAGACGGCAGAGAAGACTGTTGGTGTTAGCCGGATGCATGGCAAAGCAGGAACCAGCGGCTATCATAAGACGAGGCATGAGCTAATAGGCTATCAACTACAAACCTTGAGCGGGAAGGGTAGCGATTGATTACAACAGCTGTGGCGAGACCGGTTAAATCGCCCCTCTAAGCAGGATCAGGGGTGGCAGGATGAGATGGCCAGTAGCGCCAAACGATACCGTGTTCCACTCCAAGTAGAACTTCTAAAATGGTACATTCATATCAAATAGACGGCGGAGTCGAGCAGTGGTGCGTGCCAGGTAAGTTTGAAACGGGAGGTGCTCGCTATTGTAATATGCGGCAGGGACATATTGCCGTTAAAGGTTTAGGATAGAAACGAGAATAAATAGGATGGTCCACCACAGCTGTAAGGTGAATACACTTTTAGTGCCAAGGCTGAAAGTGACTTGGGTTAGCAGGACGAAATGAGTTGCGGCGCCAGGGTATACTAAGTGTCTTGCTGCAAGCTAAATTTATACAATAAACTTACAAGTCAAACATACAGCAGAGTACAGGAAGAAGGGAGCCGAATTAACGGAGTCGGGGGCCACGCACTATCGTAACACGAGGCACGGTCTACTAGCCTCTAAATTGTACGAAGAGTAGCGTGAGTGGTAGGGACTACACAGTACGACTGTATCAAAAAATGTTTGCAGGGCCACTGCTGAAAGTGACCAGGGGTAGCGGATTAAGCAGGGCAGCGGCGCCAAAACATACCAAGTGTTTAACTCCCAGGTGAATTTATACAGTAAAATAGTGGCCTGTTATGACCAAATGTATAGGAGCACTAGTCTGTGTGGCGCTTCGGGGTGCATCAGTGGTACTCGAGCTAAATATTAAGAGATAAGAAGCTGCGGACTACGGCATTCACAAGCCGGAAGGAGATACTGATAAGAATGTACGGTCGAGGTATCAACAAGCCTGAGGTGAAAAGAGGAATCCCTCGGCAATTTGGATGTATTTGAGCTATGCCGCAGCACAATGAAAGGCGGTGAGTCACAGCCTATTTGGCACTTCGGGGCTTATCAGTCGTACTAATGTTAGACAGGCTGAGCCAGAAAGCGACAGGCATCGACATGCGGGAGCCAGGATTTGATAATACTAAGAATGTAAGGCCGTAGCCACCTCAAGCATAAGAGGAATTAGAAGCTGTTGGGCATTATAATGGTTGTGAGCGTTGTGGCCTTACAATCCAAGTAAAGATATGTAAAGAGGAAATGTGAATGAGTCACTGGCACGAAGGTTCTTCGAAAGTCCGGATGCCTTGCGGAACATCTACAACCTTCAGAAACCCTTGCACCTAACTATCCTTCGGTTCTCACGGGCTATTTGTTTGCGGGCAACGCGACCCCAGGTTTACCAGTTGGAAACCATGCAGTAGTTCATTCCCGACAATTAGGTAGCGTGTACGGTGCCTTTTGCTAGACTCACAGACTATAATAATTTGCTTATGTTATGGGAAACTGCCACAAAGCAGCCTAGTTCCAAACTTCATGGAGGGCGCGTTGCACAGCCCGCGGGTCATCGAGGTCAGACACCAAGCATTAAGGCTCTTTGCAACCATGAGAAATGTACCCCCAAAAGTTCGGGCAGCTCAATGTCAGAGAAACTAAAAGTGGGCAAAGCACCGAACCCTACGGGAACCTACTGAGGGCTGACTGACGGAAAGGCAGACTAGACCCCAAACGAACACTCATCTCTCCCTGCCAGCAACGTTGTGCCCCATTTTAATGCACGTTCTGATATGCCATAGGACCGAACCTACAAGGAGAGGCGAGGATGTGGTACAGTGTCAAACGCTTTGGAGAAGTCAAAAACAGTACATCTACTGCATGACCCCGATCTAAAGTCTCCGTAAGTACTACGCGGTAACTCGAATTATTGGCGTGCCATACCGATCGAGCCTTTTAGCTCCTTTTTGGAAAATGATTTTTGCGTATACGCACGAAACGGACTTTCAGTATTGTCAGATTGCCTCTAGTCCAAGATATCGTGGACCGATTAAAGTTGCCTTAGCCCGAGCAGCTGGCGCTTGCTGGTAATTTTTCCGATTTTTCATTTTTGCTTTCGCTGTGCCCCACTCTATATTATGAGCGCGTTAGCGTTGTATATCTGCTGCAATTCTGCTCTGTCTCCCATGGTTGTATCACTAAAGACCGAGGCGGATGGACCTCTGGGGTCTTCGTTTGTTGAAACTAGTGCAACTTCTGTACAGTCTACCTGTTCAGCGAAGTAACAGATTTATCCGGCGGTTTGCAGAATGACGTCTGCCGACAAGAGTTTCTCGAACTTTTCGCCTGAATACACGCAGCTTAATACAAAACGTTATCAACCATCTTTAATTTCATTTACGGCTGTTGCTTGCTGCAATCAGAGGCAGACGCGCGCAGTTATCACCGATGCTATACTTTCAGCGGATGCGTCAACATTGGCAGGTGTTGAGAAGGCTGTACCCGAGCTCGCAACCATTGCCTGGCTTGATGCGAAACTCGATTTAACAAATAAACTGGTAAGTAAATAAATTTATTTTCGTGCGTTGCGAGACACGCCTATGTTGGTCTGGTCATGTTAAAGGTACCACTAAATATCGCGGAAGGTATAAAAGATGGTGTGTTCGCCATGAACTTTCGATCTGTGCTTTCCTACATGGATGTGAGGGATACATGTGTCTGTCTGTTATGAGCATTTCAATATATGCCACTGCAATTGCGATTGACCGCGTAGATAATGTGAGAAGGCATAAGGTACTTCCGTGGTGGGCGCTTGGTTGTTTGGGTAATAATGCAGTTATGATTTTAGTCAAATGGAGTCACATCCGCCTTGTCGCGGTGCTGCAATTCCTGAAGGTTGCGTTTGCGTACCATGCACTAGACTGAACCTCTGCTGCCAATCCATTCGCTGGCGTCTGGCACCCAGTCAGGGTTTTGCACATCCTACCGGGCACTCTATGTAGCACTGCTGACTCTTCTCATGGAGCTATCAGAGGGAGGAAAATTACGGTGCAGGAATACCATAAGCTCTATGTTAAACTCAGCGAAATGGTTGCTACGGCTTAGAGAAGGATGCAGTAGTTGTGTCGTAAATTTATCTTACGAGTGGGCACATGGGAACCTCCCAAAGTTGCTGAACGTCTCTGCTGCCATTGTGGCAGCTCCTTCTGCAAAGTTGTTGGTAACTGCTTAATGCGACAGAAGGTGGACTTCTCATGCTCCCATGACCAAATTAACGTAGCAAACTAGAGCTTCTTGTCAAACTAGGTAGGGGCTGGAAGACCAAGGAAATAGTACGACTCCGGCAATAAAGCGGAAACACTACGCTACCGTTGCTTCGATGTCGTCTTCAGAGACCGGAACAATCCTATGGCTAATGGTAAAACCCTTGGTGTAAGTGCCGTATGCAAGTCATGGGTTGCAGACATCCCTTCGTGACGACCCTTTCAAGGATTGTACAGTTATATTTCGTAGCGTAGCTGTAGCAGTACTTGCTCACTCAAGCAGCCGACGTTTGGATGACATCAAGTGACTCAACCTGTGCGTTACCAAGTTGCTTACGCCAGGCTTCTATGATGTTACTGTCCGATGGCTAATCAGATTATGGAACGTCCCGATCGGTAGGTTAAATCAACGACACCGACAACGTTACGTTGCTCTTTCTACCCCGGGGAACGGAAAGCATCACTGCAGTTTCCATTCAACTTTAGGAGTAGCGATGCTAGCGTTCAGCAATATTGTGCACTTGCAGATAGCACGAAGCCGAAAGAGGCTATCAAAGGCCTCAAAACTAGACGGGCGGCTGGTGAGCAAGTCCTCCGTCTTATGGGTTTTCAGTTGGTCAGCCGAAAGTTATTTTCCGACCTATCAAAAATTCCCCTGATGACGCACGGCACAGAGACGGTCGTGCCGACTACCTTGCGGTAGTAATTAGAAACTTAAGTAGGTTATAGAACAAGATGCACGAGCCGGGTCTACTAGTACAAACGTGTCTTGACATCCTTGCTTTCACTGAAACGTGGTTGTCTCTAGATCTCACAGACCTTAAGGTATGTTTACCTGGTTACGCACGGTTCAGGACTAATCGTTCCGTTGGTCGTTAAGGCAAAAGCGTTGTACTTTATGTGCATTATAACATAGGTGCATTGTGGATCCGCGCCGTTCAGTTTTCGGAACAAACGGTTGAAGAAATAACGTCCGTTATTTGCACTTACTCTAGTCAGTTTAAAATTATAGTGATACACCTAATGTCTGGAAGTTCTTCCAAGGGAATTCTTGACGGTTCGCACTCAGTCCGCGAATAAGTGTTTGGTTCTAGGTGATTTCAATCTCTCGGACGGCTGTTGAATCGGTATTTCTTGCGCAGATGTCAAGAACCTTCCGTGCTAACTTACTTGAGCTGACTTTCCAAGTGCATTTGAACAGGTTCACCGACTGCCCTACTACGTAATTGGATAACCAAATATCATCTACGTTAAATCTGGTTTTGCTAAGGCTATAGCCTTCGTGACTGAAGTTTCCTACGGTCCAGCGACCACGCATGCGTGTTCTTTTGCTGTGCTTTTCAAGTCATCAACGGACCGCCGTTGAAGTAATTCCGAACAATTAAAGGGCTAGCGTTAATGTGACGCGAGCAAAGGCTTCAGTACAGAACTGCGAGATCTAGCTGGCAGAATGTGTCCAGTTATCTTGAGATAAATTTAATCCGCAGTTGTCGGAGGTTTCCACTTCCTATATGCCACGCATGAGGAATTAAGGTCTAGGGGCACAGCCTACATGTATAGATACCACAGACAACGCCTTCTCAAGCAACGGACTAGATGCACGCAAACCTACCAAGCAGTTCCATTTACCAGTACCTATGACAGTTATCGAAAGATTAGAGGTAAATTCAAGCGACATCTTAGGACTACTCGCCTCCAAATACGAGCGCTGTTTAGCGGACGCGGCCGCAGCTTATCCCAGGAAGTATTTTACTACCTATCAGGTACTTCGTTGGTCAAACCCGGCTATATCAGCCTAATTGCAAGCTAGCGCGCCCCGAACGCAAAACGTCTATGTCAATGCTTATACGCTTAGTGGTCAGCATACCAGTCTTTGTTTCGGAGGCCTGTGTACCACATATTGAATTAATTTTAAGTGTTATAGGTTCTTCATTCTTAGCTTAGTTTAACATAACAAGGACTTGGATCCTCGACCTATAGCAAGGCAATAGTCCCTATTATGCTTCCATGCTTGCTACAGTTTATTCAAAGCTGTTGCTAGAATTGGCCGGGGAACTAAGCGGTCCTCTCACATGCGTGTTCGCAATGTCGATTGACAACTGCGTCTTATTTTGGGAATGGAATGGGTGCAATCCTCGGCACTATTTTTAAGGTTGGTGGCAGCACTCTACCCATGAACTACCGACCTGTCATTTTAACCGGCGTCCTAGTCAACTTTTTGAAAAATCGTTAAGGGACTCGCTTGAGAATCACCAGAGTGGCTTTAACAACCTCAGTGTTGCCTAACCTGGATTCCACTAAAGCGTTTCATGTCAAACTAATCCAATTGTAGCTCCTGATAGCTGGGCCGAAGCGGCAGACAGCGACCACACTGTCGAGGTGCTGTTGCTAGACTATGCGAAAGCTTTTAACATTGTTCCTTACTTTAGGCTGTCACTAAAGTAAAGGTCTTACTGGACAGCTGGTCTCGTCCAGCCTCTCAGTCCCCAAATTCCCATAGGCATCAAACCAAGGCCTCTCTTCTTTTGAGGATCGGCTGCCACCGATTAATTTTCTCACTGGTATAATTAACTGCCTTATGTGCTCGCATCCATTTGACACATTATCTGCATGCTTGGTCGTTCTATGGATTGTGTGTTGCTTTAGGAATACGTCCCCTCTCGTGTTTTGCCTCTCTTCTGGTCTATATCGCAACAGTCCAATGGCGGTATAGTTATCACTAGCGTCAGCGCAACATCCCAGGTCTCTTTTGGTTACCATTACTTCTGTGCGTCTCATTCCAAAACATTTTGGCCAAGTCAGTCCTATGAGGCTCCAAATGCCCATGGACCTCAAGCCAAAGCCTCGCTTATTTTGAGCATCGGCTGCCAGCGACTCAACTTCTCATTGGTATAAGTTACAACCTCATGATACTCTTCTTTGTCTGAATCATTATCTCTATGCTTGGTAACGCCTACCGAAATCCGAATTTCCGGTCTCTGATTGACTTTTGCCTCTCGGCTCCACTATCATGTATCTCAGCTCACATTAACGTCTTCCCCTCTTTTTTGGCGTCTCTCTTCGCTTATATCACAACTATTCTTTGGCGGTATAGGTACCACTAGCATCAGCTCATCGGTCACTCCATTGATTTCAGCCAGCACATCTTTACCATAAATTTTATATTTATACAATAACATAGTCCTGTCCAATTTTGTTGGCAGTTTGCTCGGTCCGTTTTTCTTCTCACCCTTGTTCTACAGGATAACATTACCTGCACCGAACACCGCTGAAGACGTACCTGCGACGCTCCCATGGACACGGATTCAATAAAGAACAAAGAAAAACCCGCACTTCATAATCATGACACACTAAAGAACCTAGGAAACTGATCAATTCAATACAAGTCACCTGAGTCGTCCGAGTTCAACAGCTCCAACCACTTGTAATGGACTCCGAAGGCGACTACACAGCCACAGGAAACAAATTGGCGTTGCGTGACTGCGAATATCCGCGAGGGTAATCGGTCAGATACCATCTTGCCAATGTATATCAATAGCCGGAAGTGTTCCAGGACGTGGTGGGTCTTCGTCTGGCAAGAGTTTTCCCTACAAAAAGCCACAAATGTCTGCTTAACAACACTGCGACGTGGCGGATGTGACTCGCCACTCAATAAAGTCACCGCCCCTAACACATTGGCAAGTTGATTGACACCACATTTAAAAGTTCTGTGCATATATCGGCTCTCGCATGAACACGCCTACATATCTGACTAGTGACATACCACTATTCTTAAGTATTTTCCACCCGTTTCCTCATACTTCACTCACTGACCTACATTGCTTACGGGACCTCATCGGACTAGTTCCTCATCAACATACCATATAAGTGATCTGATCACTATTTTTACCTCTCGCATTCTGTGTACATAGACTACATACAACCTTTGGGCTCTATGGGCCCACACTACTGTCTCCAACTTTACTACTCCCACTGTTGGTGCTGCTTATTCGGCTATCATGTACAATAATGCAATGTGCTGATCATGCCTAAAAGGCGTGTCTCGCTTTGTCGAGAATAAAATATTTATTTATTTATTTATTTATTTAAATGATTGTCTGCTTTCCCGGTAGGGATAGAACGTTGCAGCGGGGTTTGGTGTAACCTACAGCTCAGGAAAGCTTTCCTTAGTTGCGTCACGCAGAGCACTGTACTAAAGGCTATACCTGTTCGCCATCTATGTAAATAACTTGTCCGAGGAGCTGAGTCTCCTTCTTAATGCTTGTTGAGGGCCTTAAGCTCTGCAATATTATGGATAGTCCGGGGGTTACAAAGCCATTCAGGATAGCTATACAGGCTTTGGGAATGGCCCATCATGTGGTTGTTGCTCATAAATAGTGGCACCTGCACTTCTAGCCTAGTTGGATTTCATGTTCCTTTTACCCAGGATGTTGCCGACTTTGGGGAATTCCCTGTTGTTACTCAGCAGGTTGATTTGAGGGCCGTATCCTCATCAGCCAATTATTCTGGCAACAATTGGAAGGAGGCGGCTCATTGTAGGTTTCGCATGCTGCGGTTTATCCGCCGCTCTTCCGGAATCCTAAGAGCCAAGTTGCTTGCAAAGGGAAGCTTGGCATTCGTCTAACCTCACTTGGATTATTGAATCCAGGCTTGTCCACTATCTCTTATATAAGACATCATGGAATTGAAGAGGGTGTTAAAGGTGCATATCCGGCTAGTGCAAGATTTGCAGGCGAACGTTTCCTAAACGCTTGCTCAGGTTGGGGATGCACTCAGTGCAATAACGCAGGAAAGGAGAAGAAATTATTATAGGCTGGCTAGCCGAACAACCTCCGTGGGATGCCATTTGTGTGGTCCGGGTAAATCCCGATCCAGCAAATTGTTCGGCGGCAGTGTTCCAGGATGTGGTGGGGTTTCTCCTGGCAAGCCTTCTCCCTATAAAAGCCACCGATATCCGCTTAAAATCACTGTGACGCGGTGGATGTGAATCGCCGCAGAATAAAGTCACTGCCTATTCCATTTTCCGCAGGATCATTTACGCATCACAAACGTCATCCGGTTCGAAGCCTTTCAAGGATTTCCCCCTTGGTAACGAACCCAACAAACAAAAACACACAGCATCACATTTACCTAATCACACAACATGGCTACTTCAGAATACAGACATAAACATACTTTTACGCGTCAACAGACACACACATTCCTATGCTATTTGTCGAAATATACTAACTTAAGCAATTGCCGATCACACATGACTGTATTACCATGATCATGCCATTGATGGTGTGCCTCGTAATGACGAGAATAAACTATTTATTTATTTATTTATTTATTATATTTTGACTGCTAAGATCGGTCCAGACTTGTGAGATCTATTTAGTCCCGCTGTGTTACCTAACCACCGCGTTTAACCTTATAAACTGCAAAAACCACGGTCTGATAGAATTAAGGCTGTAACACGACTGTCCCGCTGAGTTATTGGTTGCCGGAATTCGCTCTAAGCCCAAGTACTTAGAAAGCTCACGGTTAAAATATTTGCGGGCAAATCGATGCGCTTGAGTATAAGCATCAAATACTCCCTGTTTCTAAACTGCCTCACCCACAGCAGGATATACTTTTACTTGACTAAACTACTTTGCTATGCTACTTGCTTAGCACTTTATGTGTTCCTTTTTTCCTTCTATATACATTTCCCTCTTACTTGCGTTCTAAAGCCTGTCTAGCAGGGACTGCTAGGACAGGATACGTAGGCAGTAAGCGGCTGGACAGTGTGTGTGGGTCCATATTTTAGGTCTATTAGTAGTTCAAGGGCTGCAAACCCCTGGTTCAATGACCCGCAGATAAAGGAAAACCCGCGGGAGAATCCTAATGTTTCAGCTCTACTCAAACTTGAATTATAGCAGTAACTTCGCAATTCTGCTCGGCTCTCGTTTCACGCAATATAGCCCGTTTACTTCCGCAAATACATGCATGGTCTTGCGCTTATTTGCACCCCTTTGAAGAGGGCTGCTTAGTGCTATACATACCTTTGACCCAACTTGGGTGAAATTAGTTTCAGATGGGACTGGAGCGATAAGAAAAGCACTTGAGTGTTTATGCTTGAGCAGATCGTTGTGTCTGGAATTGTTAACGTTTTGACAGGCCCTATACCAAACAGCTAAGCCACACCCTGGTCAAAGTAGTACTACGGCTTTTCGTTACTAGCAGCTTCTGCTCTACTGGTCACGTGACCGAAGCTAGGAAAAGCATGGTACCCGTCATTTCAAGTCAAAATAGGCTTTTAATGCACCAGGGAGGCGTATTTTTTGCGTGTTACATTATCCCCGCGGAGGACGAAGGATATGGATAGACTACGAGGGAAAAATAATGTAAAAATAGCAAAGCTTGTCGCCACAGCATATAATTTTGCATCATGCAGCGACTTTTAATTTGTCAGCAAACACACGAAAAACAGGTACGGTAAACCCGAACTGCTGTAACAAGAGGGTTAACTGTGTAGCTGTTGGTAAAAATATACAGTGTATTTGTCAGATCACAATGTAGACGATGAAGTAGATCTTATAAGACTTTGGTGTAAAAACTGTTGCAAGCCCCAAGATGCTTGCCAACAATAAATTCATAAGCTACTTCCTAAACAATCTTGGAATAAGCTTCATGAACGGTGCTGTAAATGTGTAGCAATTGCTGCGTATCCAAAAGTAGATAGTCGGGGAGTAGTTGAGAACATTTGGTGCTACGCATTTAAGCACCACTGAAGGAAACTGTTCCAGGGGTTTGAAACTTCTTTAAGCCGTGAAATGAACGTAAACTTACGAACGATTCGGAACAGCGGATAGACCATGTTAAGTTTCTGGATAAAGTGCTCCCTACATATTCACTATTTGTCGAGCTGGGTATGTGTCGGTGACAAAATTCTACTACAGGAGTTGCATTTAAAACATTTTATAACATCTCGAGGTAGAGAAATGAAAATGGTACATCAGGACATTTAGTATGGACCAAAACTAGGGCTCGGCAGAATGACCAACGCGCAAGCTCAGTTGAACCATTTTGCAACTTAAAAGATACCCCAACCTTTGGAGTGACGCACCACAAAAACTACATCCTCAATATAGTTACATCTAATAAACGCAGGTGGTATGGGAAGCTGTTTAGGTTGAAAAGAAAATAGAGTGGGTAAACGTAAGTGTCCACATAAAACGCTACGAATAAACAGCAAGGAAGAAGGTTTCACTCCAAGTGAAAGTAAATCGATTAACGTGGATGATAACACCGAGTAAAGCAAAGTATAAAGTATAAAGTCAACGTAGAAAGACGAATACGCTCAAGAAAAAGGAATGGTTTCTTGCCACCTGATAAAATCTAGGTTGAGCGTAAATCTGTTTCCCATTGTTGCACTGCCTGTAGCCTCTCGAAGCTAATTCTAGCGCTCAGAAACCCTACTCGACAACCAATTTACCTCCCTGTCCCTGTCTAAACGCGCTTTGGGTATCTTCATGAGATGGTCACGAAGACAAGGCAGCCTAGCAGGATTTACTATTTAGGTCAATGTCGGTAGAACCTTCCCAGTTCATATACGGTATTTGCAGATCGGGGCTAATTGAAACCGTCGGTTGTGCAATGATTACATAAATATACTAAATAGACAGCCGTATTAAGTTTTGCTCGTAACTATTAGGCCTTCCTGCTACCATCTCGCAATGCCAACCCGAGGTTGCTTTTGTCTCGAACGACGCAGGACAGGAAGGCATTTTCAATGGGTGAAGAAAAGTTGTGTACAGCTATTAAAAGTTTTTGGCGATGTATTAACCGCAAAATCCTGAAACTCTCACTTGCATCCTTCCTTTAGTTATCGCCCGAATGCCAAGCCAAACAAGTGAGGGGAGCTAGGCAAACTTTGTTGGATACACGGGAACTTCGAATGCACTGAAAAGGTACCTTGAAAGTAAGCATTTCACGGCTATACTGAGTCGGAAATTTTCTCCTGAATAATGGACAGTAACCTCAAAGTATATCAGTTTTAGAGCCGACCCAGGACATACTGATTGTCCTTAGGACTGCCAGCGACATTGACATTATTCAACAACTTGTGACCATCGGCAAACGTTAGCAATGCTGCGCAAATTTCCTTAGGAAGGTAATTTCCGTAGATGGAAAACAGGAGCGGACCAAGGACCAAGCAATATCGGACACCGCCTAAAACTCTCTACCTAAATGATGGGCTGCAACACAGGCATGCACAGTGACTCATCCCCACAAGAATGTAGATAAGCGGTGTAGGGCGCGGCTCAGCGCTCCGTTTTCTTGATAGCCACAGGTGAACAACTGTGGCAAAAGCATTTTAGAAGTCAAAAGCAAGAGCATCCGCTAAGTGGCCATCGTGCACTACCACAGCGTAGCTGCTGCAATCAACCAAAACCTTTGGTAGGACCGAAGTTCCTTCCGCAATCCCTGTTGTGCACTACTGAGCAAGTCAAATCGTGTCAAGTTAACCTCCATCGAATCAAGTGCTAAATTTTAGAGCAGGTTTATTACTGCGCTATTCAGGCTGCCTGGCCTATGCTTGGAAGACAGGCGCTTGTCGCCAGTTTTGACGATAGTGCAAATGACAGATTACGTTAATTCAGTAGGCAGTGTACAACTGATAAAAGACGTCTGAAACACCGTCGTCAGCAGTCCACGTAGTTCTACCTCCAGCACTTAGAGGCTTCGAGTGGATTAACTTAAGTCCATTTGCTTTAGTATGGTTTGGTTGGGGCAGCAACTTATGAATGTCCGAGTTCACCAAAACAGTCAACTATCTATGAGGCCACACTGACTCTGCCAACTACCAAAACACTAATCCATGCAGTAGCACGTATAAAAGCCACTGCATTCTAATTACTAACTACACAAGCCTTGTCAGTATACGTATGCGCAGCAGTCTCATGTGTTTGCAGCAACACCTGAAATCGCAGAATTGCAGCTACAATGCTGCATGACATAAGAAAAGAACACCTTCGGACTTTACGAGGCTAAATAAGGCGCTCACTTTTTGTACTTTAACAGAGTTTTCGTTAGTTGTTGGTCACAGCTGGTTATAACCTCGTGGTACCTATCGTAGTTGCTAGCTGATGGAGCAGCTCGGTAAACTCACCAGCACCTAGACCGCTTGGTAAGCGAGTTAGTGCTACCTGTGTCTATCTACAAGAGTTATGCATTTGTCACTTTCCGCCTCGAGAGCGTGTTGTAATGAGCAGACACTTGGTAGGGTAGGACATTAATTTATCCCAGGCTTCCTGTACCATATTTGTCACAGAGTTCTCGCAGCGCAAAGCTGAAGCCTTGCCTACTACCGCTTCATAGTTCACGCGCCGTTTAGATGGATATGATGCAACGATGTTTTGATGACGTCTGGACAGGACACAGCCTAAGGAAAACGAAAAAAGCAGAGCCGTAAGCAAAGTACCCTTGGAAGTCGTGCTCTAGCAAAAACATGGTACAAACTGGAATTCATTTTAGTATCCAGGTCTGCAGTTGGGAAGTCCATGAATTGATGCCGTAAAGCTTTCCACTTATTGCATATAACTAGTCAACTTTTGCGAGAGAAGTCATATCATTCATGAGCTCTTCGAGAATACTTTTGCCTCATTCCAGAGCCGAAGCTGAGGACCCAACAACGACCCCGCAACCATCCATATAGTCCACAACCTAAGTAAGTTACTCAACATTTGTGTCGCTCACCCACTATACATCGCGCCCGGGAAAAGTAGTTTCGCTATCCAAAGGCCTGCATGCATCGTCGCGTAAAGCATCCCAAACAAAAAACGGCGCAACTTGTGGGGTTAAGTGCACCCTACTAAATCAGTAACCAGCAATCAAATGTGTGAGTGAGGAATATTGACCGCCATCTCTGTCGGTGGACTAATGTTGAGGTTGGAAACATTAATCCATGTTTCAGCGTTAAGCAAGCCGTTAACAAATTCACGCGGTGACACAGTGCCCTTGTGGAACACGAAATAAGATAAAAAGCACGGGTTTTATGTAAAAGCTTTTAGACCTATTTGTATGCTACGTGTAAGAAAACTAAACCTAGTAAATTCAAGCTGAGAAGCAGCAAGCCAGACCCATTTTTGTTTTGTGCGACGTGTATTTCTGTCCCGCTGTTTAACACGGTAATTGCACTGTCACAAAAGAAGGATAGGCTGGCAGACGTGGTTAAGCAAATTTTGTGCACCCAAATAACCAGTAAATGCAAGCATATTAGAACATCTGCCCCAAACTTCTCCACCGAACTACGCTGTAAACCAACTCCTTAACGCCGGAGGATACAATAACAAATGTGCAGTTGCACTCCCCACATATAAACAAAATCGCCTAAGCGACACTGCGCATCTTACTCCCAGCTCATTTACCACAAGTCCTTCAAACCCACTTCCTTCTATCGGGCTTTGCCTTATCCGAGGAAACATGTAGATACCAGAGGCAGCTGTGCCACTGTTGCATCGAAGTGCATACCAGCATGACCACCTGCTTGTTCTATTAAAACACCCATGGCCAGTGCAAAACCTGGCATTGCAAAGATGAGTAGCAAGCTGCTCGGTCTCCTACCCACGGTAGGAATACTAGAAAAGTAAATTAAGAAGTAGATGGTCCAGTATATAAGATGTACTGGTACCGAGAAAAGGGCAATGGTTCCAGACAACGCGCAAGAAACCCGGAGAAATGCAGAATTCAATTCCAGGCGGGAGTTACGGTGCTATATATACCAAAGGTTAGTGCAACAACTTATCTACTGCTGTTGACCATATCCAACACAAAATGCGTAACTGGTCCTAACTTAAATTAAAACTGGACGTCGAAAGAGACCAAAGACCGGCAACAGTTATCTTAAGCCCAGCCAGTTACACAGCCGACTACTCACTTCAATCAGTCGTGCTTTAAAGCAAAAAGCTTGATAGTCGAATAAAGCAAACCGTAATTATATCAGGTGATGTGAATCCGGGGCAGCAAAACCAGGGATATAGGGATGGAATTTAGAGCATGCCTTAGCATAATCCGAAAGACTGATTCGTCCGTTACATACAAACCTTCCGGAATGAACTATGGGTTGTTTAGAAAGGAAGATATTAAATGTCCTGAAACCATTCGACGTCCTCAGTAACCTGCTCGGTATTTCGGACCAAATCATTCAACTAGACGAAGAACGATTACCACCAGATTTCTATGCAATATAATGAAGCTAGGCGTCTTTGTGTTGTGCTAAACTCTGCAGATGGAGTGAAAACACTGTTGCTTTAGGTTGCTCTTCTCTAGCACTAGTTTATTTTGGTCCGCGTCTTTTCAGACATTTTAACTAGTGCGCAGAATGCGTGGAAAACAGAGCGTAGAAGAGTTCAGCCTAAACACCACAGCCAGAACGCGTTTTGTCCAAGCTGCCTCCCAGTCTACTGAGCAAGATGAATTAGAAGCAAGGCGCACGACCGGGAGCAGTTGTGCTATGTGCGTGGGGCCATGCTCTTGTATGACACTGTAGATGCTTCACATTGAAAGCTGCCAAGATCAGAAGCTAAAAAGTGCCATGTTAAGTATTTATGGTTGTGCTAAAATGTATGCAGAAAAATAAAGAGCTTCTTAGTTCTCCGACAAAGCGAGGGCCACACGTAAAGGTACTATTGGGTTCCAGTTACAACTAGAATTGGTAGAAGTCTAAATTTGTGGTTGTGTCATAACCATTGGCTGTGAGGTTGTACCTACACGTCTACTTGTATGCTTTTACATTGCATATAGGGTGTGTGAAAAGAACTGTGGTGGGTGATGTGCAATCAACCTGTAGTCTCTTCGCGGTTGCAGACGTTCTGTGGCCCACCTAAGGAAGCTGCAATGACAGGCAAATACGGAACCTAGTGCCGTCAAGCGCATGTGTTAATAATAATAACGTTTGAATGTGTACCGCTTCACTCGTGATTGATCGTTTGGATAATGTGACGGGGTTGGGTGGTGCCCGTGCTGAGTCGGCCTTTACTGGACCTGCATGTGGGCGTGAAGTAAGATGGCACTGAGTCACATCCGCCCCGTCGCAGTGACCTTAAACAAAGAACCTTAGCATTTTATATAAAAATCCCTTTCCGAGCGCAAGGCAACCTCGTGCTGGAGCCTTGCCAAAAACCATTTGCTGGAAAGGGGTAGATTTGAGCCACCTGGCTGGTGTCACATGGAAGTCGTATTATTAGTGCCAGTTAAGGCGCCTGCGATTGCTGACAAGCCATAAGTGAGCGCTTGGATGCTCAACAATGAAGCTCACACGTGCTGCAGTTATGGTTTTTCTGGTATGCTGCGGTTATCACTTTTTGGCGGCTTTTCATGAGCAAGCCACGGCGGCTTCAATTCTATGGATTTAGGTATCGACTACGCAGTTAATCTGGCTCGTACCCAAACTGCCCTCCGCGTCCAACGGACGTATCGGTGACGCTGTAAAACTCCAAGTTTAGGTGGTTTAGTTAATCAATTCAAGCGCTGTTGTGCTACTTTTTCACAAGGTTTTTACTCGTATGGTTTGTTCTACAACTTTATCTTTGTTCCTGCAGCGGCACTCTTTTATCAAAGGATGCGCTCCCGCTGCTACTGTTGTTCCATCATCACCCTAACTGTGCACGGCGTGTTCTTCTCTTCGCTTCGTAGTTCGACCTATTCGGACACCTAGTTTCTATATACAGGTCTCTTTCACAACACCAATGCAAAAAGCATACCCATTTACATGAACGCACAGTTGGTACATACACACGCAAAACTAGTTTGAGCTTGGCACGTATTCCGGTAGCCAACTTTTTGCATATACACCTTTCGAAATCGTTTCTTTTGCATACATTCTCTTCCTTGCCACTCCGCGAGACCAGAGTAGAAGGGTTGAATAAATCTACCTTGAGCGTCGTATCTTGCTAAAGCTCCAAAATGTAATCCACGTGGGTCCAAGGTCATAGTGAATATCCCTTACCAACAGCACGGGCGTTTGTCTATTTGACCTGTATCATCTAGTAGTTTAATCTGTTGAGTTTCAATCCTTATCACCACCTGAAGATCTACCCAACAAAGCTTTATCTTCCAGTAAGTGCTCCAGGTAATTGCGATGCCAGGTCCTTAGCCTCCATCTACCTCAACAGTAGACTATTTCGTAAGGTTTTCAAATCCTCATCTGTTTGGTGTCAGTATTCTATGGGTATACTACCCACCGTGCTAGTCTCGCTTGGCAACAATCCCATGCCCACTGGTCTGTACTATTGCGTTTGGCCCTACCTGCATTCTGAAGAGTACAGTAAAACTTTTGATCCACAGCTTCTCGCTGCCACTTGTTTGAAAAATTGGGTTCAAATCCCTCGCACTTCCGGAACCTCACCACTTCCTTTTTACTCCTAGAACCTAATTATTTATCGCATTTATACCATGGACCCCTTGCCCAACTCGCCAGTATGGTTCGCCGAAGATCTTATGCCTTACTAGCTGGCCAGTCACCTAACTTCCTCGAGGTGCCAGCTAGGAGGTTCGGGTAAATCCCGATCCAGCAAATGGTTCGGCGGCCGTGTTCCAGGATGTGGCGGGATTTCGCTGGCAAGCCTTCTCCCCACAAAAAGCCACAAGTATCCGCTTACCAACACTGACGCGGCAGACGTGACTCGTCAGTAAATAAAGTCACTGCCTCTTCCCTTTTCCGGAGCATCATTTACCCAGCACAACGGTCATCCGATGTAAAGCGTTCCATTGAATCTCTCCTTTGTTGGCGAACACAACGAACAAAAGCATCCACAGTCACATTTACATACGCACACAACGTGTTTCCTTCCAACTGCACAGTTAAACATAGTTTTATACCTCAACGTACTCATAAGTTCCTATGTTATTGTTCAAAAAGTACTAATCAGTGCAAACTGCCGATCATACATGTCTGTAATACCAGGACCACGCCCTTGATGGCGTGCCTCGCAAGGACGAGAATAAATTTTTTATTTACAGACGAAAATGGCCGGTTATCTTTACTACATCTCTCGGCCCAATGATCATGGTTTTCTAATGACTAGGACGCTTGGAATATCTCCGGTATACGTTTAAAAATCTCAAGACCGTTTTAGCTCCAGGTAAGCGTGCTAGATAACTGCAGTATTATTCCTCTTTGACCTGACTGCTAAACCCACCTGGCCCGTGGGTTACGTGCTCGGTCAGTTACAGGACGTAAGGACAATACGACCACCATTTTCGGAGTTACTTTCGCACTAGCTACTGCCGTTTACAACGTTAATGTTGAAATCTGACTAGCCATTTTGCTCAGCTGAAGGCAAATGACTGCACCAGGATGGCGATTAGCCCAGCGGAAATTCGCTCGGGAAAGTTTCGTTGCCAATAGCTCACTGCTATTAAACTCCTGGGTAACGACAGGCTTCAGGAAGTAGTGGGCTTTTGCCTGGCAAGCGGCCTCTATACAAAAGGCCGTTGAGGTACGTTTAACAACCGGACGACGTGGCGGATGGGATTCGCCACCAAAATAAAGGCACTGGCTATTGGTACGCAACGGCAAAGCTTCTGTTGACCAAACTTTATGCTCAAAGCTGCATATAACGAATGCCTAACACATCCGTTAAGCATGTTTGTAGAGCATCCTTTTGTGTTGCTAAGCACATGGAAAATCGTAAATTAATCTACAGAAATGTTCTGATAACCCGTCCAGTTTTCCCTGGTAAAGCGCATCTTTTACCGTGCTCCTGTGCTACATTTCCATCTGATTCTAATAAACATGCTAATGATCCTAGAAACTCTCCTATATAACAATGCTGTACTATTTCTCGAACCACAAATGTTGCGAATACTTACTTTTGTCGTTTGGAGTGTATACGCTTACTGGGTTACTGTAGTCCAGACAAACGCTTGAGCACGCCTGTACTAATGTGTCTCGTTCAACCAAAAATAAACTATTGATTTATACATAAAACCCCTTGTATCCAAATGTTCATAACTACATAGGCGTGCCCCGACCCGTCCAGAATATACTGTCTACTTATTTATTAAGTTCTATTTGTCCAAATTTTATTTGAGCTTGAAGAAATTGTGTGCACCGGAGTTTCGAGATGACCCAGTTTGTCCCTGTATGTTCGTATGCCCGTAGACCCAAGGGCCAGGCGCGACACCCTGGTAAGTTCCTGTATACAACCTGCTGGTACGCGATTTGTACGCTGGTGCTTCCTTCGGACCAGACTGCCAACCGTGCTCTGGTCCAAAGTGGCGAGCAAAACGCTGTCCAATGTAATGCCCCACCGCAGCGAACAAAGCAAGTGTTTATCTTCATATAATCACAAAGGGAGGTATACTTAAATTGAGGAGCTTGCTTTGCTATCATGCGAACTCTCTACATGCATTGCACGAACTGAATTGTCAGCAGTGCTGTGTAAGATGCAACTACTCCAAGCTAAAATTGGCTAGCCGAAATAAGCAATGTAAACGGATAGCGGCGGAACATACAACGGCTTGTGCAACTTCTCATCCCAGCTACAAGTGTTTAGGTTCGTTGTTCAGAATCAACATACTTTCCTGCATGTACAGGGATGCTTAAGGCCTGCTCAGCAATTGCGTGGAGCTTCGGTTACGCCAGGTAACGAAACTTGGGAGCAGCTCTTTATAGTCCAGAGTTGGTTACACTCAGGTATTGTATGCTGGGATCGCGATTCACGGGAGGTTAGTGTTCCGATAGGAGCATCCTAGCAAAGGTGCTGGGGTTATCCCATGATATCGCAACGGTTTACAGTGCCAACCACAGAATGATCCGGAGGTGCGAAGCACCGATTCGTTAAGAGGCCACTTGCTCCTGAAGCGTATTAACAACTGCTTTGCTGCAGTCGTGTATCACCTCCATGGACCACGCCAGTGATGAAATCTAGTATAACATCCTCATTGAAAAGCTTCTTACCAGCAACATACGACCACGTTCTTATCCCAAGCGATTTCAGTTTACAAGAGCTTTAATCCTTAGCATCACTCCGCAGAAGATACAAGGCTGAAATGCAAAACCTAATAACAAGTATTCAGATCTACAGTCATAGCAAATAACCTGCCAGGTTCACGGCTGACAACAAACTGTCGATACTAGACCTTTCACTTATACATGTGGAACTCATGGTTGCCAGACCTTTAACAGCTTCTTTCACGACGCTCAGTTATTGGCTAAGACAAAAGAATGAAGCAAATAAACAATCGGTTTCGAATAATTTATCCTCTTGCTTATACCTTAATATACGGTTGGACAAGTATTGCTCTAATCGTCTGTATATAAAGGGTACGATTGCTTAACTAATTTATCTGTTGAGCGTGACGCCAATCCACCAACTACTTGATTGAAGTCATGTGGCTTGCGGAGTACCTCGTCAGCTCAAGCCAAGTAAAAGTGTAGAGGAGGCCGCATTGGATTGGGCAATACATGTACTTTCACAGTTTTGTCCCACTCAGCCAAAAGAGGACATTAGTGCAAACCCTAATGGATCATGCATGCACAATTTGCAGCGTAGACACTGTTGAAACCGAAGTCAAAAACCCAACTAACAAGTTATGTAGAACAGTTATCCAGTACGCTTTATCAAGATTCAAATGAAGCAAAGAATGCAAAACGTGAAGAAAAAATGGCTGAAAATAAATTGCTTTTCCTGACTCACGTTCAACCAATTGGTGTATCTGAGATGGGCACAAGGAGACTACAGTGATTGGGCGTCAGGAACTGCACTGCCACCCGACTGAACTTGGCTTTTACGGGCAGGCCATTACTATTCCTTGGGTACAAAGACTGGTTGCCGGTTAATCTCCAAACCATGTCTACCTACCGGCTTGCCTGCCAAGGTGGAGCTGGTTACTTAGGAAGGACGACCAGGCACGTAGGAATGAGCAGCAAGTAAAAGCTCTTAACTTGTATAATAAATCGTGAAAAGGGATTAAGCAGCAAAGCAGTTGCAAACCAACTAAGCAACTTCTGTCACCAGAACAACAAAACAGTGCGTTCCAGATTTAATACAGAATATCGCATTTACATAGCCATCAAGCATCAACTAACCTACTTGCCACCGCGGAAGCACTACGCATACAACTAACAAAACTTTACCAACGCGTTTAGAAGAATATGGTCTAGATATTACAGCTTCCGTGACCGATCACCCGGCGGGAAGGAAATAACTGCATTCCGCAAGCAACATGACTTAAAGCATGTACTTCCAGGACTGGCAGCGGGCTTAAAAGTTAAACTACCTACTTAACTGTACCCTTGTTATAAGAACCATTGAAATACATCTTATCAAACGGTATCTTATTATGTAGGCTAGCGTATGAATTAAACGAAAACGCTTTCTTACTTGCAGCGTGGTGTTTTTGCTTTTGCTTTCTAGGCCCTCTATAGTCACCGTACTGGGATCAAGTGATAATGCCGTCATACTTCCTAACCATGGGTGCTATGCGGTTTATCCGACGATACACACAGAAATGACATGCAAAATCCCACAGTACATCATATTGAAGCACATAGTTTTGAGGACCGAATGTGAGGTTCTGATAGGTGGCTAGGTTCACAACTGCTGGACCCATTTTACTGGAATCTTTAGCAGCCCAATCGCAACTGCTTCAAAAATAAGTAATGTCCGCGACATCAAGCCATAATCTGCCAAAAGAAGTGGAAAACGCGGGCACATGTCCTTACGGGTTGCAGCTTTGCGCACTTAGTGATCTCATTCCGGTCCCGCAACAAGAAACGAATACTTGATTTAAATCAACCAAAGTAATTTGCTTTTCAAGGAGGAAAAACTGACGGAGCACCAACATTTGGCTTTTAAACTTACTACTAACAAAAGGCTCCTATATAGGGTTGTTGGCAAAATGCGGAATGACCAGCAGTTTATTCCCTTTTACCAGGCAGCCGGTTTGACACAGATGCTGAATGAGCTGCCAAGGAACTAAGGATGCAATATGCTCCAACCTACTAAGCAGCGTCCCGCTACCGTTACATACTTGCATGGCTAGCCTTAATGTGAGCACTTATAAATGATGCTTATACTACAACGTCAGTGTTAAAGCAACTACTCCAACTGCGAACTTACAGCTCTGGGAATTGAGGACGTTAACTCAAGGATGCTGAACGTAGCGGCAAATACAGTGCCCGAGCGAGTGTCGCACTTATGTCAAACGTGCTTGCAGGAGATAACTTGGCTTCAAGTTTTGCGGAATGTCATAAACACTCCGGTATTTAAAAGCGGTAGTCGTACGGATCCCGTTAAAAAACGCACAGTCGTGACGGGGGCAATCATCGAAGATTACATAGTAGAGCGTTCAGAGAGCCAAGACAAGATGGCGCCGGTGAATCAGAAATTCTATCATATACATAAGTCTAAGCCTAAAGGTGCAGCTGCTATTGAACTCACCCATTGAACAAGTTCCCTCAGACAATAAAATCAGGTCAAGCACAGTTTATTCACAGCCACTAAATCAATTAACGTAACACTGCTCGTACAATAGCTTGCTTTGACTTGCCTTGTAATTCTTCGGAATCAAAACTACTGGTCTTATTCAAAGCCTAATATTCTATCGACCTATTGTAAGGTGTCCAGTTATAACGACTGGCGACAACGGTATCGACCAAAAGTTGATAACATCAGCAGAGGAACCTCGTGGGCTTCGTCGGCAACAGCAATCAGGCTTAAACGCTGTTCGGCTACGTCTACTAAATACGCCGACAAGTAATCCGTCTCCAAGATCCAAGGACAAGGCGCCATAAGAAGAACAAATCAAAGGAATCAATAGTTACGTAATGCAGATTATCTAGCATGAACCTTCAGCTGGTGTCACAACCGAATCTTAGTTTAAAAGTTATGAAGACATATTTCATCTTTAAGTCAGTGGTAAGGAAGAGGCATAGAGACCGCGAAGACTGCTGCGTAAGTTTGAGGCCACGGAACTCGACAGATCTTTCAAATAATTTTGGCCAGCCACCGACGTGACACTTCACTCGATGAAACAGTTAGTGTATGACACAGGTTTGGTCAACTTTCCTCACCAGTTTGTACCAGATAGCAAGCACTTTATGAATGACCCAATTACCTTAGTAGCGCCATTCAAGCGCGCATGCGGAATTTTCAAACATACATCCAGGTCAGAGTCCCAGTGTAAACGCCTGATTTATTTGTCTTTAATAGCTTCCTTCTGAAGAGGACATCCGCACAAGGCTGCGTACCAAGCTGGAATAATACTCCGACATCAATACAGCAAACGGAGGAGGAATAGCAACGGCTCCTCAACCTAACGTATGACTGTAGTAAGATGGAGCAGTGGCAGTTCAACCTTGTGGACGTCCAACCTGTCGGTTTACATCGGCGTGAATAAAAGAAGCTAACTAAGTTTGCTGGAACCGCGCAACAAGACAATGCACAACACAAAGCACTTTTCGCCGATAGCGGTGTAGACAATATTAACGGTACGCTCACGAAGTTGGTTTCAGTAGGTCGCACCACAGTAACAATACTGAAAGCTGAACTGCCGGTTGGAGAAGCCGTCACCAAGAAAATGTACTCGAAGCATTGTTACTTCCTATAAAGTCAAAGCGGCATCGCGCCGACGACAGATTGCAACGAACGTCAACCGCTATCGGGCAACATTTAAGGTAGATACTGGCTTTGAGGGTGCAGTCAATTCATAGACTATTTGGGAAACCATCTGAAGACCTCCAGTAGCATGGTAAACAAAATGCCATCAGCGCATCAGGAAGGACACTGGGATTGATTGTTGGGTTACACTGCTTGCTACCATACAGTGATTGTACGTCTGTGTCCACATGTTGCCTCGCTACTCAGCCTGATCCAAACCTTGATATTGACTGGTTAGCCAAGTACAACCTTTGGCGCAACCATTTGGTAACCGTGTAACTTGACACAGGATAGCAAACGTTTGCCACTTGAACGTTGATGCGGTGATGAATTCGGAGCACATTCCTTGAAATGGTTGCCAGTATAGTTTGTCAAGCTTTAACACAAGTGTAATCTACGCTGAACTGGTGGAGATCCATATCGCCACAACAGCCCATGCTCGTTCCACTTCACAAAGGTCAGCAGAAAAGCACTCGAACCAGTGCACTGGCTGGAGGTTACGCCTATTAACCTTACATAGACAAGAAACTCGAGCATCTATGTAAACAGCGTGAACCTTGTGTGATGGCGCAAAAGCACCAAAAGGTACACCCCAAATAACGTGGCTTAAACTATCAAAGCCCTAGTCTTGCGTACACAGAGATTTAGTGAGAACTGTTGTAAAGGTAACGAATGTTACTGTGGTCAATACTCACTCATCGTGGCCACAGGTTCTCGCAAAGCTTAACACAATCACAACCGACACTACCCAAAAGCCGCTCCAGGCGTTCTTTGTTTGGGCATCCCAGACATTATTATCCGTTGATGGCCCACCGTTCACCCATGGGTCTTCGCAAGATTTTGTCACCATAATGCTATCAAGCATGTGCGAAGGCTACACCACCGCCGACAGCCGTGTGGATATATTAAGAGATTTGTCGATAAGTTCAAACGGTCTCCGACTAATGCGTGGGGGCGGACCAATGCGTAACGGCATAGTCATTTGTCATGGTGTTCCACACCACCACACCTCCAGTGTGTGAACATAACGTACAATCTCAGAGGCAGGCAAGCCGCCAAACGTTCATGGCGGAGCAAAAGCAGCCGGCACAGCGGAACATTACCTCCGTGTCCCAACCCCGGCTGCACGAATCCAAAACTGATGATCCATCTGGTGACTTTGCGTGGGTCAACGTCATTGGGTGATAAAAACAAGGGGCCCTGTGCACTTCTACCTGCCAGATTAAACAAATAATTATCGTATGCTCGGCAAGGTGAAACAAGCCTCTTGAGCATAACCAGCATGGCGCAATATGGTCCGAGATAACACGAGTTACAGGGCCAAGTGAGGAAGCAGTACACAAGTAGTTAATTGTGTAGGCCTAGCAGTTACTTGTAGCCTATCCCCAAAAAGCATGAGGTAGAGATAAGAATTAGTCATTGAAATGGAGTAGGTTGATGAGGAACTTCTCCGATAAGCTTGTGCACACAGTGCAGGACAGATGAGTAAAGCATGAGGAAATGGCTGCAAAAATATTTCAAGCATAGCAGCATGACATTGAGCAAATATGTAGGCGTAGTCGCGCGGGAGCAGATATATGCGCAAAAAGGAGACAAAAGCTGTTCGAATTAGCCTAGTGTATGCAACAGTCATCCATGGTAGAAACCGCGAGTGTCAGGCGTTTTTAACTGGCTGCTTAAATGATGGAATCGAAAGAGCATAGTAAGTAGTGAAATATGCGACTAAGCTGTAGGCTGAGCGATCGGTAGCCTATGGTAGAACTTATCGTACAAACAAGGAGGAGGGCCAGTTGAGACCAATGAGAAGAATAGAGCAGTAAGTTCAGTAATCGTTTGCTAGAGAAATAGCTGGGTGCTAGGTTGAGACAGTGTCAGCAAATTTTCGGAGAAATGGACCATATACTACAGTGGTAGCGAGAATACGGGTGCACAGCCAACTATGAGAGGGAACTGGGATATTAGAAAAAGCAAGGCAGCAGCTCTAAAATCTTAAGTTTTCCACATCTAGGTGCACTTCGGTAAAACAGCTTAAACGGCGAACCGATGGCAGGAAAAAGCGATACCGCAACATGGCTTAATTATGAGGAAGAAAGTGCCCGCTGTCGTACGACGTGACACGGACTCGTAGGCATTGGACTTTAAGCACGGAAGCGGGAAGTTAAAGTTTACCTACTACGGATGTAGTGAGGAAGCGGTTGCAGGGCAAGCTCTGAACGTGCCCAGCGGTATTAGCATAGTATGCGCAACAGCGCCAGAGAATATTAGATGTTCCACTCAAAGGCTGCTATCCACGGTGGGATGTAAATGTTATATAGACGACTGGGGAGGGAGTTGCTGGCAGCCCGTTTAAGTAATAAGCAGGAGCCGAATGCCATTTCAAACTCAGGCATAAACTAATATATATACAAATTTGGATACAGAAGGCAGATGTGACAGTCATTCATACAAAATCTGCAGCAAGCAAAGGGTTCGGAGAATTATCTATGGAAGTGACGTGGAGTAAGAGCACAATACATGCGGCACAGCAAGCAGATTTTAAGCGTTTCACTGCAGGCCTGCTTCTGAAATGGGAAATACAACTCTGATAGCTCGGCAGTGAAGTGTAAAGGTGTGTGACAGATTGGTTTTGAAGCAGGAGCTGTGGGCAGACTATGAATGCGGCGCATTCCAATGGGCATTCAATAATGAAACCAAGAGCGTTGCTAGACGTGACTACATACTACAGCTATGGCGAGAGGACGGTTGCAGAACCAGTTCTGAAACCGGCCTGTGGAAGCGGAATAAGCTGGGCGGCAGCGTCAACAATATTAAATATATTTCACTCTAATGTACACTTATATTTGGAAGCATATACGTCAAGTAGGCGGTGGAGAAATTGAAGTAGGGAGCCGTTCCCAATGTGAAGCTGAAGCTGCCATCTAACGGGATGTACGGCACTAACTAATGTTAGGAACAATGGGAAAAAAGGAATGGGTTAACATTATGCTGTAGCGATAAAACGGTTGCAAAGCCGTCTGTGACAGTGCAAGGGAGCAACAGTTTAACCAGACAGCATTTCCAAAAGGTACTAAGTGTTCCACTCCAAGGCACACTACTACAGAGAAATATTAAATATAAAAATATATAGATGGTATATTCCACAACAATGCGAGGTGTCGTCCAACTATGTGATTTAATCGTTGTGTACAACAGAATCAGAAAAAATAAGCAATCTGTTCAAGCTTTTAAGGATGAATCCAAAGCGGGCATTAATGCAATTAGCAGAATTAAGGTAATTAAAAACTAAAAACCAGGAACATTATCATTTGCATATTTACATAAATGTTTTGGTAACGTAATACGGCCGCTGGTGGAACCGACCCCCAGGGGGACCAACTTCCATGCAAGTTATTCCCTCAAAAGTTATCGTCCGCACTTACAAGCTATACCTAACCGCGTAATAGTGTGGCATGGTGGCATACGCGCCATCCTTTGTGATCCTACGTCGTGTTCTATATAAGGCTTCTTTAATACATGTAGCTTTAGTACATGAAGGCTCAACCCAGTCCGCCATGCGGATCATTCCATTATGGCAATTTTTATACGCCAGTCAGTTAGTAGCAATTTGGCTTGCATAGCTAAACTCGTTTATAATCTGGAAGTGATAATCCGTCACCACAAGATACCAGCCCAGTCGTGGCCAACACTGAAATAAGGAAGAATGTAGAAGAAGCTTTGTGTGAAAGAGGTATTATATCGTTAAGGTAAAAATAAGCGCGTATGTTTTTTACCTCAGCGTAGCAATGGATCGCGCCGATAATACGATCAAATTGTGCGGCGTGACAGCCGGACAGCAATAATTGTACGGGTTGTCCATAGGCAAATCTAAAATACCGAATCCGGTATTGCTATTCGTGTATACCAGTATATATTTCTGAACTGTTAACCAGAAATGAAGATTAAATGCTCAGCATTGCAGAACAAATGTAGCGAGGGAGATCGCAGGACCATATTAGGAAGTAAACAAGTTGTGGTAAAACTTACGAAAACGTTACCTGCCCCAAGGCAGGAAATAAATTTGTTCTCGGTTTTAAACAGAAGAGAGTTGACATGGCTTAAGTTTGAAAGGTGTAAAACAACGTATGAGGTAGCAGTAAAGAATTTCAAAAGAAGAGGTTGTAACAGCTTATCCTAGATGATCACGTTTGCTGTGGTGCATTTTTTGGACAATTTTGAGTCCATGTTCTCTGGTATCATATATGATCCGGACCTTCTTCTTACAGCTTGCAAGCAGCAAGCTTAATATTTAAGACTGATTTCACACTGTCCGTTGTTAGATAAACATTTCTCAGTTTCTTGAACATGAAAAATGCTCAGTATATATAATCTCCTGGCAGCTTATGCCCCATGGAGCAATACTTAAGGCAGCAATTTCTTCTAAAGCTGGTCTTGAATTAAGGTAAAGAAAAAATAGGTTCATTATCTTGCGGTTCATAAATGGTATTATCCAGAAAGGGCAATTTATAAGTTCCAACATACACTTTCCGCCTAGCAAGTTTGCAGAGGAAGCGCAGATTTAATTACATTCTACTCAACGACAGAGGTACAAGGTTTAGTTCCTTGCACCTAACATTGTGTGAAAGAGCGGTAGCATAACCAAATATGCGCTTTGTAACAACGCTTTCGATGGCTTACAAGTCACCCTTTTGCAAAGTTACTGAATGTAATACAGCAATATTCAAGAAAAGATACGCTACTCATTTTGAATGCAATTAGTCTGGTTTCTTTCCAAGTTAGTAGGTGGCATATGAGTCAGCCCGACTGCTTAACCTTTTCCGCGATGTGGTGTGTATGTTTGCTAAAGTTTAACGAACCAGAGTACGTAAAACCTAGGTCACGAACTGACGGGCTAATGGAAATCCCTTTCTCATGAAGACTATACAATCGTGCCGCTAGCTGACATCCATACGCCAGAATACTACAATTCCATGTTGTAAAAGTAATCTGCCACTTATCAGCCCATCTTTAAATGGCTTTCAAGTCGTTCTGGATATTGTTATATTCAGCCTTAGGCTGGGAACCTGAGGACGTGTAAAATACGACTAGATCATCAGCAAACAAATAAACCTGCACAAATTGTATAACAGAAACATGGTCATTTATATACGGTAGGAAGAGTAACTGACCTGAGACGCTGCCCTATAACGCCCCACTGGTTGCGAGGCGAAGAGAAGTAATCATTGCTATCCAAAACTTGCAACCTTCCTACAAGACACGATTGGATCCAGGAAAGAAGCGGATCCGTAACACCGTACATACCCAGTTTATGTTGCAACTTTGGTGTAGGACTGTCAAACGCGTTTTGCATGTCGAGGAAGATGACAAGGCACTGCGGGCCGAAGTCAATTGCTTCAGTTAGATGTTTGAGAAAGTCAACTTGACAGGTAACACACAAGCAAGACTTCAAAAAGCCACGCTGTGTAGGTGAACGACGCTCGTGCGATAATAGGAACCAAACCAAATGTTCCTTAACAATTCTCCATAGCATGTGTGAGAGAATGACTCTGGGACTAATGGGGCGGTAGTTCGGGCTGTCAGTTTTTGACCCGTGCTTATGTCTCGGTAAAACCGTGGCCGATTTTCAACGTACGGAATATTGACTAGACTGAAGGGACAAAGAGATATTCAATAATATAAGAGGGCTATCATCTTCACATTGTTTGACTATAGCATAAGAGATCCAAGCGTGGGAGGTCTGTAGGATGGTCCTAGACAGGTAAGCCTACGTTTGCTCGTAGCGACAATAAGCTTGATTGCTGGGACTTGTTCAGAGAACTTAACCGAGGTTAACAATCCCAGGGATTCTTCATAACGAGTAAAGGATTTAGCAATGTAGGAGATAAAGGCTCCTGCCATGGCAATTGGGAAATCAAGGCATTCACCCTCAGGCATGACGGTGTGGGAGGGCAGGTTAGTTTTGTTGCCTCTCCTTGTCTATAATAATACAGTCAACAGTTGTTTTGTAGCACTACTATTTATAGCCCGTTGTTCTTCCTGCATGAGACGGGTGTGATATTTCTTGCCCGCAACAATTATAAGCCTTTGGAGTCTCCTTAATACGCTGAAGTCATGGGAAGGTTCATATGTACGGGATAGCACTCGAATATTCCGCTTGTCCTTTGTGTCGTTAACGGACTTGGAGGAGACTTCTATTAGCACGAGAGGCAAGTATGCTTAAGAACATAGTCCCACTGTCCTAAAAGACGCCAGGGGCACCCATAAGTTCAGACGAAAGAAAGAAATAGTCCTAATTTTATATCCTAAGCAGAGCGGAGGAAGTTAAAAAGTAACGTTTTGCAGGAAGTGTGGAACAACCGCAGACCTCACAAGCGAAAACTTTGCAATAATTTTATATCGTACCATTTTGTGAGCACATCCAAGTAGACCGCCAATTACATCAGCAGCTAGCGGGGAGGTGCCTGATTTAAAAATATGGTCTAGTATTATTTAATCCCTGGTAGGCGCGCAAACATGTTTCTCCCAACCACTAGGGCGGACGGAGGTTATAAAGGCAGTAGGTTTCGAGTTTGTTACTAAGTGTGACTAACAGATAGTTGGTAAATTGAGACCTTCGCGTCCGACTTTCTCAAAAGTACTAAGTACCGATATGTAATTCAACGTGCCAACCAACTAGTTTTCATCACAGAAGCCGGCCCCGGGTGCGCTATATATACAGCCTACAAGTTCGCAAAGTACCGATGGAGAGGAGCAATCAAGTAGACTCAATATTGTGGCATATAAGTATAAGTGTAAACTCAGCCACAAGGATTTTGAGTGGTAAATTATGCAACCACCTTCTCTGCCTTGTTTTCGATTACTTCGGCTAAGATTATAACGTTCGATATAAAGCAGCTGGATGGGCAAAGAATTATGGCACAAAGTTTCAGTGACTAACATCATTTCAGGTTTATGCATACAAATGAAGGTGCGGAGTAAGTGAAGCTCAGTTAACAGAGGACGGATAATAAGTGGCATCGGCCTTAAATTATCTGGGCGGTGTTCAGCATTTCACCCTGTATTTATTTCGCAATCACAGTACTTCTAGCGTCTTCAGCAGTAAGGCCATTACCGTGAGATTTGTTAACCTCCTCGTAAGTAAAGCGGGTGAAGGAATGGGTGGGAGAATGCAACAAGAAAGTTGTGGTGATTTGGAGAGATCGAGTTTCAGTAGATAGGGTGTTATTGTGGAATGACGCACAGAAGATCTTTGTGAGAGGAGGAGGCTGAAGAGATTATGAAGCGGGGCGTAAATAAGTGGTCTGTGTTAAGGCAAATTAACGTACAGGCCTGCCAGGAGAACAGCACTGGCACATTCCCGGAAAATGAGGAAGTGTGGCTTGCCATGCTGTGCAGCAGGAGTATTATTCACAACTGTCTTCGGGACGTGCGAAGTCACCTTTTTAGCAGGTAGGCCCTTGTTTGCTCTACGAATATTAAGGTGTGTGGCATGACCACTGCTGCTACGTATAGCCATAATGTCAGTGGCCCATAATTCACTCTCACTGTAGCAATTGTTGGTCTTATTAGAGTTTTATAGACTTGCTTCTTTTTCAATCGCGGTGTGGGGATTGATCCCAACCACTACTGATTTGTCAGAACGTGGTGATCAGGTAACTATACCACTTCCTATGTCCACAAGGCTAATGTGCTGTGAAGGCGTGCGCATCACAATTTCCGCGACATTGTCGCCTACCTTAGGATTGCTTGTGTGGATAGGGGCCTTACTAACATTATCCGCGTTTGTAGGATGGAGAACCAAACACTGTGCATTGACCTCTTTCTTGGCAGTCCAGGAGGCGCGCGCCAAAAATGACTCAGCTTTGGCTTAGGCGAGATAGTAGTTGCACTCAAGCGTTGAAGTTCACGTTGCAAAGTGTCGGGCCTTCGAATAAAATAAGTTGCAAGATATCGGAGTAGAAATTAAAATTTTTGATTTTCGATAAACGAATATGCAAGTTTCGCCACGAAAGCTAGAAACATATTAAGATAAGAAACACGTATGGCATTTTACTCAATCTTCTAAAATTAATAACGGTCTCAGCAAGGTTGCACGCCTCCGAAACAGTGTGCCTACTGCTGTCCTTCTTGATATTGGCAACTAGGTCGAGGGCGATGTCGTTTTTTCCTTCTGCATCTTTGGATAACCTCAGAAGCGACTGCATTTAACAAGTTCAATGCTCAAATTTTGTGCATTTGCGCAGTAGTAGCCGGTAACTAAATTATGTACGAAACTGATATAAGCAAATCACCGAATGCCTCAAATGACATTCTTTTCTCATTTTGTTCGGCTGACTGCCACCTTAACCTTAGTTTGTATGGAATTAGAGATATAAGGTAGGCAACGCTACCTAAACTCTCTGTCAGTTGTGACTTTGACTCAAGTACCTGCGCTTGTATTCCAGGCCGCGAAGAAAGTGTGAAACAGGGCACAGGTTCCTCGGCACTCGTGACAGAAACCTTAGTGCTTACCTTGATCATTCGATTCTCCGCACACTTCTCCTCATTGCACGAGCCTTAATGGCAGGCATCTATCTTTTAAAATGGGAAGGTAAAATGTACATAGTATATACTATAGCCAAGCTTAAATTCTGGGGTAACATAGGTCGTTATGTTCCAGCGACTTATCTATTAAAGTTTCCAATATGGCCGGACGGCGTGGTGGTATAGTGCTACCACTTGCTCTGAGGTAAGGCGCCGCTTGATGCAAGTCTAAGCGACGTTAGCTGCGAATCATCGACCAAGCTGCGGCTGCGCCGTCCACTTTACACCTCAGTTTGCAGACAGTCCTGTTTGGGGGTGGATATTATTTGTCATGGTTAACGTGGGGTAAATTACAGGAGGATGTGATACAGCATTTTTGCCGTTAGCCTTTTCGATCGCGCCTGGTGAATTTGGCTTAAGGCTTGTAGTTCCTGCAAGCAATGTTGAAATTGAACGAGTGAGTGTTCGTTTAAATGCCGTCTAGTGAAACCAGACAATAGCTCAGATGGCCGGAGTTCCGCAAATTTTAGCCTTGGATATCGGCGAAACACGGCAAGGAAGTTAGAATTCAGAGCAAAGGTAGGGCACATTTGCTTTTACAAGGGAAACTAGTATCATGACGTAGGGCTTGTAGAAGTATGACGAATAAGTATAGGTCCAAAGGTGTGCGACGGGATGTCAGTGAACCACAAGTAAAAAGCAACCAGTGCACAAGTGCGTGAGTAGCACGCATGTTTGCCCAAATAGACGATAGAGAAGGGTAAGGGTGCGCACCGGGTTACTTCAAGCCGTGTCGCTTGCTATCTGAAGTACATGCATATATCGATTTGTATTCAGTACGGAAAACTGGTGCAAGCAGAGATAGGGCTACATAGTATAGCTGTGGCAAGGAAATGGTAGCAGGGCCAGCTCTGATTGACTTGAGATAGCATAACGATTTGGACCGGATGGCCGAAATGTACTCGATATTCAAGTCCAGGTGAGCTATGACGGTACAAAAAGACAAGTCAGACAGACGACAGAGAAGAGTGGTGGTGGGGCTTGAATTTATTGTGAACAGGAGCCAAAAGCGTCCGTATGCTGATGTATGGGCTAATATGCTATCAAAATTAAGCAATGCGGCGAGAGTGAAAGCGATGGCGCACTACCGCTGTAGCGTGCAAACAGCTGCGGGCTAAGCTTTAAGAGGACGACAGGTAGTATAATAACCTTTGTATCGGTGCCAAAATATCGCCCGAGTTCTATTCTAAGTTGACTTCTAAAGTAAAAATATTGAATAAATAGACTGCAGAGAAAAAGTTAGAGTTGCAGGATTGACGGTGCAGCAGGCGTAGCTATCTATCGTAACGTAAGGCGCAGATTACTAGCCGTTCAATGTTAAGAGCAGTAGCGAGACTGGTAGGGAATACATTCTACAACAGTAACAGAATGCAAAGCTATCTCTGAAAGCGAATAGAGGTACCGCATTTAGCTAGAGAGCAGTGCCAAATGATACTGTGTTCCATTCTAAGGTGCACTTCACTGTAAAATATTCATGTTAACTAGACGGCAGAGATATTTAACATTGCTTGCCAGGTAACTTGTGAAGTAGGATTAAAAGACCATCTTCAGATGAGACATACTAATAGGCATTCAATGGAAGAAGCCGAGGCGAGTAGCGCCAGGATTACCTAATAAAGTTGTATCGAGAAAATGGTTGAAAAGCCATGTCTCTAGGGACAGTGGGATAGCAGCATGATGTGATCCGCTTAGCCAAAAGCTTCCAGGTTTGCTACTCCAAGGATAGCTAAAGTAGTGAAAAATACTTGTCAGACAGACGGCAGCGAATAGTGTGTGTCAGAGCACACTAAGGTGGGATAAAAGAGCCACATACTGTCGTAATATAGGGCAAGTAAGAGCAACAGTTTTATGTTGAAAGCAGGGGAGAGAAGCCACGGGATTACCTACTGCAGCTGTAGCAACATTACAATTGCAATGCTAGCGCTGAAAGAGACGTGGGCTAACGGTGCGTTAAGGGAGGCAGCGCCCTAGGACACTTAGTGCTCCACTCTAAAGTGAACCACTAGAATTTAAAGTATAAGCCTAGCAGGCGGCAGGAAATATTGGTGGTGTGAGCCGGAGTAACTGTTAAGCAGCTGCTTGTTATGGTAATGTGAGGCAAGGTATGATAGATTTTATTCTTTATGAATAGGAGCGAGCTTGGAAAGGGCCAACATACCTAAGATGACTGCGCCTAGAAGGCTGTTGAAGTACCAGCTCTGCAACTGACCAGGGGTAGCATATTAAGCTGGGCAGCGGCGCAGAAAGTACTAAATATTTAACTCCCAGTTAGAATTCTACAAGGAACTAGTTGCGCGTAGTTCTGAAATGTGGATGAGCCATTATCTAGGTGGCACTTCATGCAGTGTCAATGCTATTCGAGATAAACAGGTAGAGTGCTAAGAAATTATGTTCAATGTATCAACCAGCATGAAGTAAAAAGGGGAAAAGGTCAACCACTCCGTTGTATGTGAGCTATGCTGCATCACGATGAAGGATAGCCTGTTAAGGTGAAAAGGGAATGAGCCACAAGCTAGGTGGTTATTCGAGGCCTATCCATCGTAATATGCTTAAGCATCATGCGGAAGCCAGGAGCTGCCAATAGAATAAATGTAAGCCGTATAAACCTTAATCAAACGCTGAAGTAAGGAAGCGGTTTGAGTTTTAATGGCGGTGAGCGATGCTGCACCACAACGTAATTGGAGGCCTGTAAAGATGAAATTGGAATAAGTAAAATACTCGGCAGTTTTCCAAGGTTTAGAAGAAATACTAGAGTGGAAGATGTAGCGTTTTGGAGCAAACGATATTGGCATTTACAATGCGGAAGTATACAATGATAAGAATGTGGGCTCATAAAGAACTCAAGCATAAGGTGGAGGGATCGGAACGGCGATTAGTGAGATGGTAGTGAGTTATAAGGCATTGCAATTTAAATGGAAGCCAGATGAGTTGAAATGGGATTCGGTAACTGGCAAGGTGGCTCTCCAGACTAAGCAGACATACACAACTGCTACGTTGCAGCCATAGAGCAGCAAGCTTCATTAATCCGAATTCTGAAGTAGATTACATTTAGAACATAAGGCCGAAGGGACATCAGGCATAAGGCGGAGGAAGGAAAATGATGACAAACCTGATGCTTGTGAGTGATACGGTATCATGATCCAAATAAAAAAGTTATATATCGAATACGAGTGAGGCAGGAGCTAGGAGGTTAGCTAAATTTATGCAGATATACTAGAGTAAAACGTATGGATTGGCAAATTCACCTACCTACTTCAGGTTGGAGTTGGAGCATTGCACTTTCATATCAATCAGCTTCGACTTCACTCCAACAACTACCAGTGTCTGGTGGATTATAATGCGAAGCTAGATTACTGGCTACTGCTTGCTGTGCTTTTGCTGCCGAAACAAAAAGCGGCAGATCCGGGACAAGTAGCGTGTGCAGACGAAGGTGTTATTTCAGATTTGGATATTCTTCGCAGACAGCCAACACGCAGTAGCCGACCGCAGGATCGTTCCCTATAGACTTAAAGATTGATGGCTCCGGAAGACGTTGTAAGCGTAACTGGAGTTGTACTAAGCAGAAATCCGACCCACGTGGTGCGTTAGCACTTCGAAAATAACCACGGAAAGCATCAAGTCGGACAGCGACGCGGGCCAACCAAACACTGGCGAGTCGTGGCCAAAGAACCTATACCTTAACACGGTTCGTACATAAGCTTGGGTTATCTTGCCTTGTGAACTCTCTGTGTCAAAACTACTAAGCTTATCCACGGTCCAACCTTCTATCCGCCGACTGGAAGTAGCCTCACGGTATACCGGTATCCGCTAACACCGCTTGTGAACTATCAACGTACTGCTTGCAAGCGTTAATTGGACGAAAGCGGCAGCTGAATGTAGATAGTTGCATGTCATGCCGGTCGACTTTTCCTATGCGTTCGACCGCCAGGACCATGATAATCGGCTTCACTGCCTAGAAATTTATACTATCACTTATCTTGTACTTGGATAGAACAGGAAACTCCGGCAGGCTTTGCAACTGCATGTCAGAGACGGAAGTAAGCTTTCGGAGCCGGTTCAGGTGAAAAGGGAAGTTCCATAGAGCTCAGTTCTAAGGCGTCGTCTGTCTCTCGTGCACATTACCTGTCGTACGCATTCCATTAATGAAGGTTATTTACGTTTGCTGATGAGGTTAAGCTGTTGCAGAGGATTGCCAACCCAAGAGATGACGATGCAATTCAGCGAGACGACGACAGAGCTGCTGGGACTCCTTGCAACTACAGCACCAGTTCCGTTGTCAACGCGTAACGCGATCCACATTCTGTATCAGTAAAACTTTACGCACAAGCATTGTAACCATGTCCGACAGGCAGCCATTCACAAGCGCGACCTTGAGGTGCAAATGCAAGCAGACCTGTGATGCTCAGAATAAAAGGCAAAGGCGTCAAGGCATGAAAACCAAGAGGAAGGCAGGCTGCGAAAGCAGCTCGACGGTGTAATCTCTGTGTCTGTTGGCAGTTGCTTAACACATATATGCGGCCTTATTTAAGCTACGCAACGCAGGCCTTCCAACCCTAGCACAACCAAGGACACGCAACGCTCGAGGCTCCACAGCGAAGGGTCTCAAAGCACGTCAAATGGCTGTTCAGGGTTCCCTATAAACTAAGGCTATGATCTCTAAAATTTTGCAGTGCCTGGTATCCGTGCCTAAGTAGCGACCTTATTGTGGTCTAGTATATTATGAGAAACCCCTACCGGGCCTGCTGTTACCTACTAAAACAACCACAACACGAAATTTAATGGCTACCTGCTCAAGTAGGTTACTCAAGCCATTCCGCTATAATGTCGAAAAACGTTTTAACTACTTTATGTACGCAAGCCAACTTGTTGTTTCTGCCCCAACTTGCGTTTGTTTAAATAGCCACTTGATATTCCCACAGACTGCCTACACATTGAGGTACAGTCTGTTTGTCTCCAAGTTATTGTTTTGCATTTTCACCATTGTACAATTCCAATCATGGACATATGAACAATTTTCTACTGTCACTGTTATACTTGCCATAACATGTCAGTAGAGTTGTACATACCTGATCATGTCTACATGGACGTGCCTCGCACAGTCGCGAATAAAATATTTATTTATTTATTTATTTAGCGTAACGAAAGGTGCACAACCATAATAAACCTACACAACCGAGCTTGGCTCTTTCTGCATGTTCTTAAGTGAATCACTTGTTAGCCCATCAAAACGACTTGCACCATATCCCTTTGTTCTTTTTCACCGCAAATGCGTCACAGTTTAGAGAATGAGAGAAGTAGGAATAATCAACGACGAATGCGTCTATCACATAAGCATGAATTCTTGTTAGGTGATGGTGCCAGCAAGAGATTCTAAATGGGTGAGACAGGTGAGGTCATGGATGAAAAGAAGTAAATAAAAGAAATAAATGGTATATTCTCGGTAAAACGGGACACACATGTAAAGGCGTGATTAAATATGCATACAAGCATAGCTTCTTTGGAATGTTAAAACATTTCAGTATAATGAAAGGGATAAAGGAAAGATGTAGTCCATATGAGGGGGCATATTGTTAGGTAATAATCAGACCAAGGAACATTATGGCGCTGTGGCGCGCAAACTCCATCAAGACACAAATTGGCGGTAATTTTGCAATGAAGTGATCAGTGAGCACAGGAGACCAAACAAGGTCTTGTTGCAACCAACGACCATTACTAAATAGCGATGATCTGTGCTGCATCAACGCATTCCTCATAATAGAATTAGTTGCGCAGGTTGGATGTAGAAGGCTGAGCACTGCGTCAGTGTGAAATGCTTTGATGTGACTTTATTTTGCGGCGAGTCACATCCGCCACGTTGCAGTGTTGTTAAGCGGACATTTGTGGCTTTTTATAGGGATAACGCTTGCCAGGCAAAAACCCACCACGTCCTGGAACACTGTCGTAGCTTCCGTCGAACAGTAGTGCAAGTCGGCTATGCGTCGTGTAGATCGAGTTTGCACTCTATTATTCGCAGTTGTTTGACAGCCAAAATTCTTCGTTGGTTGGCCGAATGGCTTAGTACTGACCCGGCAGCAATTGTTGAAGCCGGTCAATGATGCAAACGATTCGAAGAGCCGAATGATAATGATGCAAGCGAGTAAACACATTGTTAATAGAGGCAGGCTTTTCTATTATATCCTTTTTCGGCTCGCAAATCGTGTCCAGCTATCCATGCTGAACTTGTCATGGGGTCGGTGTGTGAAGTTGTTGCTAGTGCCTTAATAGGTCCATAACAGGTAAAAATGCCATGCTCCGCAAAGTGGATTCGGGATGCCTTCAAATGTAATTAAGTGTAACTGTCTCCATAGCCAAGTGAAAATTCCATGAAAGGCCATCGGAAAAGCCATATATACGAGCGCAACGCTGTCCGTGAAATGACATCAGAATAGCTCCAGGTGACTGGCGAATAGGAATGTTTGAGGCACTGAAGTTAATCACGCCAGAGTTGTTTGTCTTCGGTTGTGGAACGGGGCATCCAAGTAAAAATATTATTCCACGTGAGTAAATTGTTCTCTCTGAGTACGAGGCGAAATAAATCCATTTGTTTAGACGCCATGAATTTAGCGTCTCTAGAATTGCGGAAAGAGCTCCATTTGGGACGACGTGTGGGTTCTTCATTTCCCGGAGAAAGGACCAAGCGTTTGAGGATGGGTCGACCAGCCCAGGTGGATAAAGTTTCTTGTTTCTGCGGATATAACTGTGAGAATCTCGGGAAAACCGGGCAACGGACAAGAGGCAGCCAAACAAAGAGACAGCAATAAATCAAGATGCACTAACACAGGCTGATGGCGCTCACCGGTGCCTGTGATATATTAAAACTTATGTAATTTTGTTTAGTATATATGATTTGCAAGCAATCCACCCGGCAAAAAGAACAAGCATGTAAACCAGCTGGCTATTGAAAGTGGGTCGACTATTCCCAGTGGATAAACCTTCTTGTTTTGGCGGATGTATCTGTGGAAATCTCGAGAGAAAACGGGCAACGGACAAGAGGCAGCCAAACAGAAAGACAGCAACGAAGCAAGAAGCACAAACACAGACTGGTGGCGCGCAACGGTGCCTATGATACATTAAAATTTATGTAATTTTGTTTAGTATACATGATTTGCAAGCGCGTTCTTTACATCACGTCGCTGGTGTGCCTCAGACTACAACTACTAGGTAGAAAGAAGGGTATAACAAAGCGTGTAGACAACGTTAAGCGATTAATATGATTATTGGAGAGTAACAGGTAAACCGATGATGATGACAGCAGACCGAATGCGAGCGGCATCTTAGGTGAAACTAAGGACAACAAGGTTGAGACCGAATGCGGGAGCAACATAGGTAAAGCAACGTTCCAAGAAGAAAAGGAAATTTAAGGAATCAGCTATGAGCGGAAGAATGCGGACGGCAGTGCGAAGAGTAACTCATGAGAGCAATTAAGAGACGATAGTCAGGATGAAAAAGGTTTACTACTAAAGTGTGGTGAGCCAAGGACGCTCTCGTGCGAAGTATGAAACGTTCAGTGCTGAAATAGCACCGGTAATATCCCGGTAATCTGAGAGAACTCTAAAAGCCGGAGACCAAACAGACGAGACTCGAGAAGTCGACACATCCGGAGGCCTCGTAGTAGTCCCAGAGAATTACACTGATCAGATGATGACAAAGAAGGGCATGGCACTAAGCGTCGGTCATCCGATTGAAGATGTGAGAGTACAGGTTACTGATGGAAGTGCCTATATTAATAAAGGGTAAACAAGTCTAGCGGGCTGTCAATGTAAGCAAGACATAGTTGTGAGTCTAGAGAGATTAGATCGGTATATCTTGCTAGTCTGGAAAAGGTCAAAGGAGCATACCGGTCAGATGAGACTAGGTTATTACAAGGCACTAAGAGTTGGCAGTCCGATTAGAGAAGAAATGATAGTAGAGGGGCCATAAGGAGAGGAGACGGTCCGGATAGAGAGAGGTTTACTTATAAGGTGTGGAAAAGTCCACGGGGCTCGAGAGGTAATGGGCACGGAGCGTTCAGTCTTCCGAGCATAGCAGGCAGCGTCGCAGAAGTAGGAGAGAAGAAGACCGAGCTGCCGAGGTTGGACTTGGTCGGCGCATTGTGATTGAGTCCTATGGTTCATTTGGGAAGGTAAGTGGAGTCAGTAGGATTGGACTGGTCAGAGATAGAAGTGGTTATATCAACGTAGGGCGAACAAGTTCAGCAGGATATCAAGGTGAGGGAGGAAGTGCTTTGGATCGACGGAGCCTAGACCGCTAACATCCCGGTAGCCTGGTAGCAGTCCCATAGAATTTGGCTGATCAGCTGAGGCTGAGTTACGGATGACAGAGACTCAATCGTCCGATTGAAGAATGATTGGATACGAACGGCGCTCAGTCATCTGAACGATGGCTAGTAATGTCACAGGAGTCTGAGAGAAGTTGGAAAGCAGGAGACCAAACAGACGAGACAGGATTAGTCGGCGAAACGACATTGAGTCCAACAGCTAATTTTAGGAGGGCAAATGGAGTGGGTCGAGAGGTGGAGGTGACTATATAAATAGAGGGTGAACAAGTCTAGCAGGCTGTCAACGTAAGTGCGATATAGCTTGAGTCTACAGAGTCTAGACCGTTTAAATGTTGCTGGTCTGGAAAGGGTCAAAGAAGCAGACCGGTCAGATGAGACTAGGTTATTACAGGGCACAGAGTTGGCAGTCCGATTAGAGAAGGTTTGAAAGTAGAGAACGTCATAAGGAGACGGTCCGGATAGGGAGAGGTTTACTTATAAGGTGTGGAAAAGTCCATGGGGCTCGAGAGGTAATGGGGACAGAGCGTTCGCACTTCTCATTCAATGCCGGTAACGTCACAGCAGTCTGAATGAATTCGGAGAGCAGGGGACCGATCAGACGAGACTGGATTAGTCGGCACACTTAGAGTAAGTAGTACAGTTGAGGTGGGAAGGTAAATAAAGAGTCAGCGGAGACGGATGGGTTGGGATGGAAGAGGTTTTATGTATATAAGGCATGCAACTCAGGCAGGCTCGCAGTGTGAGAGAAAGGTGTGTTGGTGAAGCAGAGCCTAGAACTGAATTTCTGTAGTCGAAGAGGATAATAGAGCAGGGCACTGAGAGCACGCTCTCCGGTTTAAGAAGAAATAAAGGCAGAGCGCGATAAGTAGAGGACTGAGTCGAGAGTTTACGTTTACGGATAAGAAATGCCATAAGGAGAGGAGACGGTCCGGATATTGGGAGGTTTACTTATAAGGTGTGAAAAAGTCCATGGGGCTCGAGAGGTAATGGGGACAGAGCGTTCGCACTTCTCATCCAATGCCGGTAACGTCACAGCAGTCTGAATGAATTCGGAGAGCAGGGGACCGATCAGACGAGACTGGTTAAGTCGGCAAATTGAGAGTAAGTCGAACAGTTAAGTAAGGAAGATATATAAAGAGTCAGCAGAGACGGATAGGTTTGGGATGCAGGAGGCTACATGAGTATAAGGTATGCAAGTCAGGCAGAAGTCTGAGAGAAGTTGGAAAGCAGGAGACCGACCAGACGAGACAGGATTAGTCGGCGAAACGAGATTGAGTCCAACAGCTTATTTTAGAAGACAAATAGGGAGGGGCAGCAGAAATGGACAGGAATAAACTGCATAAATGTAAGCGATTCCAGCAGACTGTCAAGGTGTATTAGGCTTAACATTGACTGCAGGTCCCAGACCATTTGCAACTCTGTAGTCATGGATGCAGTCAGACTGGTCAAATGAGACTAGGTCATGCAGGGCACTGAGTTGCCATCCGATTGCAAGAGAAATGAAAGGAAAGAGCGCGATAAGGAGCGGACAGTTTGGGAAGGAAGGGAGCTTTATTAGTGCTGATTGGATAATTTGTGTCTATATGTGATCGGGGCCGTTCTCCCAGAGCTCGTCCTCGGGGATGCAGATGCCCAGGATCTCGGCTACCTTGGGGACGCTTAATAGTCTATATATGGCCGTGGAGAATTGCGTGATACTATCAGATGCTCTGACGGCTTCCGGTAGCTTATTCCAGACATGCGCATATCTATAGAGGAAGAAGTTAGAACGTATGGAGCAACGTGTGTTGGGTAGGGAAAATGAGTGTGCCTTATGGCGTAGAGGATAACGTGTATCGCCAGGCGGCTGAAAAAAACTAGCGGCACTTGAGTGCGATATTTTGATTAGCTTATATAGGAAAACAAGGTTGGTTTTGAGACGTCGCAGCCAAAGCGGTTCCAGACCAAGCTGCTTGCAGCGGCCTTGATAGTTGAGCGCAGACGCTCCTAATAGACGTTTAGTGAACGAACGCTGGACTTTCTCAATAACCATCCTGTCACTTTTACGTGAGTTAGTAACAACCATTGAGCAGTACTCTACTATAGGCCTGGCACACAACTTATAGAGCATGAGTCGAGACTCTAACAAGCACATCGACTTCAGTATATAACCAATGATAGACCTGGCTTTGGCAGAGCTATAGCTCGCTTGTTCCGCAAAATTCAATGAACAGGAATAGTGTACACCGAGATCGCGCACAGTGAAGCTGTTATCAAGTGGTGTACCGTTAAGAGTTAATAGTTTGGGGGGTATACAGCATCGGTAGGAAAGGACGTTGCATTTCGTTGGTGAAAACTCTAGTTTCCATAGATCGCACCATGTTTCAAGAGCACTGAGATCGCTTTGAATGCTAGAGAGACTATTACGTAGACAGCTAGGGTCAAATGAGAAAATAACTTTTATGTCATCGGCAAAAAGGTACGGCGTGCCGTGTTTGAAGACCTGGAATACATCATTAATGTACAACAAAAACAGCAGAGGACCCAGGACGCTGCCTTGGAATACTCCGCTGGTTACGGATGCCTTTTTGGATGAGATGTCGCCCAGTTGCACTGACTGCGTTCGGTTGGAAAGGTAGGAAGAAAACCATGAAAGGAGATGGCTGGAGACACCGTATGCTGCTAGTTTAGTCATTAAACCATTGTGTGGGACCCGATCAAACGCTTTTTTCATGTCCAGGAAGATAATAACCAGTGCCTGACCTAGGTCGATGGAGTGTGTCACGTGGTTTAAGAATTCAAACTGGCAGGTTTGACAGGATTTAGTCGGCAAGAACCCGTGTTGGGACCTATTGATAAGGTTGCGTGGCAACAGAAAGCAAAGCATCGCGTCCTTTATTATTCTTTCCATGAGTCGAGACGCAATAGCTGTGTGACTAATGGGACGATAATTGTCAATATTTAGGCGACAGCCTCGTTTGTGTCGTGGTATGACGGTTGCGTGCTTCCAGCTGGACGGGTAGTGACCACTCTTCATTGAGAGGGTGAAGACATTGAGGAGAAGGACTGGAATGTCCGGACCTCCGAGTTTTAAAATGGAAGAAGGCATACCGTCAGGACCTGGGTAGTGTGACAGTTTCAACAAGCAAAGCGCTCGCTTGATAGTGCATAAGTCAAAGTCAATAGTATGAATTTGATCTTCAGTGAACTTGGGAATCGTATTTGGCAGTGCCAAGTCATTGCTAGTGAAGGAGTTACAGAAATGTGTGTTAATGAACTCGCAGAGATCAGCCGCACCAGTGATTATACTTTTATCAGGAAGCACTAAGGTAGTAATCGGGATATCTTTTCTGCCACCCCGCTGCTTCAGTAGTCGAATGAGAGACTTTGCTTTGTTTTCAGTACAAAGCGCTGCATGCTCTACTAATGTACGCGCAGTACTTTGTGAATTTCTCCAGTCGACTAACAATTCGTTCATACGGATGATTAGGTGAAAGCTTTTCGTCTTGATGTAGCGGGAGCGCATTTTCTTGAGCCTGCTGGTCAGTTTGCGTGTGGAAGTGTCATCAAGATCTTGACGCTTTTTGATTTTCTTCTGTTTTGGAGTAAGGACATCTAAGCAGTTAGTGAAATTGTTGTAAAGCACGTTGGTCGCAGTATCTATGTTGTCGGAGAGGAAGAAGTCGTCCCAGGGGGATGATCGGAGGAGGGAGGAGAAGATGTCCCAGTTAATGCGCTGGAGGGGCCGAAATATCTCATATTTCGTGACTGCATGTTGACGGGATTTAGGGAGCGCGAAGGACAGCTTCACCACCTTGTGATCGCTGCCCGGTATGTTGTCTAACACGCTGGCGCACGCGTGCGAGATGCCGTTAGTGAATACAAGGTCCAGTGTGTTCGATTGTCTAGTCGGTGCAATCACATGCTGTGTCCATTCATGAGTGGAAATAGTGTCAACAAGGGCCCTATACTTGGGTGGGGCCGACTGTCCGAGCCACGAAACATGAGGCATATTGAAGTCTCCAGCAATGATCTTAAAGCGTGAAGGGAGAAATGAGACTTCCTGAAAGAGTCTGTCCAATTTGTTAACGCTAGCACAAGAGGAGTGCGGTGGATTATATAAACAGCCTATCAAGAGGTCCGGATGACCTCCAACGGTTTGAATCCAGACTGAGTCTTCAGAGTTGCCAAGAGATATAGTGTGGAAAGAAGATGCGTAAAACTCGTTCTTGACGTATATGAGGCATCCGCCACCACGTTTACTGGCACGTCCATTACAGAAAGTGGTGTACCCTGGAATGTGGAGCGGTGCGTCAGAAGCGTCGGCCGAGTGCCATGTTTCTGTTATCAACACCACATGCGGGCTTGACAGAAGGATGAAGGGGCCTAGAAGGTGCATTTTATTTTTAATTGATCGTACATTGAGGAGGAGGAGAGTGTACGAGTCGTATTCGCATCGTCCCGTCATTGGGTCGTCAGATTCTGTAGTAGGGTCGTAACAAGACAGTGGTGGAGGCGTTTCCGATGCACTGTAATCTACAGTTCCCGGGTTGCATACATCAGGCGATGTGGCAGCAAGAACTGGTGCTACTGGTATGGGGAAAACTCCTACAGGTGTAGGAGTCAGCAGATGTCGGCGAGGGAGGGTGTGTGTGCTCGAAGAATGTGACATAGCGGGCCGTGTCCCGGTAAGTTTCATAAGAGGGGGTTGTGACAGGCTGGAAAGATTTGGGCAGCTCTATCTGCATTGGCAAAAGTTGACATGGTGCCCAGGATGTGGGGTAACAAAGGCGCGGAATGGTGTGGATATGGGGACAGACACTTAGATGTGTTCAAGACAGAAGCTGGAGCCGGAGTGAAAGTGGGGTGTGAATAGACAGCATCAGGGCGAAAAGAAGATGGGTAGGTGTTAGCTACTTGGCTAGCAACCTGATAAAGAAATGGGTAGTGTGGGAATTGGTAAGTGGCAAGGCATTCTGTCTGAGTTGGCACGACGTTGGCTTGTTCAGGAGAAGGTTCGTAGGTGGAATGTTTGATGGTTACCAACTGTGGGTCGGTAGAAGGCAGCCATGAAGTTGTGACTGGCTGTAGACTGCTGTTTGCAGAAGGTGCAAAAGTTGTGCTAGATGGAACTGTATTGGTTGGTATGTATAAGGCGGGCCGTGTCCCGCATTGCCCCATAAAAAAGGGGTAGAATTCTTGGGGGCTAAGGTAAACTGCCTTGGATGAGGTGCGTATTTGGCCTGGTTTGTACGGTCGTCTTGCGTAGACGTCAGTGGCGCAGGTAGGTAACTCGCCTTATTAAGTAAACCCTTCGCCTGCGTCCGACTACGCTTCGTCCGCGACATATGAAGCTCATGTGATCGCAAGTGAGCGGTGTTGCGACTAGAAATGACTTGTCTAGCAAGTTGCTTCGCCGGCGCGAATGGTGTATGTAAAACTGTATGGAGATATGGTGAAGTGGCGCTGCTTACACTGGTACGGTTGCGGCCGCGATCGAGCCCTGTGATGTGTGGTTTTTCAAGTAGATAAGGCTTGTGAGGTGAGAAGATGCGTTGAGGCATTACCACACTCGTAACTGAAGGTGACTTTTGCGGCGATCTGGGCTCCTGTTCATGTGCACTGTGATTATTGGATTTT
>OX104071.1:6678413-6753457 GCA_944474145.2 Dicrocoelium dendriticum
CTCGATTGCAGCCTCGTTCAACATGTCTTGACGCCTACTCGTATTTTCCCAGACCAAACCGCGCACATTTTGGATCTCGTGCTCTCCCCGGCAGATTCAGATGTCACGAACTTAACCGTTCTTCAACCCATAGGCAAGAGCGATCATTGTGTTGTTTCATTCCACTGGACTCGCCGTCTCACGATCCATAGCCACGGTGGTCACCGTCGAAATTTTTGGCGTGCCGACCCACTCCGTCTGAAAACGGCCGCAAACGCTACGGATTGGGGTATCCCTGAACACATTCACCTCGATGACGCATGGAATCTTGTACTCTCCAAAATGACGTCGTTAATTGAGCAGGTCGTTCCTTCCTCCCATCGAAAGCCCTTCGCTAGAGGTCCACCTTGGATGGATCGAGAGTTGAGGTCAAACATGAATAGAAGGCGTAAATTATGGGACCGCTATAGGCAATCTCATTCAGAACTCGACTTCTCTTACTACAAGACAGTCAGAAATGTTTGTGTCTCAATGAAGCGCCAGAAACGCCAACGATACGAGCTATCCTTGGCAAAACACTCCAGCATCGCGCCTAAAATGCTCTTCTCTTATTTGAAAAGATGCACTAGAGCTGGTAATGACATCCCTGCTTTGTGTTCCTGTGATCATCAAGCTTTATTTTACGAGGACGCTGAGAAAGCTAGTCACTTGGATAAGCAATACGCTTCTGTTTACGCGAAAGAAACGCCATTTAGTGACAGAGCCGTATCCACATGTCCATCTTCGTTGGCCCAAGTAGATATTAACACTGATTCTGTGATGAAACTTCTTCTTCAGTTACATCCGTATAGCTCACCCGGCCCTGATGGATTGCATCCTTTGTTCCTCAGGACTGTGGCGGAGTACATAGCTTCACCCATATGTCAAGTCTTTCGTCGCTCACTAGAAGCTGGTCGTCTTCCCTCAGCTTGGAAAGTGGGTATCGTCAAACCCATTTACAAAGGAGGAAGTCGACATGACCCGGCCAATTATCGTCCAATCTGTTTGACGTCAATAGTGTGTAAAGTTATGGAACGGATCCTAAAACAAGCTGTTACTCTTCATCTTGGGGGACAGAATGTCATTTCTTCTGCCCAGCATGGGTTCAGAAAAGCACGCTCCTGTACCTCGAACTTGCTCGTTGCTAAGGAGACCTGGGCAAGGTCGCTAGACTCCGGCAAATGCTTGGACGTTGTGTTTGTTGACTTCAGCAAAGCTTTTGACAAAGTCCCGCATGAACGGCTCCTGTTTAAGCTCCAAGGAATCGGTATTTCTGGGAACCTCCTGTCTTGGATCTCCGACTTCCTAAACGACCGCTCTATGCAAGTGAAGGTGAATGACACATTTTCTGCTCCTGTTCTCATGACGAGCGGGGTCCCACAGGGCTCTGTCCTCGGTCCCGTACTTTTCAATATTTTCATCAACGACTTACCATCCACTCTTCAGACGGATTGCCTAATCTACGCTGACGACCTAAAGCTATGGATGGAAGTATCAAGCCTTGAAGACGCCGACCGATTACAAACTACGCTCGATCTACTCCATGACTGGTCGATTAAGTGGCAGTTGCCCGTAAATCGTGATAAATGCTCTGTTCTCCCCGTTGGCTCATCAAGCCCATTTGGAACTTACCATATTGGTGGTTCCTTGCTCAGAAGCGCAACCCAAGAGAGGGATCTTGGAGTGATAGTGTCATCAGACCTCAAATCTATTCAAGACACCCAGAAGAGGGTCGCCGCGGCCTACTGGATGTTCCATTCTATACGTAGAGGGTTTTCTCTCCTGACCCCGGGACTTTTCCGACTCCTCTTTGGCTCGCATGTACGCCCGATTCTCGAATACGGACTACCTGCTGTCTACCCTCTCACCAAATCCGAATGTGATATGATAGAGAAGGTTCAACGGCGTGGATCCAAATCTGTCCCTGAGTTGCGAGACCTGTCGTATCCACACCGACTTCAACGACTGAACTTGTTCTCTCTAGGCTACCGCCGTCACCGAGGAGATTTGATTTTCACTCGACGTATTCTCAGAGGAGAACTGGGTTGCGAGTTACAGGACTTCTTTCAACTCAACACTGAGAGTTCGACACGAGGCCACCGCATGAAACTGTTCAAACCGAGGAATCTCCGTGTGCGGCTCAATTTGGCCTTATCAACTCGCGTGGTGAATGATTGGAACCGGTTGCCGGATCCTGTTGTTGATGCTGAGACAGAGGAACGTTTCAAACAACTGTTAGATTCTCACCTGAGCGCGCTGGGATTCTGCTGCCTCTAAGGCAGCTACAGTGGTCCTCTGCGGAAACTTCTACCGCAATGACCCACGCCATCTCCGCAATGATCGGGAAGTGAAGGAGCTGACAAAGGATCTTCCTTCTGCTCTCTATCATCCAATGATCCAATGATGACTGCCACAGCAAGGACTGCTAGGGCAGGAAACGTGGGCATTAACTAGTTGGCCAGGGTGCGATACGGGTGTTCAGTTTCAGATCCATCGATAACTGAGCACTTCATCAATTCCTGGTTCAGCGATCCACTCAAGATGGAACACTCACGGGATTCTCCTATCGTTCCAGTCCCATCTGAACTGAAATGACAGCATTTTGTACTGGTCTGCTTGTAGGCCGGTAGAGCTATCGGGACACCAACGACAGCGGACGTCACACTGTATACTGCCAGATAAATCTTACTGGCTCCGAACAGTAGACTGTCCGCAAGCTGCACTAGGCAGCTCTGTGAGTACCACGCGGTAACTTCTCTTTCTGACGTGCTATACTTTCGAGCCTTTTAGGTGAAATTCTCTTGAAGAAAAGTGTTTGAGTAGACACTTTTGACGAAATTTGACTTCAGTCAAATTTTTCTTTTGGAAGATATGACATCCATGTGCGTGGACTGTGGGAAGGGTGTCACCTCACGTTCAAAGGCCGTCCAATGCGCACTGTGCGACAGATGGATGCATATAGTCTGCTGTAACATTGATAATGATCTTTACCAATGTCTTCAGCGCACTACCTCTAAAGGCATCAACTTTCACTGCGATTCGTGTCTAACATTGGTCAGCGACAAGCAACTTCTGACGAACCATTTCAACGTACATACTGCTTCCGCGCAAGCCGTCTCTAACTCGGACAGCGAGACACCTAACTCTGCAATGTGTCTGACGTCGTCTGGGTATTCTACACCGAAAGGGAAACGAAGCCGCGCGTCGTCCACCACGCTGGACTTAACACCGTTGCCAAGTGAAAACGGGAGTGGACTTATGCATAAGCCCAAGTCCTATGCCGCAGTCGCGAGCGCTAGCACCTCGGCAAAAACAAGGACAACCATAGCTGAGAACAAGGCCTCAAAGAAGATTTCCTCACGACCCAAGATAAAATCAAACACCAAAAACGTGGAACTAAAGCTCGTCCTAAATAGAGTAGCGCAGCTTGAGGAACTTGTCAGAGAAAAGAAATGTCCACCAAAGCCAGCATCACCGGAACGAGACAAGCGGCCTGTTCGCAACCGCTGCCTGATAATCACAAACGTCCCAGAATCCAACAAAGAGACTCCAGCTGAAAGGATGCTCGACGACCAAGGCTTCCTCAAACGAATGGTCTCCATGTTGTTTGATGAGCATGAGCAAGGAATAAACCTAATCTCTGCTTTTCGCCTTGGCAGAAAACAAGAGGACCCAGCCAAGTTTCGTCCTCTGAAAATCGTCTGTCAGGATGAAGAAGAATGCCAACGCATCCTGAGACGGACCCCGCGCCTCAAGGGAGAAACCTTCTACGTTCTGAAAGACCTCTCCCCGGAGGACCGAGTCCGAATGAGGCAAGCTGTCTGCGAGCTGCGAACTCGACGCGCAAATGGAGAAACAGATCTACACATAGTGGATTTTCGCGTAGTCAAGAAAACTCAGAGAGCTCGATGGAGGCCAATCCTCCTTCTTCCAGGACCTCAAACATAAAGAATGGACTACGGGTAATACTCGCAAATGTGCGCAGTCTCTGAAACAAGCTAGATGAGATTCCACTCCTTATCTCTGAATAGCAACCAGACCTAATGGCGTTCACCGAAACCTGGCTTTCATCTGACATATCTGACTCGGAGGTTCATGTTTCAGGATATCAGCTACTTCGATGCGATCGCTCTGGTGGGAGGTCTGGAGGCGGAGTAATCCTCTACACAAAGAACTACCTCAAGGCCCACATTGTCGAACCCGATTGCGACAAGGATGATATGTCGGAAATGCTCTGGTGCCGAATTCATGACGGATACCAGTCGCTGATGGTCGGGGTGGTCTACAGAGCCCCTGCAGCACCTGGCTCACACTTACTACGTTCCGTGCGAACCAACAGCAGAGGAACAAATTGTCTCCTTATGGGGGACTTCAACGCCCCCAACGTGATCTGGGACCTACTTCACAGTGATCTCTCACCTGACTCCTTTGAAGTTGCTCTCCTTGATACCGTTCATGAGTGCAACCTGACACAGCATGTCCTGACACCAACGCGAATGATCCCTGGTCAGACACCAAACATTCTCGACCTGGTTCTCACCTCGACACCATCTGATGTCTCAGATCTCACGATCCTCCAACCTCTTGGGACGAGTGATCACTGTACAGTCTCCTTTTCGTGGACACGACGCCTCACAATCCACGATCAGGGGACACTGCGTCGAAATTTCTGGCGTACTGACCGGCCCAGATTAAGAATGACTGCAAGTAACATGGACTGGAGTATCCCGCAATCCTTAGAGCTTGATGACGCTTGGGAATGCCTACGATCTATGATGATGCGGCTCGTTGAACAGTTTGTTCCAAACTGCAAGAGCAGACCACCATCCAAAGACCCCCATGGATTGATAAAGAAGTAAGATCCCTAATGAAAAAACGTCGAAAACTATGGGATCATTTCAAAAGCACAGGACAGACATCAAGCTACTTAGAGTACAAAACTGTCAGAAACCTATGCACCCTGAGAAAACGAGACAAAAGACTACACTATGAACATAGACTGGCCATGGACTCCCAAAACTGTCCCAAGAAACTTTTTGCCTACTTGAAGCGAAATGCCAAAACTGGTAGTGGAATCCCCGCTCTATCCTCTTTTAAGAAAGGTACCGTCCTCTACCGTGATGATGAAAAAGCAAATTTATTGGCTGCGCAATATTACTCGGTCTACTCAGTGGAGTCACCATTGCTCAACAACTGTTTGCCTGCACACCACTTCTCTATGGACGAAGTTGAAATTAACCCCGAAGTAGTCACTAAGCTACTTCTCGAACTGGACCCGAACTCCTCCCCAGGCCCGGACGGATTGCATCCCAGCTTCCTCAGAACGATAGCTGAGTACCTCGCCGTCCCTCACTGCCAAGTGTTTCGGCAATGCCTCGAAGTCGGCTGCCTACCCACAGGCTGGAAAGCAGGCACCGTCCTGCCCAAATACAAGGGGGGAAACAAACAAGACCCGGCCAACTACCGGCCAATATGTCTGACGTCAGTCGTATGCAAAACTATGGAACGGATGGTCAAGTGCGCTCTCCAGCTACACTGTGAGCATCTAAACCTCATCTCACCTGCTCAACATGGCTTCCGGAGAGCACGCTCATGCATCACTAACTTACTCATCGCCAGGGAAACATGGACAGAAGCCATAGATACACGAAAACGGGTTGACGTAATATTCATTGACTTTAGCAAAGCCTTTGATAAGGTTCCACACGTACGACTGCTACATAAACTCCAGGGAATTGGCATTACAGGAAATCTTCTCTACTGGATTGCCGATTTCTTAAGGGGTAGGACAATGCGCGAACAAGTGAACCAAACCCTCTCTGCTCCAGTGCCCATGACTAGTGGCATTCCCCAAGGATCAGTGCTTGAACCAGAGCTCTTCAAACTATACATTAACGATCTACCGACTGCCCTACAAAGGGACTGCTTGATCTACGCCGATAACCTCAAGCTTTGGTCAACAGTATCCAGCATTGAGGATGCGGATAGATTACAAGGGGCACTAGACCAGCTACACGAATGGTCCATCAAGTGGGAACTGCCAGTAAACCGAGATAAATGCGCTGTTCTCCCAATGGGTGGCACCGAACCCCACGGTGCATACCACATTGGTGGGTTTCTCCTTAGGAATACCACCCACGAGAGAGATCTCTGGGTTATCGTGACTTCTGACCTTAGAACGACGCAGGACACGTTAAAGAAGGTGGCCACTGGAAGGAGACTGGTAGGTGCCTTAAGAAGATCATTTGCTCGAATGACACCCGAGATTTTTCGACCGTTGTTCACTTCGTACGTCCGTCCAGTCTTAGAATATGGCCTACCAGCTAGCTATCCGCTCTCAACGTTTGAAAGCGCTGTGCTGGAAAAGGTTCAGAGACGTACATCAAAAGCTGTTTTGGGGCTACGTGATCTCCCGTAACCCATTCGACTCCAGAAGCTAAATCTGTTCTCCCTCGAGCTCCGCCGTCGCCGGGGTGACCTCATCTACACTAGACGCATCCTCCGAGGGGAACTTGGAAGTGAGTTACAACAATTCTTCCGGCCCAACACTGACTGTTCCACCCGAGGGCACACATGGAAGCTGTTTAAGCAAAGAAGACACAAAATTCGCAAGGACGTCACCCTATCCACTAGAGTGGTGAATGACTGGAACAGCTTACCGGAAGCAATTGCAAACGCTCCATCCGAGGAACGTTTCAAGCGGCTGCTAGACAAACATTCGCTGAAAATGCTGGAATCTTGCGGCTGTCACTGCAATTACGACGAACCCTCGAGGAACGTCGTAACGCAACGACACGCATCAAACCCATTATGACACGGAATCGATGGGGCTGAAAAGGGATTTCCCTCCTGCTCTCTACAACTCAATGAACACCCCCTGTTCCTTCGGATTGTGGCGCAGTACATCGCCCCTCCTATCTGTCAGGTTTTCCGTCTTTCTTTTGAAGCTGGGCGTCTCCCGTCGGCTTGGAAAGTGGGCATTGTAAAATCTATATACAAAGGAGGGAACAGGCAAGATCCAGCCAACTATCGTCCTATCTGCTTAACGTCGATATTGTGTAAAGTTATGGAGCGGAGCTTGAAGCAGGCTCTTCATCTCTATCTCGCGGAACTGAACTTCTTCTCTTGTGCACAGCATGGTTTGCGAAGGGCACGCCCATGTACCTCGAACTTACTAGTAGCTAAGAAGAAATGGGCGAAATCGCTAGATTCCGGCAAACGCTTGGACGTTTTGTTTGTGGATTTCAGCAAAGCTTTCGACAGGGTCCCGCACTAACGACTTTTGCTTAAACTCCGAGGAATCGGTATTGCCGGGAATCTTCTCTCCTGGATCTCTGATTTCCTTCGCGACCGCACGATGCAGGTGCAAGTAAACATTTTCCTCCCCTGTTCTCATGACTAGTGGAGTCCCACAAGGTTCGGTCCTCGGCCCTGTGCTTTTCAACATCTTCATCAACGACTTACCGTCCACACTCCAGGCGGATTGCCTAATCTACGCCGCCGACTTGAAGCTGTGGATGGAGGTATCCAGTATGGAAGATGCTGACAGGTTGCAATCGACACTCGACCTGCTACATGATTGGTCAGTTAAGTGGCAATTGCCAATGAATCATGAGAAGCGTTCAGTTCTCCCAGTTTGTGCGTCTTTCCCATTTGGAATCTACCATATTGGTGGTTCCCTGCTCAGAAACGCCACTCAGAAGAGGGATTTGGGGTGTTACTTTCGTCCGACCTCAAATCTAATGAAGATACCAAGAAAAAGGTCGCTGCGGCCTACAGGATGTTTCACTGTATATGCAGAGCCTTCTGTCGCCTGACCCCGGGGATCTTCCGACTCCTGTTTACTTCACATGTACGCCCGCTTCTGGAATCCGGGCTACCTGCCGCCTACCCTCTCACGAAATTTGAATGTGGTATGATTGAAAGGTTCAACGGCGTGGATCTAAAACTGTTGCTAAGCTGCGGGTCCTGTCCTGTTCTCTCCGACTCAAACAACTGAACCTCTTTTCCCTGGATTACCGTCGTCATCGCGGAGACTTGATCTTCACCCGACGTATTCTTAGAGGAGAGTTGGGGAGGGAATTACAGGAATTCCTTCATCTCAACACAGAGAGTTCAACAAGAGGCCACAGTTTAAAACTGTTCAAACCGAGGAGTGATCGAGTGCGATCCAGCCTGGTTTTATCCACTCGTGTTGTGAATGACTGGAACCGCCTTCCGGAGTCCATCGTCGTTGCCGAGACCGAGGAACGTTTCAAGCATTTATTGGACTCTCACTTTAGTCTACGGGGATCCAGCTGTTTCCAATGCATCTTCAGTGCTTCTCTGTGGGACCTTGTTCCGCAATCACGCAGGCTATGTCCGAAACGATCGGGAAGTGACGGAGCTGACAAAGGGACTTCCTTCTGCTCTCTATCATCCAATAATCCAATGAACTCGGCTTGTTGGCGTGCCTTACTGATTGAGGTTTCTAGCTGCACTGTCGTGGAAAACAGTGTTTGAATAAACACGTGAAGCGAAATTTGACTATTGTCAACTTTCCTCTGATCCAAGATTCCTTGGATCGATTAAAGTGCTACTGTACATAACGTCTCCTTGACGCTTACTGGTAATTTTTGCGGTTGTTCCCCTTTTAATCCCGTTTCACACCCTGTTTTACCTTTTTGTGGTCGTTTCACGGTTGTATACGTGTTTTTCAATCCTGCTCAATTTTCCACTTTAAACATGGTCGTCTCGCTAAAAGCGGGGCGGATGAACTATTTGAGTCCTCGATTGATGAGTCCAATGCAGTTTGCGGCAGTTCTGCCTGCTCGAGACCAGTTACGGATTCATCTGGCGGTATGCAGTGTGATGTTTGCTTCCGCTGGTATCACAAAGGTTGCACCGGCCTCCGAGCGAACCGGTACACTATGCTATCATCCGGTGGAAACACCCTGTTCAGATGTGCTGATTGCTGCACTCAGAAAGCGAAGTGCCCGGCTATAATCTGTGCTGAATTTCAGGTACTGGCATCCAGGTTCACAGTGGTTGAGAAGGCGTTAGTCGGGCTTGCCTTGCTCAACTCTAAAGTGGATTTGATTATGAATTACCGGAGTATTGCAAAGGAGGGCTCTGTAGCGGACTGTCCCCCTGCTGAAAGTCCATCCCTTGATGGGTCGTTCATCTTACCGGACGCTCCAGTACAGACTGAGATAAATGACTCATATGCCTCGGACGGCATGGTTGACCCTCCACAAATAAAGGGTGAGTCACGGGCTCCTGGGCCAGAAAATAATAGGCGAACGAGGGCAAGAAAAGTGCGCAAACCATCCGCATCCGACCTGATAAGTGAGAAGACGTTCAAGATGCAACCGCTTGAGCGGGAAACACCACCTGGTGATGCGACTCCCTCAGTTTCACCTAAGGTTGTGCAGACAGGGGGTAAAATACCCCAGATGTACACATCGTGTGCTACTCAAACTGCGGCGCCTACTCCAAACACCTCATCCTGTCTTCCAGGCGTACAGGTCGTGGAGGTGGGCATGGACGTTGAGCCACGGGATTTTCCGCCTGCAGGACGAAAGCGAAATCTGAACAGAACTGCTCGTACTCTTCAGGCAGGTTCGAAAAGCGTCAAGAATGACGTGACAAACAAGCTGGAGCGTAAGACGTATGCTACAGTTGCTTCAACGTCATCTGATCACTTGCGCCCAGTCTCGTTTCATGCGGCTAAGCCGGTCGCGGTTCATGTAAATTCCAAAACCCGTGGGGTAAATACACCCCGTCGAGGTGATTCTTTCATAGATAGCAGCGTGATATTCCGTAACGCAGTGGAATCCACTGTTGCACGTCCTGCCGAACGTACATTGGACGACCTACAGTGGTTTAGGATGTGCATAACGAAGCTTCTTCTGCCTGGGTTTCCCGGTGTTACTGTTAGGAAACTGACTAGATTGGGCAACGTCCCAGTTAACGCCCCAAACCCTCGACCGCGCTTACTTCGGATAGTCCTATCCACCCCGGATGAACGCAACGTGCTGTTGCGGTTTGCCTTCAAATTGAAGGGTACAAATGTTAGCGTTCAGCCAGACCTCCCATTAGCGGATAGGCTGAAGCTAAAAGAGGCCATTAAGGACTTCAAAACCAGGCGAGCGTCCGGTGAACAAGGTCTCTCACCAACCGGATTCCTTGTTTTCGGGTGGTCAGCCGGCGGTCTGTTTCCGTCCTACCAGTGCCAGTACTGGTAGCGCACGACCCAGGGCTGGACATTACGAGTACCTTCATATAGTGCTAAGCAATGTGCGCAGCCTAAGGAATAAGATGTGCGAGATAGGTCTGCTTGTAGATGGGTCTCATCCCGATATACTTGCATTCACTGAAATGTAGCTGTCTGGGGACATCACGGACGGTGAAGTACATCTGTCTGGCTACGCACTATTTAGATGTGATCGCTTCGTTGGCCGACAAAGCGGGGGCGTTGCTATTTACGTTAGGTGTGAACTTGACTTTTCACGTACTTACATGTTTCATTTGGCAGATAAAACGGTCGAAGCTCTGTCGGTAGTCATTAGCACTTCCTCAGCTCAACTTACAGTTGTACTTGTGTATAGAAGCCCTGGGAGTGCCTCCAAATAGGTGTTTGACTTTATTCGCTCCCAATCCGCAAACAGGTATTTGATACTGGGGATTTCAATCTACCAGAATTTTGCTGGACAGATCTTTCTTGTAACTCGGCAGAAGGTACTTTCGGGGCAGATCTACTTGAGCTTACACTACAAGTACAGTTGCATCAGTTCGTGGACCTCCCCACTAGGTACATGGACGCCCAACTCCCGTGTATTTTGGATCTAGTGTTTTCCAAGTCACTAGACTTCGTAGGGGACATCACTTACAGCTCTGCCTTAGGTGCTAGTGATCATGTTTGTTTATCGTTCAGGTGTACTCTGACCAGGCGTCACCAGAGCATTGCTAAGCCATTTCCAAACATATGGTGTGCTAACTATCAGGCAATGCGTATCAAGGCTGCTGGAATGCGTTGCGAAATCTCGGTGGTTGATACGGTTCAGGCGGCCTGGGATAAATTTAAATCTTATCTCACTGAAGTATATACTCCTTACATCCCGCCTGCAAGCAGAAAGGAGACACAAGCGCGGCCACCGTGGATAGATACCACTGGCAAGCACCTGCTGCAGAAGCGTTCTAGGTGCTGGAGGACCTACGGACCTGCAGCTTCATCAACTAACACCTATGATAGATTCCGCGAGATTAGGAATAGGTGTAAACAACACTTAAGGAAAGCTCGGCTGGTGTACGAAAAGGAATTGGCTGATGGAGCTTCGGAAAATCCGAAGTTCTTCGCTTATGTTAAGAGACGCTGTGGTTCAACTTCGGTAATCCCAACTTTGATGCGGGCCGATGGAACTTGTGGGTATGCGGACTCAGATAATGCTCGTGTACTTGGGGAACAGTATGCAGGGGCTTTTGTACCTGAGGCTGCGTTGCCTAGCCTTGAAATTGTCCCCAGAGTACCTGAGGGTTCTTATTTAGTTGAGTTTATTGTGGTGGAAATGCAAGTCCTTAGACTGCTGCAAGAACTGAACCCTTGCAAAGCAGCTGAACCTGATTCAATTCACCCGAAGCTTCTGCATGAGTTGGCGGGGGAACTAAGTGGACCGTTGACGATGGTGTTTCAGAAGTCACTTGACAGCTGTATATTACCTTCTGAATGGAAGGAGGCTGTCATCTGTCCTATCTTCAAAATGACGACAGGAGTCTGTCAGCCAATTATAGGACAGTTAGTCTGACTAGCGTCGTGGTCAAACTGCTTGAAAAGCTGGTGAGAGATTCGTTGGAATGTCACCTGGATATATTTAATTTACTCAGTAGTGCACAACATGGATTCCGGAAGGGGTTTTCGTGTTTGACGAATTTGTTGGTTGCTCGTGAAGCTTGGGCCGAGGCAGTGGACAATAGCCACGTAGTGGATGTGCTTTTCGTAGACTTCTCGAAAGCATAAGGTACCCCACTTGAGGCTATCACAAAAGCTGAGCACCTACGGCGTATCTGGCCGCGCCCTTCACTAGGTATCTGCGTTCTTACAGAGAAGAGAGCAGTGTGTAGGTGTGGGTCGCAGGTTATCCTTTAGGTAAGCGGTTCTTAGCGGTGTCCCACAGGGCTCGGTCCTTGGACCGATGCTGTTCTCCATCTACGTAAACGATCTCCCTGGAGAGCTTGGGGTATCATCCCTATTGTTTGCTGATGACCTTAACCTATGGAATGTTGTAAATGTTCCTGGGGTTCTGAGGCCATACAGCATGCATTGGACAGACTCTGGGACTGGGCTACTTTGTGGCTACCGCCCATAAATCGGGCTAAGTTTTCCATCCTTCGTATAGGAGCAACTTTCCCGCCTTCGAGCTACGTACTCGGTGGGGTCGAACTCCCTCTTGTCTGCAACCAGGTAGACCTAGGCGTCGTCCATTCTTCGTCTTTGCATTCTGGTGACAACTGGAAGAAGGCCGCAAGTAGGGGTTTCAGAATGTTGTGGTTAATACGCCGTTCTTTCTGGGTCTTAACTGCCGACATATTTGTGAAGCTGTTCTCAGCTTTCGTTCGGCCCCATCTGGAATACTGCGTCCAGGCTTGCCCGCTCTGCCTTGTTCGGAACAAAATGGAGCTCGAGAGGGTTTGGAGAGTAGGCACCAAATTGGTCGATGGGTTACAGGGGCAATCGTACCCTGAGCGTCTATTTAGCTTGGGTATGTATTCAATGCACTACCGACGGCTTCGAGAAGACCTAATCCTTACTTACCGCATTTTAACAGGGAAGGTTGGACCGGATTTGAGCTGGCTATTTAGCCCGGCTAGGTTACCTTGTCTTCGCGGTCATCCCATGAAGCTACACAAGCCGCGTTCTGACGGGACCAGGGCGGAAACTCGGTTATCACGTTGAGTTATCGAGCGCTGGAACACGCTTCAAGAAAGTATAGTCAGTGAACCTACGGTTAAGGGTTTCGAGCGTCAGTTAGACGCTCCTGGGTGGCAACACGAAACCTTTCCCTTCTCCTGACTATATCCATCTTCCAACTTTTAGTTCATATTCTGTCATCCTCTTCACTCTTTGGTGTTATCTTTCATTTTAATGACTCATTCCCCTTTATCTTCCATTTACTTTCTACTTCTTTCTTACTTCACGTGACCTACACAGCGGGGACTGCTAGTGCAGGGAACGTGGGCAGTAATTGGTTGATCAGGGTGAGTTCCGGGTGTTTCGTTTTAGATCTATCAAAAACTAGCACCTTACCATTTTCTGGCTCAACGATTTGCTCAAGGAGGAAAACTCAAGGGATTTTCCTATCGTTGCAGTCCATCTGAATCTGAATAAACACTTGTAACGGAATTTGACTATTGTCCAATTTCCGCTGATCCAAGATATTTTGGCTCGATTAAAGCGGTTCTGGTGAAAGCATCTTTAGCACTTACTGGTAATTTTCCCGGTTTTTCTTAGTTTTAATCCCTTTGCACCCAGTTTCTGCCTTTTTATTAAAGTCGTGTAACTATTGTATACGCGTTATATTTTCACTCTGTTTTCCACTATGTCGGTCTCGCGTCGAGTTATTGAACGTTGGAACGTGGCCGGTACAGCGGGGACTGTTAGTGCAGGGCACGTGGGCATTGTTTGGTGGACCATGCGAATTGGGTGTGTTGATTTGGCTCTCCTTTGGCACGTCAAGACACCGGTTTCCCTGTTGGATCAACGACGTTTTCCAAGGTGGATCATTCGCGGGATTTTCCTACAGTTCCGGTCCAACTTGAACTTGAACTTGGAACTCGCTTCCGGAGCACGTCGTTAGGGAGTCTACGGTAGAGGGTTTCGGGCGTTAGTTAGATGCTCTTGGGTGGCAGTACCCAACGTTCCTCTTCTCCTAACCGACTTGTATCTTCAACTTTCCCTTCGTTTTTTTAATTTTTTTCTCACACTGGTATTATCATTATTTAGCTGTCATTCCTCTTGTTTTCTTATCTTACCCTTCACTCTTTTACTTCACATAAACCGGCCTGGCAGGGGCTTCTTGGCTTGGAAATGTGGGCAGTAATTGGTTGGACAGGGTGTGATGCGGTCTTTGTTTTAGACTTTTCAACATCTCAAGCAGACCTGTCAATTCCCGATCCGACGATACGCAAAATAAGGCACATTCACGGGATTATCCTATCGTTCCAGTCCCAACTGAACTTGAACTTGAGGTTTTCGCACTTTGTGGCAGTCCAAGCTGCAATATACCAGTAACTGACGATTCCGGCGGTATGCAGTGCGATGTCCGCAACCGATGGTACCACCAGTTTTGTAGGGAGCTAAATACCGAGCAGTACGCAGCGCTGGACTTCAGCGAAAAGTTGCTTGCCAGTTGTGCCAATTGCTTTGGCCGCAGGCAAGGCCGCGCGGCCTTTCGTACGAGAGACGAATTTCATGATACTCGGCTGCGAAATGTAGAGCGTTCATTCTCGATGCTCTCAGATCTTCGTCTTAAGATTGATCTGCTCATGACGACGCTTCCGGTCTCCAACAACGCAGATTTGATCGCTTACACTGGAGGTCAGTTTGTGGCACCAATCATTATGTCACCGGTCCAGATGGCTACTGACCACAAAAATGAAGCTGTCTCAGGCGTCGTGTCTAAAGCTACTATGATCGACACCGAATTGCTGGTTCAAGGGTCCCTTTGGGTAAAGCGAAAGAGAGTCAGGAAACCCCATAAGCTCTCTGCTTAACAAGAAGTTATAGTTATCTCGGCACCGGAAACAAGCCAAGTGTCATTACTTGTCAAACCGTCTGACGGTTGTGCGAAGGCGAAGATTCCAACACTCACTTCTTGTCAGCCGAAGTTGCCGGATATCTCGGTTCTCACCGATAAGACATGTTCTAAAGGTTTGTTTGACTCTGCTCAATGCGAAAAGGCATCACGGGACTCTGCTCTCGTTATCAAGAAGAAAAAGCATATCAAGTCTGCGATAAAGCCTTTCGGTGGAATCAATGACCTGAAAAGTGAGACATCGAAAAACACTGCCGTTGCTACATCATCGGAGGGGCTAAATACAGTACCATCACCAGTGGTGAAGCCGCCTTCTCCGAGTGTCGAATCAAAGACCCGTGGGGTTGATACACCCCGTCGTGGCGATACTTTTACGGATGGTAGCGTTATATTCCGTAACGCGGCTGAATCTACTGATGTCCTTTCTGATGAACACATGTTGGACGACCTTCAATGGTTTAAAATGTAAGTAACGAAGCTTCCTCCGCCTGGTTTTCCAGGCGTTACTGTCAGAAAGTTGATTAGACTGGGGAACGTCCGAGTTAATATACCAAACCCTCGACCGCGGCTACTTCGTGTGGTACTCTCTACCTCGGAGGAACGCAGCGGTCTCATGCGGTTTGCGTTTAAGCTTAAAGGTACAAATATTAGCGTTCAGTCGGACCTTCCGCTAGCCGATAGGCTGAAGATAAGGGAATCCATCAAGGACCTCAAAAGCAGGCGAGCGGCCGGTGAACAAGGTCTCCGGTTAGTGGGTTTTCGGGTGGTTAGCCGGCGGTCCTTTTCCGCCGTACCAGTGCCAGTACTGGTAGCGCACGACCCAGGTCTGGATCTAACGAAAAACTTCAGATAGTGCTAAGTAATGTGCGCAGCCTAAGGAATAAGGTGTACGAGTTAGGTCTGCTTGTAGATGAGTCTCATCCCGATATACTCGCATTCACTGAAACCTGGCTGTCTCAGGACATCACGGATGGTGAAGTACATCTATCTGGCTACGCACTGTTTATATGCGGTCGCTCTGCTTGCTGACAGGGAGGGGGCGTCGCTCTTTATGTGAGTTGTAAACTTGACGTTTTGATGACTTGCTTATTTCAGTTGGCAGACAAAATTTTTGAAGCTCTACCGGCTGGTATTAGCACATCCTCGGCTCAGGTTACAGTTGTAATTGTGTATAGAAGCACTGAGAGCGTATTCAAAGAGATATTTCACTTCACTCGCTCCCAGTCCACAAACAGGTGTTTGATGATGGGCGACTTCAACCTCCCAGAGGTTTGTTGGCAGATCTTTCTTGCGACTCAGCGTCAGGCACATTTGGCGCTGATCTGCTTGAGCTTACGCTCCAAGTATATTTGCACCAGTTCAATGACCTCCCCACTAGGTACATGGACTCCTAAGTACCGTCTACCTTAGACCTTGTATTCGCTAAGTCACTCGATTTTCTTGATGACATTACTTACGGATCTCCACTGGATTCCAGTGATCATGTTTGTTTGCTCTTCAGTTGTAATCTGTCTAGACGCTACCAGAGTACGGTTGAGTCTCGCCCCAACATATGGCGAGCAGACTGTCAATCAATGAGAGCCAAGGCTTCCTGTTTGCATTGTGAAATCTCAGACGACGATACTGTCCAGGTTGCCTGGGATAAATTTAATTCCTACCTCACAGAGGTCTCTGCTCCCTTCATACCTGTCACAAGGAGAAAGGAGGCCCGAGCACAGCCGCCCTGGATAGATCCCAATGGCAGGCATCTGCTCACAAGAAGGTCTAAATGTTGATGGTGTTACCGAGATGCTCCTTCCACCTATACTTATGGCAGGTACCGTAAGGCTTTTAACCACGATCTCATTGTTTAACCTTATATAATTTTGCATAGTGTTTTTTTATGCATAGTAACCGACTCGTAGCTTACCGGAACGATGCTCATCCGTTACCGGTAGCTCAGCCGGTTTGCCCTAGCTGAATTCATTTTTTCGCCTTTTTTCTGTGTATTGCGGCACAGTAGCTGAGGTGTTCGCCACCTCTAGCTAACGTGTATGATGATGATATGATGATACCGTGAGGCTAGAAATAGGTGTAAGCAACACCTGAGGTATGCTCGGCTAAATTTCGAGAAAGGGTTAGCGGACGAAGCCTCAGAGAATCCAAAAAAGATCCTTCGCTTATGTAAAAAGTCGCTGCGGTTCGAACATGTCAATCCCAGTATTGATGCTTGATGACGGTACTCATGCGCATACGGACTATGATAAGGTCTGCGTACATAGTGGGCACTATGTGGCAACGTTTGTAAGGAAACCTCTTCATACTTCGATTTTCTTTTCTCTACTCTCCTTCGTACATTGCTATTATTCTCTTGTTTCAAATAAACTTCCTTATTCTGTACTCTCGGTTTCTCTTCCTATTCTTTGCTTACTTTACATGACTACCGCAGCAGGAATTGCTATTGCAGGAAACGTGAGCAGTAATTGGCTAACCAGGGTGTGATATGGGTGTTCCATTTTAGATTCATCAAGAACTCGATGCATCTCATTAATTTTTGGCTCAACGATTCACTCAAGAAGGAACACTCACCGTATTTTAACATTCCATTTCCATTAAATTTCCAGTTCCGTTATAAGTTTAAATTCAGGTGGGATTGGAACGATAGGATTATCCCTTGAGTGTTCCTTCATCATCGGATCGTTGCATCACGAGTTGACGAAGGACTGCAATACAGATGGACCTAAAACAAAGACCGCGTCCATCGTAACGGGACTGGATCTTAACGTGGTGCGATGGTCTGTGTACCCAGTGATCCACTGTACGACACTGGGTGGCACTTTCAAGTGCTTTCAGATCCACTCATACAAGACAGGTCAATGGTTAGCGGTCAGACTAACTCAGTCCCACAATCGCCCCGCTGCCTTGCGAGCAGGCTATGTAGCCAAAGGCTCGAGGTGGAGTAACCTAAGACAGCTCGGCCTGGTCAACTGAGTAGTATCATGCTCACTGACGAAACCATGAACTGTTCAACTGCAATATCGCTCTCAGCTGCTTTTGCTCCTGCTAGTCACACACCTCCACACGCCACCTGTTCATTTGTTACCAATCAGTATTATCCGTTACCATCGGATGCTTGTTTCCATGATTCTACTCCTGGATGGTCTCGCCGACACCCAGAGAGCTCGCCGTCGCACACCTTCGGTCTCGGTCTTCGTTCCGTCTGGCGTGCTTCAATATACGTACATTCATGCAGATCGGACGACAAGCTGGTCTTGCGCGCACCCTGGAATCCCTCGCTATCGATGTTTGCTGTCTTTCCGAAACTGTGAGTTGAGATCTTCCACCGACCATGGTGCCAGATTCCATCTACATCTACCTGGTGACGCAGAAGCAGCTGCGGTAGGCTTGGCTTGCGTTGGTGTAGCGCTAACTAGCAAGGCCGAGGCCGCGCTGCTAGACTGGTTCCCGATTCATAGCCGAATATGTGCAGTTCAGGTTCGGTGATCATGCAATATAAACCGATGTCGTGAGGAGAGACGCAACTTGTTTGTGATCTCAGCTTACGCTCGACTGCAGTTCCGACTCAGTCAAGGATAATGTATACCGTGGACTTCATCAGCTCTTGGGCAGAGTCTGCAAATCCGACATTGTTGTCCTTTCTGGGGATCTCAACGTATTATCATGCTCGGTGCTCACCATGCGCTCGATGAGCCGCTCAGATAATGAAGAGAGACTTCTCACACTGTGCGAAGATAGTGATCTGTTTCTCTCGAGCACCAACTTTCGGCATTCGAGGGGACGTTCCGCTACTTGGTGACCCGTTTCTGCGTCTCATTCATGGTCTCAAATTGATCATATCGCAATCAGTTTTAGATGGAGGGGTAGTGTAAAGGATTGCACATCCACCTGGTCCACTTTTCTTGACTCAAACCATGCTCTTATCTGTGCGAACATCTGCATGAATTTCGGGTATTGATGGACACTGGACGTTCATGCAGAGGACCATGGTCTCTTCCGGACAGATAGTCTGTGGTCTTACTCAGCACCCTATGAAGGCCTGGATCTCCACTCACTCTTTGGATTTATTTGACCGCCGCAGGAATACCCCAGCAGGGTTGAATCATAATGAAGTGTACCGTTCTGTCAGTCGGCAGCTCAAACAAAGCCTATGTAGTGACCGCGAAACCTGGTGGTCCCAGCGTGATTCGGGAATGGAGGCGGCTGCGCTGTCTGACAAGACTCGCAAGCTCTTCTAAGTCATTTGATCCACTGGCCTCCGAAAGTCTGGTGTCAGTGAGACAATTCGCTAAGTGGATGGTTTGCGAATTGCAAACTAACGGCGACACTTGAATCGATGTGTCGAACATTTTCATTCCCGGTTCAATTGGCCCTCACCGTCAACTTTTATCCCTTGCGAACCCAACTGCCCGCCCTGGGTCGTCACACTTGATCCACCCAGCAAAGCGGAAGTTTGTCTTGCGATTCGACACTTGAGAAGATTCAAGGCTGCCGGCTTAGACGGACTTCCTCCGGAGCTGTTCAAATATGGAGGCTCAGTTAGCATTAGCCAGCTAACGTCATTGTTCTCCAAAATGTGGTATGAAGAAAAGGTGCCTTCTTCCTGGGGCGAGTCAGTTGTTATCCCCACTTTAAGAAGGGTGCTCAAACTTCGTGTACCAATCACCGGAGGATTTGTCTCATTTCGGTTGCCTCCAAGCTATTGGCATCCATTCTACTCCGTAGACTATATCCTGTTTGCGAATCACAGTACCGGAAATAACAAGCTGGTTTCCGAGCTGACCGCGGGTGTATGGATCAGATATTCACACTCCGTCAAATCCTGGAATACCGCTACCTCTATCAGAGGCCTACCATTGTTGCATTAGTGAACATCCGTGCCGCTTTTGACTCAGTTGATCGACTTGCACTATTGTGTGGTTTCCTAAGGAACGGTGTCCCGGAAAAGTGTACACTGCCATCCTACGCGCACTGTATTTCCGTTATCTCCGGCAGAGTAAGGGTGTATGGCACGCTTTCGTCGTCCTTCGCTGTAAATAGCGGTGTACGACAGGGCTGCCCTATGTCTCTGTTCCTCTTCAATTTTGCGATTGAAGACATCCTCTTGAGAGCTTTAAATGGTTGTCAAAAGTTTCGTCTACAGCTATTAACGGGCAAGCGGGCAACCGACTTAGATTATGCCGATGATATCGCCTTACTTGGTGATGACACACAGAGCATGCAAACCATTCTAGACCGCTTGGCCATTGAGGCATCTAGGTGCGGAATACGCGTTGACTTGTCAAAATGTAAAGTGGTGCTTCAGCTTTGGCACTCAACTGTTCCCGTGCTCAGTATTGCAGTTATATGGCTTGAGCAAGTGGATACCTTTGTCTGCCTTGGCAGCTGCATGTCTGCTTATGATACTATTGGAAAGAAAGTTTCTTTTGGTATCGCTAATGCTCGTTCGGCGTTTGTCAACCCGCAGCACTTATGGAGTCTTCGGGATATCTCCCACTTGATAAAGGGTCGTGTTTACATTGCCACTGTTCGGGTGATGTTGCTGTATGGAAGCGAGTCATGGCCAGTTCGCGTAGATGACATGCGCCGGCTCTCGGACTTCGACAACGAGTGCTTGAGGAAGATTGCTCGTGTGTGGTGGCAACAACGCATTTGCAGCAGTTCAGTGAAACGTCGTGTCTTAGGGAATACGAGTATCCCCTTCAAAAAGCTGATTTTGCTGCGCCAGTTCAGATGGCCCGGTCATGTCCTGCGTATGTCAGCCCTGTCGCGCTCTGTTTGCTTATCCTGGACTCAACTGGTAAAGGCCACGTGGTGGTCCATTTGGCGACAGAAACCGAAATCGTTGACTTCACGTCTTGCCATCATTTGATCCACACGTCTGCCTGGTTGGGGAACAATGGACGAGGAGTGATGATGTCTGGAAATAACCCAGGATATGGCTGGTACTCAAAACCAGTGTAGGATCTGTGTATATAACTGCTTAGGTTTGGATGCTTAAAGCTTAACAATTAGAAACGACAAAAAATAATCAAAAAATGGGGCGTGCAAAATAAGCAAAAACTGCTCCGTCGTATTTTATATTGCGGCACAATAGCTAACACACTTCAGCTATGACACGGCGTTTAACCTGTCTTCTTTAGTGATTTCCATGGTTATGTTTGGTTGTATGTCTATTTGAGAAACTGCTGACCTTACTATACATTCTAACGAATTACTGCCTACTATCCTGCCCTAGAAGTCCCTGCTGGGCCAGTTACGTGAAGTTAGAAAGAGGAAATAGTAAAATCAGGGAGCAATAATTGGAAAAAGCGAAAGCTAAACATGTAGAATGGTTTAATCATTAAAAATTACTGAAGACTTAAGATGAATCGTTTAGGAAACAGGGAAGGTTTGATGTTGCCACCCTAGAGTGTCCATCTGATACGCAGAACCCTTAACTGTAGGTTCCCTGACCACATGATCTAAAAGGGAATTCCAACGCTCTATAAATCAGAGCGACAGACTAGTTTCCGCCCGTGTTTGTGCAGCCTCAACGGGTGACCGCGGAGATCAGGTAACTTAGCGAGACTAAATAGCTCAGACAAATCCGGGCTGATCTTACCTGTCAAAGCACGGTAAGTGAGAACCAAGTCCCCTCTTATCCTTCGGTAGTGCACTGAGTACATCCCCAAACTAAGCTAGCGTTCAGGGTATGTCTGTCCCCATAGAACCTGTACTAACCTAGTACCACTCGTAATACCCTCTCCAAGTCCAGTTTGTCTCTGATAAGACATGGTGGACAAGCATGGATGCAATATTACAAGTGGGGTCGCACGAATGCCGAGGATAGCTTCACAAACATATTGACCGTTAGGATTCCGAAAGCGCGGTGGATAAACCACATCATACCAAACCCCTGACAAGCAGCCTTCTTCTGATTGTCGCCAGAGTGGAGCTGATGAGTGAACGACACTTAAACCAACCTGATGAGTAACAACAGGGATTTAACCACCGCTGACAACATACCGGGTAAGAGGACTAGCAGTTTCGATTCGAAGAACAGAGCACTTAGCCCGATTTAGACCGTTCCCCTATCGCAATGAGGCTGGACCTTACCGTGGTGCGATGGTTTGTGTGCCTCAGCGATCCATTGAGCTATGCTGGGTGGTGCTTTTGCACCTTCAGAGTCACTCATACCAGATTGGTCAATGGTTAGAGGCCAGACAAACTCAGCCTCCTGGTCCTCCAGGTTGGGGGTTGGAATGAAGGTGGCTCCTTATTCCTTAAAACGGACTACTTGTAGCCCACCGCCAAACCCGCTGCCTTGCGGTCAGGTTTTTGAACCAAAGGCTTTGGTTGAGAACCCTAATCGTTCTCCTGTCTAGGCCTAGGCAACCTGACAGTATTCTGCCCACGCAATACTATGAATCTTACTTCAAACAATTTCTTGATGCTCTGATCACCACAGAGGATAATCAACGGTGCCCTATCTGCTGCATCGAGCATCATCATCATCAACAGCAGTACATCAGCCATTTGAACTGATGCTTCGCTGCCATACAACCATGAGGACCTATGAAATAAAGAAAAAGAAGAAGGAGAGAAAGGGGACTTACCTGAAAACCTTAATGCTCTAAGCAAACATTCAGGGTCAAGGCGCCTATACCTTGTGTAAACAACATTCCGTCACAAACAGCTGGCTATCGTGCAAAGATAATACGGCATCGGCGAGACAGCTTCCTTGCGGCTTTCACTGCCCCGCGTCATAATCAGCCATTATCCCGCAGATAACTCAGCACCAAACATACTTTAAACAGGCAATCCGATAAGAAGACGGCAACAGACGCGCCACTGGTGTCGGTTGCTAGCCATGTCTTGCAAAGTCTCGAGACTCCAACCCGGAAGGCGAGGCGGACCAACGGAACCCAGTTTGGTTGTCAGTGACTTCATTTCGCGCTGCCAAGTCAACTTTTGTCCACCTCGAGCCTTGCACCATCCTACACCTGGTAGACTGAACAAGGCCCTCCTAGGTAAGCGGTGACCAGGCATGCGTACCACGTGCCCGAGCCAACACAACTTATTCAGGGCTATCTGTTGTTCTAGGGTGCTAGCATGATTATCACTACCTAGTACTCGCCTACGCACATCATCGTTGCGGACACGCTGGTGCCATCCGACACCAGCAATGCTTCGCAAACAACGATGATCAAAGACTTGAAGGCGCCTCAGATCTTCAGACCGAAGGGGCCAAGTCTCACTACCATAGAGCAGAACGGCCCTCACTGTGCACTTGTATACCCGGCCTTTCAGACGAAGGGAAACTCCCTTCTGTCGCCAAAGATGCCGCAGGTTCAAGAAGGCAGCTCTGGCCTTTCCAACGCGTGAGCTGACGTCAGTTTCTATGCGCCCATCATTGCTGATGCAGCTGCCAAGATAAGTGAAATGATCAACCACCTCGAGTTCCTCGTTACCAAGCGTCAAGGGGTCATCAGGTGGCTGGTGGTCCTGCAGCAACACTTTGCACTTTGAAGGCGCGAAGTGCATACCAAATAATGGGACCACTCTGGATAGGCTATTCAGGGTTGATTGTGCCCCCGCAAAATCGTCGAAAAGCAAGACGATATCGTCCGCATAATCTAGGTCAACTAACCTTTCACCAGGCAGCACTTCAACGCCTACATAATAGGATTCCGTCAGGGAACACTCCATGATAGAATCCACGACGAAATTGAACAAAAATGAGAAAATCGGACAACCCTGACGAACGCCACTTGTAGTCGAAAAGCTATCCGATAGGCCACCATAGACCCTGACGCGGCCTGTAGTGTTCGAGTATAGAGCACAAAAGATGTTTACATATTTCGTGGGAACACCTTTCCGCGCAAGTAATTCGAACAGAATCGATCGATCGACCGAATCGGATGCACCCTGCATCGAGCAGGGTGGATAGGGGTTTGGATGCTACTGCTCAAGCCTTCCCGTCTTCTTATTCCCCCTCTTACGCTTTTTCACCCTTACCGTCCCCTTCCAATTTCACTTATATCTCCCCAGTTTTCAACCCCCCGATTCTTGGCCCTCCCCCAACATGCTTTGCTAGGCATTTACCTTCTAATTTCAACTCACGTGAACGCGGAGCGTCATCCCTCTCCTGTCGACAAGCCCATGTCCAACCAAGCGGTCCATTCCAGTTCATCGGCTTCCATTTGGAGCCCTCAATCCTCCTTCAGATTGGCATGCCTCAACGTACGCACACTGCTACAAATCGGTCAACAGGCAGCACTCGCCCGAACATTGGAGACCCTCTCGATCGATATCTGCTGCTTATCAGAGACCCGCCTGCAAGACTCGAGCTCTGCGATCCCCTTCAGGTGACGCAAGCAGTATTTTCTCAGTGCGCCTATCCGGTGACGATGCAGCTTCGAGCACCGGCCAAGCTGGTGTTGGCATTGCCCTGAGTCCCCGGGCTGAAGCTGCTCTGGTTGATTGAATTCCAATCAGTAGCCGGATGTGTGCGGTCCGATTGGCTGGCTCGTTTAAAGCTTCGAAGTCGCGCGGGACTAATAGATGTCTATTCATCATCGGTGCTTATGCGCCCACAAACTGTAGCGATGATTCGGTAAAGAACGACTTCTACCGCCAACTGACTCAGCTCCTTCGCCACAGAAGAAGCACGGACACCGTTGTGTTGGCGGGGGATATGAACGCACAAGTTGGAAAGTTGTCCACTGATGAAATGCATTTGGGCGGTCAGCACGGTGTAGGCTCCCGTAATGATAACGGTGAGCGGTTACTTCATTTGTGTGAAGATGCTCGCTTATTTCTTGCGAGCACTAATTTCCGACACAGCACCCGCCGAAGGGTGACTTGGCGCCCACCAGCCTCGAACCAGCTATGGATGCAAATCGATCACATTGCTATCAGTTACCGCTGGAGAGGCTGCGTCCAGAACTGTCGCTCGATTTGGAGCACATGTGTGGACACCGATCATGCACTTGTATGTGCTGACTTGCGGATGCGTTTTGGCGGACGCCCACGACGACGTTGTGAGCGCATTGACACCAGCCAACTGACAAAGCCAGCTGTTCTGAATGCGTATCGAAGTACGCTGACATGCGATTTGAGTAAGCGCTCACTGGAGACTATTGATGGTCACTGGTCACATGTTCGCCAGACCTTACTAGCAGCAGGCAAATCCTCATGTGGTATGTCTAAAAGGCAACATGGTCATTGGGTCTCTTCTCGGTCTCTGGAACTTATCGACGCTCGCCGGCATATCCTGGCTGGAAGCGAGCACAATGAAACTCGCAAAGAGCTCCGGGCAAAACTCCGCGCTAGCCTGAAGAGAGACCGCGAATCTTGGTGATCTCATCGTGCGTCAGAGATGGAAGTGGACGCTTCCCTTGGCAACCATCGTGCTCTGCTCTTGTTCATGCTTTACATGAATTACTAGTGAAACTGTGGGAGCAGGAGATTGTGCCAACCTACTGGAGCCGCTCTGTTATTTTTTCCCATCTTCAAAGGCGGCTCGCGCTCGGAATGCGGCAACCATAGAGGAATCAATCTGATCTCCATCGCCTCCAAATTACTCGCGTCCATAATTCTCCACAGAATGACTGGCGCTCGTGAAAGCCAGAATCGTGAGGAACAAGCCGGGTTTCGTCGGGGTCGTGGCTGCATCGACCACATCTTCACCTTGCGTCAGTTGTTGGAGCACCGTCACACATATTGGCGGCCCACCGTAGTCGTGTTCCTCGACATCAAAGGTGCCTTCGATTCGGTTGATCGATGTGCCCTTTGGAATTGTCTACTCAGGAAAGGTGTGCCCGAGAAATATGTAAACATTATCCAAGCATTATATTTGCGTAGCATGGGCAGAGTAAGGGCTTACAGCAAGCTGTCACCACCCTTCAATATCTCCAGCGGTGTGAGACAAGGATGCCCGCTGTCACCCTTCCTTTTCAACTTCGCTATTGAGGAAGTCATGGAGTTTGCATTTACAGGACATGACTTGGAAGGTGTGGAGCTACTCCCAGGAGGACGACTTCTTGACTTGGAGTATGCAGACGACATTGCCCTCATCTGTGACAGCTCTCAGACGTGCCAAGCCGCGCTGGACAGATTAGCACTGGCTGTCAGCCGTTTCGGGCTTTGCTTTGCACCATCAAAGTGCAAAGCGTTCCTCCAAGATTGGTAGGGATCGCCTCCTGCGCTGACCCTTGGTGGGGATCAGCTAGAAGTCGTTCGGAAATTCAACTACCTTGGAAGTTGTATAGGCACCCTTGGGATCGAAGACGAGATCACGAACCGTATAGCGAAAGCTCGAAGTGCTTTTGCTAACCTTCGCCACCTATGGCGGCGGCGCGACATCACTCTCGCCCTGAAGGGTAGAGTGTACAATGCAGCGGTACGTTCGACCTTACTGTACGGTTGCGAAACCGGGCCCCTAAGATCGGCGGACTTGAAGAGGCTGGTTACGTTCGACCATCGGTGCCTTCGCAGTTTGTCTCACATATGGTGGGAACACCGCGTGAGTAACGAGCGTGTTCGACGCCTTGTTTACGTCACAGTAAAAGGGAATGAACCGCTCAGCACCGTCATTTCCCACACCAGGCTCCGATGGCTCGGCCACGTGTTACGCGTGCCAGCCCACCGACTCCCTCGACGTGCGTTGTTTGCTCACCGGGGATGTGGGTGGAAGAAGAGGAGAGGTGGCCAAGCGATGACTTGGTCCAGAGGAATGGAGTCCATCACTTCGGAGCTAGCCTCGGTTGGAGCTTCACGGCTCCCTGGTTGGGGTCCAAAAGACGGTGAACACGTTTGGCTGGATACACTTGCTGACATGGCACGGAGCAGACCTCAGTGGCGTTCCTGCTGTGAGTTTCTTTGTCCATCCCCATCCCTTTTAGCCTCCCCCTCTATCTACGATCTCACTTCGTAGGGTAAAACAATTTTTTTTCCTTTTGTCTAGTAGCTGGCTGGTAGCTTACCGGAACGATGCCTATCCGTTGCTGGTAGCTCAGTTGGCATGCAGCTGTCGTATTTATTTTTCCTTTATGTATTTTATGTATGTATGTATTTACTTTATGTATTGCGGTACAGTAGCGGAGGTGTTTTACCACCTCTAGCTGACATGTATTGCACTGCCTAAACCGTTCCCAGAGCCTATCTAAGGCACACTGAGTTTCCTCAAGACCCCGGGATATCCACAATATTCCAGAGCTTAAGATTGTCAGCAAACGTTAGTGACGACACTTCTATCTCCCTCGGAAGTTATTTACATAGATCGCGAACATCATTGACTCCAATACCGAGCGCTGTGGGACGCCACTAAGGACAGCTTGCCTAAGTGAAAGTGTACGCTCCATGCGTGCACACTGTTCCCTGCTCTTCAGGAAAGCAGACACCCATCTTTGGGCACGATCTCAACTTTAGTGAGTCTAAGCTGTAGAACAGTGTCAAAAACTTCCGAAAAGTCCATGAATGGCACCACTTCAGTGTGATCACTGTCTACTTCTTCGACAGCTTTCACGAGCTATAAGATTAGTCTGACACGTAAACCTTTTGCGGAATCCATGTTGCGCAACACTAAGATGGTTCTCCACCGAATTCCTTATCAACTTTTCAAACAACTTGATTACTACGCTATTCAAACTGACCGGTCAGTAGTTCACGGGCAGATTACTTTCACCGCTCTTAAAAATCGGACAGATTGTTTTATTCCATTCGAAGGTAACTCGCAGCTGTCAAACGATTTTAAACACGCATATGAGAGGACCGCTCATCTCAACGACCAATTTATGCAGCAGCTTCGGGTGAATTGAATCCAGACCGGAAGCCTTACCATAAGTCGAAGATCTGAGTCTATGTTAAACACAGGTAAGCAAGTATCCTCTGGAACTCTTGAACTCAATACAACCTATGGTACAGAGGTTCACCGAGCAGACCCCACCTCACTAAGTATACAAGCCTTATTATAGTCGGTTTGCGCATGGGTCCCGTCAGTTCGCAATAACCCTGGTAAAGACAGTTTTTCCCCATTGCGTCTTTTTACGTGAACAAAGAACTTCTTGGGATTTGTTGCGGTCGAGTCCGCTAAACCCTTCTCGTATTGGAGACGAGCAGTCCTGAGATGTTGCTGATATTTATTTCTAATCTCTCAATAAGTGTCGTGAGTACTGGCTGATGAAGTTGCTTGGAATATATGAAGTAGAAATCTCCGTAAGATATGCTTTAAGTTTATCCTAGTCCGTCTTCTCTTGACGGCGCCCGAAGTAAGAACCCACCGACAATTCGCCGTACACCACTACGACCATTGTCGGCTGGTTTTTTTTATGAATTCGTCGGTATTGACATTATCGGTCCGTTACCAGGAACCGACCGAAGACATCGCTACATCTTAATGATGATCGATTTCTTCACGAAATGGTCTGAAGGAATTCCATTCCAGAACACAGACGCACGGAGTGTAGCGGACGCTTTCTTCAGCGAGTGGCTGGTAAGATGGGGCGTACCATGATGAGTGAATTGTGTCATGTATTTTTAGTTCGAAAAACGCAGGCAACTACATACCACCCAGAGGGAAATGGGTTGATGGAACAAACAAACCGCACACTAAAAACGCCTTAATGAAGAAACACCGGGAGAATGGGACACTTCTCTTCCGAAATGCGTACTAGCTTATCGAGTCACTGTCTATTCCGCCGTGGGGCAGACCCCTCATCTCATGATGACGAGTTGAGAGCTACGATTACCATCGGACGTTTTATTGCCTATGACGTACCACGAACCAATTATCGCATCTGAACACGTACTCAAGATGCAGGACACTTTGGACCGAGCGCACCCGTTGGCCCAAGCACACCTCCAAAATCCCCAACGTCACCAGAAACCATATTATGATCGCAAAGCCTTCGATAGCCCCTCCAAGTCGAGCGACGAAGTGTGGATCATAATATTGCAGACTCCATCAGGCGTACCCACAAAGTTCGCTGGAACTGGGAGGGTCTATATGTGGTAGAGGACGTGCTATCCGACTTGACATATATAATTATGTGACCAGGGGTACGAAATTCGTCGATGGTACTACACTTTAATAGGCTAAAACCGTACAAGGAGAACACGGGCGCTGAGAACAGCCTGTTAAAAGGGGCGATGTAGCGCTGCACGCCATGTTGTTTTAACCACCTCCGGAACCTCGGCACCCTTCTCGTCGCCGTGATCTTGACTGCGGACGCATGCTCCTGTGCTTGGTTGCTCAGCTACTCGGCCACTTTCCGGTGTCTGCTTGCCAGCATGCTCTCGGTACGTTGTTTATCGATATTACTTTTTACTAGTTGTTTGGGGTTTGACTTCCAGTCACTTACACTCCCTTTGGTTTCCATTGTAGGTATTCCTGCCTATTGCGACCTACGCCAGGTGACGGATACGAAAGAACCTATCACCCCGAACCGGGCGGGTATCACACCATTTCATAGCATAGTCGAGGAGCACGCAGATGTTTGCAGGCATTTTATGCTTCTCGGTAGCGCCGAAAAGCGCTCTCTGGGGAGCCGATCGATACGTCTGCCAGCACCTGGTTCGCCTGTTCACCATTCGACGTGCAGCTTCGCCTTTTTAACCTTCCTCACAGAAATGAGGATATACTGAAGAGACACTCCAGACAGGTAGGACTTGCAGTAATCTCACGCGGTCTGCAAGTCATCGTCGGCAGAACTGAATGACGCAAGGCGAAGTTCCTACCTTAGCTCTGATCACGAAGAACTCTGATCGCCATATATTCGGACTCGGGATGTTGTCATCAGTATGATCCCGGAGGAGGGCACATTTGAATGACAAACAGACGTAATCGCTAGCTCTCAGAAGCGATTCATAAGTAAGTTCGCTTATAAAATCTGCAGACTTATCGAAGATTAGATCTAGGAGGGACGAGGCCTGACCTTCCGTGAACCTAGTGGGCTGATCTACGAACTGGTGTAAGGGTACCAGCAACGTTAGGTACAGAATAGTGCTGGCCAGCCCCCCGCGGCTGACATGAAAAGGTCTGCCAGTCTATCTCTTAGAGGTTAAGATCACTCATAATTAGGCATCCGGTAGTCGACTGACCGCTAATGGTCAATGGGCCCATTAGATGTGCTATTAGAGCCGTATATACTAACACAATCTTTAGCTGCTTAGAGCTGCGCAATTCAACCGAAAGGGATTCTGCAGCTCCATCTTATGCATAAAACGTGCACATTATGGAAATAGTTAAGGCAGATCTGAGATACAGAATACGCCCCCACCACGATGGTCTAATGCGCGGTCAGCTGTCAGTAATGCGTAGCCCTGTAAGCCTACCTCACTGTTCGTAACGTTGGATGACAACCACATTTCGGTGAATCCAAAGACATCAGGATGAGAGTAACCCACAAGAGCGCCGATCTCGCACTTCTTATTTCGCAAGCAAGGTTATTCATATAATGAGCCCTCGATCTTGTGCCACCGGAACGGGTTCTGGCAGGGCAGAAGTGGACTGTCGGTTCACCACCCAAAATCTTCCAACTGAAGACTTTTCCCCGGTGTCACGGCGCGCTGTAAGATTTTTGTTAGGCTACTTGAGCTTCAGTTTATCAACCGAAGTAAGGTCAGGCTGCACAATGAACCCAGAACTCTTGAGTTTGAAGACAAAGCGCAGGAGGGCCTGGCGCTCGTCTGGAGTGGAAAAACGACTCGCAAAGACGACGTCGGAGGTTCAGGTGGCAAAACTGTAAGTTGCCAATTCTCGCGAGTTTTCTTACTGCTACCCCGGGGAACCTGGGCGGCAGTAATTTAGAAACACAATGTCTAAGCCATTGAAGATCTTCTATGGTATGCCCCGTCGGAGGAGTAGCAGTTGGTTCAGAGAAGGGCTATCATCGCCGTGACGGGGACTATTTACCGCACGTATCACGGAACAAGATGGGTGCATGTCCTAGCAGGTTTTGAAGGTTCTATAGACGCACAAGTCGGCCCGAGGCGGCAAAACATTGAAACTTGCAGTCAAAGGAACTGACTGCAAACCACCTGTCGGACTGATCTTAGGTGAAGACAGTGCGAATTTTCTCACCCTCTCACTTTCTACTGGTAGATGCACCGGCTTGCACTTCACTAAGACGGGGTCAAAAACGCAATCTGATGGTTTCTGCAAACAGAAGAACCCCTAAAGTGGCTGTCGTAAGAGTCGAAACTGGCAAGTTTGCCACATTACAAGAATCAGTAGTAGTCTCTTGGCTGTGAGTTTTCAAGAGTTCGCAGGACCGTAGACTAAAGGTAACGAGACTGTCTCGTAATCTGACGACGCGGATTTGAGCCTGCGTAGGGGCAAGGCGACCCTCGCATCATCCTTAGCCCACATGCGACCAATGGTGGTTGCGCGGCAGCGAAGCGTAAATACTGCGTACCGGCGTACTGCTGATACCGTTCTTTCTCTTTTCTCAAAGTTGACCGTAAGGTTTTCGACTTTCCGATCTAGAGAGGTCGACGAGGATAATAGAGATTCTGCGTTATCTAACCTGGAAACTAGTGTCGTGAACTCTCTTACTGTCCATGGACACCCATGGGTCTTCCCCCCACAGCAGTCAGATCAGCCATAAAGCAAAATTTCACTTAATGTCACAAGCGTGTACTGCTCTGGAAGTAAGTCAGTACAAGGCTCATGGAACCATCTATAGTAAATATCGCGCTGCATTCCTCTTAACGAATCGGTAACAGACTTTAGGCGCACCATCTCACCGCATGGCACTGCCGCGTTAGATGAATCAACGGGACGGTTTTCTCTTGCCATTACTACAGTAATAAAAGTATCGGATCAATAAAAGAATGAGACAAGTGTGAACCAGTTTGCGGAAATCGACTGGGCGAGAGTACGATCAGCTAATATCGTGGGTAATAAACGGGTTCTGATGACAACTCACGATGTTGTGACAGGTAGATACCCACAAAGAGAAATTGTAAACTTCCGCTTCCTCACGTAGGAGACCAACCCGATTTATACGGAATCCGAGTAAGAATAAAGTTTCAAAAACTTCGCAAGGAGATCTTCAAACGCTGATTACAAGCGTTAATTTTGGTGGCGAAAGCCGGGAAGCAGCACGCCGATAATAGCGAGGGAACCTCAGAAGCGATATCCCTTTGTCGGACAGGATATCCAAACCCTTTGTATCACAAGAGAAACAACCGACAAAGTCAAATTTTCTGTTCAGTGATATTCAAACGCTGTTGCAACACACAGCTTGAAGAAACCAGGAAGCTCGAACAGCAAAACACGACAAGCAAGACTAGTAAGTTTGGAGCTCCGAGTACTTTTAAAGCACGAAAATTGCCGAATTTTAATTTCTTGCCCTGTTTTCAAGCCAAGCTTTTAAGAAGAAAAGCTTGTAGACAAAATCGCGACAAGCACGCCTTGACCTTCAGTAATAGATATCCGTATGTATGTTGGGCACTTCCAAACCCTTTCTGATCACAGGAAAACTGACAAACTCACCAACCACCTAAAAGACAGAATTCCGGCCTAGTCCGAATCTTTTGTCATATACCAGTTCACTTGCACCTGTGGTGCGAGGTACCTTGGACACACGAACAGTCCGAGTGAAACATATCAGTATATACAGCTGGTTGGATCCATAATTAACGACCTTTGTTGATGCATGACATTTTTCCTTTGATTCAGTCAAACAAACTCACTCCAATGCGTCCACTGTTGGCCAATCAGCGTGCATGCGAGAAACGTGTGAACGTCCAATCGGTTGCCGCCTTTGCTTGCGGCAGCCTAACGGCTTCCTTGCTGGGCTGGCACCGCACGTTCGTTCGAGTGTATACTCCCATCACAAACCGTGAGGTATCTCAAAGGAACATCTCCATTTTCTGCCTATTCATTTATACCCAAGAGTAGAAATCCAGATCCTGGCGTTATATTGTTGAAGTTCTCCAACGGCGTCAATGTGTGTTTTTGTTAGCAGCTTGTAGTGGACCACGGGTTATTCTGTCGGTCGGTAGCCGAGTGGTCTGCACGCCTGGCTTGCAATCACAAGGTCATCGGTTCAAATCCGCATTGGGGCAGGCGTCCTCGAAAGGCGACTGGTGGTGGTCGTGCTGCAGCAACGAAACGCCGGTACGGCGTACAGCAGACATATTATTAATTTTTTATGGGATATGTTCGATAGCCAAACACGATAATCTCAGCAGCATTATCAACGTGACCCGTTACAAGCGGGACGCTTGATACGATGGTCGCTGTTACAAGGTGGCTGCTAGTGTTTGGTATATCGCAACCGCCAAGAGGAGCATCGCTAGGAAACGCAACCGCCTTCATAATCAAATCCCTCTTGTGATCAAAGTTGGCGAAAGAGAAGAGGACATTGACTGCTTACTCCACCCTTTGCAGTCTGGCATCAAGAGCTTCGATGTTTCTATCGACAGAAGCCGGCGTCCACAACTGACGCAGCTAAAAAAACAAACCGTCGCTGTTCCAGAGCATTGCGTATTGACTAGGGGGTAAGCCAATACACTGCTGGTGGTACCAGCGGTTGCAGTCGTCGCACTACATGTAGCCAAAATCATCTGTCATCGGCATACCATAGCTAGTGCTGCAGCAAACAGCACATGCTGTTGATGAAGATAGTAAAGCCTCATCAGACGAGGGACCTCATCAGGGTCGGTGCATGGCGAAGCAGACATGATGCAGTAGGAAAACAGCAGAAATTTAAACAAGTGTAAAGCAGAAAAATGACGAACAGCAAAAAGATAAAACCAGGTGCAAAACGGAATTAATACATTAAAGAACCCGTGTATCCACCGCAAAGTGACTGGGGTTAACGCGGCGCGAGGGTTTGCGTAACCCTGTAACCCACTGAGCTACGCTGGGTGGCACTCCCAAGTGTCTTCAGAGCCACTTATACCAGACAGGCCAATCATTAGCGGTCAGACTAACTCAGTCCCACAATCGTCCCGCTGCCTTGCGAGCAGGCTATTTAGCCAAAGGCTCCGGGTGGAGTCCCCTAAGATAACTCGGCCTGGTCAACCGGGTAGTATCATGCCCACTGACAAAACCATGAACTGTTCAACTGCAATATCGCTCTCAGCTGCTTTTGCTCCTGCTAGTCACACATCTTCACACGCCACCTGTTCATTTGTTACCAATCAGTATTATCCGTTACCATCCGATTCTTGTTTCCATGATTCACCTCCGGGTGGTTTCGCCGACAACCAGAGAGCTCGCCCAGTCGCACTCCTTCGGTCTCGGTCTTCGTTCCGTCTGGTATACTTCAATATACGTAGACTCACGCAGATCGGACGACAAGCTGGTCTTGCGCGCACCCTAGAATCCCTCGTCAACGATGTTCACTGTCTTTCAAAAACTCGCTTGCAAGATCTTAGTACTGTGATCGAGTTGAGATCTCCCACCGACCACGGAGTCAGATTCCACCTACATCTATCTGGTGACGCAAAAGCAGCTGCGGCAGACTTGGCTTGCGTTGGTGTAGCGCTAAGCAGCAAGGCCGAGGCCGCACTGCTAGACTGGTTCACGATTCATAGCCGAATGTATGCAGTTCGGCTTCAGTAATCACGCAATATAAACCGATGTCGTGAGGAGAGACGCAACTTGTTTGTGATTTCAGCTTACGCTCCGACTGCAGTTCCGACTCAGTCAAGGATAATTTCTGCCGTGGACTTCATCAGCTCTTGGGCAGAGCCTGCAAATCCGACATTGTTGTCCTTTCTGGGGATCTCTACGCATGGGTCGGTCGTCGATTATCATGCTCGGTGCTCACCATGCGCTCGATGAGAGCCGCTCAGATAATGAAGAGAGACTTCTCACACTGTGCGAAGATAATCATCTGTTTCACTCGAGCACCAACTTACGGCATTCGAGGAGACGTTCCGCTACTTGGCGAGCCCTTTCCGCGTCTCATTCATGGCGGCAATCCGGTTTAGCTGGAGGGGTAGTGTAAAGGATTGCTCATCCACCTGGTCCACTTTTCTTGACTCAAACCATGCTCTTATCTGTGCGAACATCTGCATGAATTTCAGATATTGATGGACACTGGACGTTCGTGCAGAGGACCATGATCTCTTCCGGACAGAAAGTATGTGGTCTTACTCAGCACCCTATGAAGGCCTGGATCTCCACTCACTCTTTGGATTTATTTGACCGCCGCAGAAATATCCCAGCGGAGTTGAATCATAATGAAGTGCGCCGTTCTGTCAGTCGGCAGCTCAAACATAGCCTACTAGTGACCGCGAAGCCTGGTGGTCCCAGCGTAATTCGGGAATGGAGGCCGCTGCGCTGTCTGACAAGACTCGCAAGCTCTTCTAAGTCATTCGATCCATTGGCCACAGAAAGCCTGGTGTCAGTGAGACAATTCGCGAAGTGGATGGTTTGCCAATTGCAAACTAACGGCGACACTTGAATCGATGTGTCGAACATTTTCATTCCCGGTTCAATTGGCCCTCACCGTCAATTTTATCCCCTGTGAACCCAACTGCCCGCCCTGGGTCGTCACACTTGATCCACCCAGCAAAGCGGAAGTTTGTCTTGTGATTCGACACTTGAGAAGATTCAAGGCTGCCGGCTTAGACGGACTTCCTCCGGAGCTGTACAAATATGGAGGCTCAGTTAGCACTAGCCAGCTAACGTCATTGTTCTCCAAAATGTGGTATGAAGAAAAGGTGCCTTCTTCCTGGGGCGAGTCAGTTGTTATCCCCACTTTAAGAAGGGTGCTCAAACTTCGTGTACCAATCACCGGAGGATTTGTCTCATTTCGGTTGCCTCCAAGCTATTGGCATTCATTCTACGCCGTAGACTATATCCTGTTTGCGAATCACAGTACCGGAAATAACAAGCTGGTTTCCGAGCTGGCCGCGGGAGTGTGGATCAGAAATTCACACTCCGTCAAATCCTGGAACACAGCCACCTCTATCAGAGGCCTACCATCGTTGCAGTAGTGGACATACGTCCTGCATTCGACTCAGTTGATCTACTTGCATTATTGTGTTGTTTGCTAAGGAACAGTGTCCCGGAAAAGTGTACACTGCCATCCTACGCGCACTGTATTTCCGTTATCTCCGGCAGAGTGAGGGTGTATGGCAAACTTCGTCGTGCTTCGCTGTAAATAGCGGTGTACGACAGGGCTGCCCTATTTCTCTGTTCATCTTCGATTTTGCGACTGAAGACATTTTATCCAGAGCTCTGGACGGTTGCCAAAATTTTCGTATACAGCTACTACCGGGTAGGCGAGTGACCGACTCAGGTTATGTCGCAGAATACTGTATGAATTCTGTAGACAAGCGAACTGTACTCTAGCATTGGTCTAATGCTGGAAGAAAAGAGGCGAGTGGCAACCTCTTCACACCATGTGCCGAAGTTACGTTTCAGCACCCAAAGAATGCACAGTCCGTTACGACAGCATGTTCGTGTTGTCCACCGACTTCAAGTCGTAGCTCGAGAGTATACCTAAGTCCTTCACGGGGGGTGTGGGATACAGCGGTTGGCCGTCAGCACTCTTCTCCAGGTTCATAAATACAGACTTGGTTGGGTTGACCAGGAGATGAACTTCTGCAGACCATGTACGTAGGCGGTTAAGGTTTTGCTAAAGTAGACCACAGTTGTCGGGAGCGTCAATTTCTCTCCAAATCTTCATGTCGTTCGCAAACAATGCACATGACGACCGGAGAAGCTGAGGTAGATCGTTGATGTGGATCAGGAACAGAGTGGGCCCCAACACAGCGCCTTGAGGCACGCCACTTGTAGAGGGATACCAGTCAGTTAGATGGTCGTCCACCTGTAACCTCCACTTTCGTCCAACGAGAAAGTTGCGGATCTACCGGTGCAGTGAGCCACCGACATCACACATCCTGAGTTTGTGAAGGCGAACCTCTTGGCTGACCTTGTCGAACGCTTTACTGAAATCGATGAATAACATATCGGTAGACTTCCCCTTGCTTATTGCCTTCAACCACTCATAAGCAAGTTTGTAATGCATAAGTGACCTTACATAAAACCGTGCTGTGCGGGCGTCAGAACCTCTTTTGACTGTAGCGACTGCAATAATCCCTTCTTCACGATTTTCTCAGCAAACTCTACCAAAATAAGTGTCAGACAAAGTGGTCTGTAATTGTCTACTTTACTAAAGTCGCCGCCTTTCGGAATAGGCTTCACCACCGAACATTTCCAGTCAACCGGCAACAAACCTACGGTTAGCGACCCGTTGAAAAGGTCAGCCACGACAAGAGAGATGATGGTCGAAAGTGACTTGAGAACCAGTGGGTGAAGCCCATCAGGTCCGGCAGGTTTGGTGCCGTCGTCGGCGAGTATTTGACATACCTCTACAACGCCGCAACGCAGACTGTCGACTTCGGTAAAAGCGGTACACGTGGAACTCGGAGCAGACACCTAGTCATTTGCAAATACAGAAGCGAAGTGCGCCGCCAACGCGGACGAACGCTCACTGCTGGAGGTTAGGGGCTGTCCATCACGGCCATCCAGCACTGGCACATCACCTGCCGGCTTCAGGCGTCGCTTCACGTATGCAAAGATTCTCTTTGGGGAAGTCTTCGCGGCGATTGCGAGCTGCTCTTTGAAATGTCGGCGCTTATTCCTTTTTGCGCTGTTGCAGAGGTTCCGCTGATTTTTATACCCTTCGCAATCATTGGCAAAGCCAGATAGTAGGAATCTGTCCTACAGTCTGCGCCGCCTCCAAGCCAGATTTCCATATTCCTTGTCAAACCAATGAGGCTTAATCGGTCCAACCTTCCGACATTTCAATAGCACAAATTGGGAACACAATGTCAGTCTCTCTTTTATAAATATCCAAGTCTTCCGCAGATGCAGCTTGTGACAGAGACCAATCCGGTTGGCTTGCGACTCGAGCTAGACTGTCGAAGTTCGTTTTCCAGTAGTTGAAAGCCGGTTCCAGCGGACGTGAATACGGCAAAGATAATTTCATATTAGCTATGAGCAGTGAATGGTCGCTTGTAGCCAGAGGCACCAGGATCCGAACGTTAAGCACTCTTTGTTCGTCGTCCGTTAACATCAGGTCGAGACAGAACGGCGTTGAGCGTGGTGTTATGCGTGTGGGCTGGTATATGTGTTGCACCAGTATCAAGTACCAAATCCACGAACTTTGTTTCAACATCACTATGTCCAGGCATCAAATGCACATCAAGCCATCGTAGTTGAGGACAGTTGAAATCGTCCATAAGTAGAAAGTGTGGACGACTTATGTGGGTTCGAAGATGGAGCAGCCAATCCAAACAACGACTCAAGGGGCTGCAAAAGACTGTGCCCACAAGTAGTTCTCCGCGTCTGAGGCGGATGGAGCTCACACAAACCATCGTCACTTCGGTAGGCGCTCACAAATCTCCCACGCAAGGAAGATCGGTTGTAAAGCAAGACACTGCCGTGGGCATTCGTCAGTCTATCGCATCGGAAGCACGAGTAACCGTTGAGTTCAAATTCCTGATATCGCCTTACTTAGTGAGGACTCACAGAGCGTGCAAACCATCCTAGACCGTTTGGCGATTGAGGCATCTAGGTACGGAATGCGCTTTGACCCGTCAAAGTGCAAAGTGCTACTTCAGGATTGGCACTCAACTGTTCCCGTGCTCAATATTGAAGGTACACAGCTTGAACAAGTGGATAGCTTTGTTTACCTGGGCAGCTGTGTGTCTGCTGATGGTACCAGTGGAAAGGAAGTTTCTCTTGGCATCGCCAAAGCTCGCTCGGCGTTTGTTAACCTGCAGCACTTGTGGCGTCGTCGGGATGTCTTCCTCTTGTTAAAGGGTCGTGTTAACAATACCACCGGGCGATGTTGCTGTATGGAAGCGAACCATGGTAATTTCGGGTAGACGATATGCGCCGGCTCTCGGACTTCGACAACGAGTGCTTGAGGAGGATTGCTCTTGTGTGGTGGCAACAACACATTTGCAACAGTGAAGTCAGACGTCGTGTCATAGGGAATGCGAGTATTCCCTACAACAAGCTGGTTTTATTCCACCAGTTAAGATGGCTCGGTCACGTCCTGCGTATGTAAGCTGAGCGTTTACCCTACTGCACTTTGTCTGCCCGTGCAGGACTCAACTGGAAGAGACCACGCGGAGGTCCTCCATCCACCATCTATTGAGAGCATATGAAATCATTGACTTCACGTCTTGCCACTATTAGATCCACACGTCTGCCTGGTTGGGGATCAAAGGACGAGGAGTGCCGATGGCTAGAAACAATTCAGGATATGGCTCTTAATCGAAACCAGTGGAGGATTTGTGTACATAATTGTTTAAATATGGATTTTTAATGCTTACCGATTGAAAACGACAAAACGACAAAGATAGCTTAAAATCACAAGAAGCTCCATTTTTTCTTTTAATGTGACCCAATAGTTGAAGTGTGTTGCTCACCTTCAGTTAATGCGCATGATGATGATGATACGGTGTTAAACCTGTCTTCTTCCTGTGAATTCCATGGTTCTGTTTGGCTCTATGTTTATTCAATAGACTGCTACTAGTGTTATTAATTAAAACCCATGAATAGTAGTGCATGTGGTGAAAATGCCTAGTTTTTCTCAAGATCACGGTGTGCTTGTCGTGTTTCATCGTTTGAGCTTTGAAGGATTTGTGTAGAAACAGTAGTTGAATAACGCTAAGTAAAAATTTCAACTTTGTCAGTTTTGTCAAAATGAAAACTGCGAAGAAATTTATTTCGACAAATCTTATCCGGCATTTACAATTGGGAGATTATTAACCATTGGTGTAGAAGCTATTAATAGCTTCGTCATGTCATGTATGCCACGACCGGGGAACGGTGGCAGTAGATGTCTATTTGAACTCAGCAACCACCGACCACTATGCCTCAAGTCAGCTGACAAGTCTAGGGCTACGGTAGGGTTAAACTATGCCGAAGTACACATAAATAAATAAATAAACTTTTATTCTCGACAATGCGAGGCACACCTGTACATGCATGATCATGTTTACACAGTTCTGGCTTGAGTTGCTTGACCGCAATTGCTGTGGCCAGTAGGCGCTTTTTGAGTCATTTTAGTCATCATCATCATCATTATACATGTCAGCTAGAGATGGTAAAACACCTCCGCTATTGTACCGCAATACATAAAGGAAACACATACATACATACAATACATAAAGGAAAAATAAATACGACAGTTGAATGCCAGCTGAGCTACCAGCAACGGATACGCATCGTTCCGGTAAGCTACTAGCCGGCTACTAGGCAAAAACAAAAATTTAATTTACGTTTTACCCTACGAAATAAGATCGTAGATGGAGGAGGAGGCTAAAGGGATGGGGAGGGACAAAGAAACTCACAGCAGGAACGCCACTGAGATCGGCTCCTTGCCATATCAGCAAGTGCATCCAGCCAAACGTGTTCACCGTCTTTTGGACCCCAACCAGGGAGCCGTGAAGCTCCAACTGAGGCCAGCTCAGAAGTGAGGGCCTTCATTCCTCTGGACCAAGTCATCGCTTGGCCACCTCTCCTCTTCTTCCACCCACATCCCCGGTGAGCAAACAACGCACGTCGAGGGGAGTCGGTGGGCTGGCATGCGCAACACGTGGCCCAGCCATCGGAGCCTGGTGAGTGAAATGACGGTGCTGAGCGGTTTATTCCCTTTTCCTAGGCCGTAAACAAGGCGTCGAACACGCTCGTTACTCACGCGGTGTTGACAGCGTTTTGATGTCACATACAGTATTCTGAAGGCATCTTTCATTTGTATGTCATGTCCACTAGCTACTGGGTGTTCTAGGGTGAAGCTGTGAAGATTCGTAGTAGTATCACGTTGTACTGAGGCGGCAAAGTGCTCGTTATCCACCTTGACTGATGACTGTTCGTGTGTCCGAGGTACCTCGCACCACAGGTGCAAGTGAACTGGTATAGGACAAAAGATTCGGACTAGGCCGGAATTCTGTCTTTTAGGTAGTTGGTGAGTTTGTCAGTTTTCCTGTGATTAGAAAGGGTTTGGAAGTGCCCAATATACATACGGATATCTATTGACTATATCAATGATACCTATTACTGCAGGTCACGGCGTGCTAGTCGCGATTTTGTCTACAAGCTTTTCTTCTTAAAAGCTTGGCTTGAAAACAGGGCAAGAAATTGAAATTCGTCAATGTTCGTGCTTTAAAAGTACTCGGAGCTCCAAACTTACTGGTCTTGCTTGTCGTGTTTTACCGTTTGAGCTTCCTGGTTTCTTCAAGCTGTGTTGCAACAGCGTTTGAATAACACTGAACAGAAAATTTGACTTTGTCGGTTGTTTTTCTTGTGATACAAAGGGTTTGGATATACTATCAGACAAAGGGATATCGCTTCTGAGGTTCCCTCGCTATTATCGGCGTGCTGCTTCCCGGCTTTCGCCAGCAAAACTAACGCTTGTAATCAGCGTTTGAAGATCTCCTTGCGAAGTATTTGAAACTTTATTATTACTCGGATTCCGTATAAATCGGGTTGGTTTCCTACGTGAGGAAGCGGAAGTTTGCAATTTTTCTTTGTGGATATCTACCTGTCACAATATCGTGAATTGTCATCAGAACCCGTTAATTACCCACGATATTAGCTGATCGTACTCTGGCCACCGCAGAGGATAATCAACGGTGCCCTATCTGCTGCATCGAGCAGGGTGGATAGGGGTTTGGATGCTACTGCTCAAGCCTTCCCGTCTTCTTATTCCCCATCTTACGCTTTTTCACTCTTACCGTCCCCTTCCAACTTCACTTATATCCCCCCAGTTTTCAACCCCCGATTCTTGGCCCTCCCCCAACATGCTTTGCTAGGCATTTATCTTCTAGTTTCAACTCACATGTGAACGCGAAGCGTCACTCCTCTCCTGTCGACAAGCCCATGTCCAACCAAGCGGTCCATTCCAATTCATCAGCTTCCATTTGGAGCCCTCGATTTTCCTTCAGATTGGCATGCCTTAATGTACGCACACTACTACAGATCGGTCAACAGGCAGCACTTGCCCGAACATTGGAGACCCTCTCGATCGATATCTGCTGCCTATCAGAGACCCGCCTGCAAGACTCGAGCTCTGTGCTCACTCTGCGATCCCCTTCAGGTGACGCAAACAGTATTTTCTCATTGCGCCTATCCGGTGACGATGCAGCTTCGAGCACCGGCCAAGCTGGTGTTGGTATTGCCCTGAGTCCCCGGGCTGAAGCTGCTCTGGTTGATTGGATTCCAATCAGTAGCCGGATGTGTGCGGTCCGATTGGCTGGTTCCTCTAAAGCTTCGAAGTCGCGCGGGACTAATAGATGTCTATTCATCATCGCTGCCTATGCACCGACAAACTGTAGCGATGCCTCGGTAAAGAACGACTTCTATCGTCAACTGACTCAGCTCCTTCGCCACAGAAGAAGCTCGGACACTGTTGTTCTGGCGGGGGATATGAACGCACAAGTTGGAAAGTTGTCCACTGATGAAATGCATCTGGGCGGTCAGCACGGTGTAGGCTCCCGTAATGATAACGGTGAGCGGTTACTTCATTTGTGTGAAGATGCTCGCTTATTTCCTGCGAGCACTAATTTCCGACACAGCACCCGCCAGATGGTGACTTGGCGCCCACCAGCCTCGAACCAGCCTTGGACGCAGATTGATCACATTGCTATTAGTTACCGCTGGAGAGGCTGCGTCCAGAACTGTCGCTCGATTTGGAGCACATGTGTGGACACTGATCATGCACTTGTATGTGCTGACATGCGGATGCGCTTTGGAGGACGCCCACGACGACGCTGTGAGCGCATTGACACCAGCCAACTGACAAAGCCAGCTGTTCTGAATGCCTATCGATGTACGCTGACATGCGAGTTGAGTACTCCCTCACTGGAGACAATTGATGGTCACTGGTCACATGTTCGCCAGACCTTACTAGCAGCGGGCAAATCCTCATGTGGTATGTCTAAAAGCCCACATGGACATTGGGTCTATTCTCGGTCTCTGGAACTTATCGACGCTCGCCGGCATATCCCGGCTGGAAGCGAACACAACGAAACTCGCAAAGAGCTCCGGGCAAAACTCCGTGCTAGCCTGAAGAGAGACCGCGAATCTTGGTGGTCTCATCGTGCGTCAGAGATGGAAGTGGCCGCTGCCCTTGGCAACCATCGTAAGTTATTCCGTCTGATACGGGAATTAAGCAGCAGGAGACCTGGTGTTAGTGAAACAATTTATGACGAGAGTGGACAGCCTATCCACAATTTGTCAAAACGTTTGGAGCGTTGGGCTGAGCATTTTGAAAAGCAATTTAATCGGCTAGAATTGTCCGATTCGCCGGTCACTGATCGCCCTGCTCCGTGGGCTGTCCCTTTAGATCCACCCTCTCGCTCAGAAGTCGAACGTGAGATCCGACTGTTGAAGCTGAACAAAGCCGCGGGACCAGATGATCTTCCTCCAACCCTCTTCAAATTCAAAGGCCCTGCTCTTGTGGATGCTTTGCATGAATTACTAGTGAAACTGTGGGAGCAGGAGACTGTCCCGACCGACTGGAGCCGCTCCGTTATTGTTCCCATCTTCAAAGGCGGCTCGCGCTCGGAATGCGGCAACCATAGAGGAATCAGTCTGATCTCCATCGCCTCCAAATTACTCGCCTCCATAATTCTTCACAGACTGACTGACGCTCGTGAAAGCCAGATTCGTGAAGAGCAAGCCGGGTTTCGTCGTGGTCGTGGCTGCATTGACCACATCTTCACTTTGCGTCAGTTGTTGGAGCACCACCACACACATTGGCGGCCCACTGTAGTCGTGTTCCTCGACATCAAAGATGCCTTCGATTCGGTTGATCGATGTGCCCTTTGGAATTGTCTACTCAGGAAAGGTGTGCCCGAGAAATATGTAAATATTATCCGAACATTATACGCGGGTAGCACGGGCAGAGTGAGGGCTTACGGCAAGCTGTCGCCACCCTTTAATATCTCCAGCGGTGTAAGACAAGGATGCCCGCTGTCACCTTTCCTCTTCAACTTCGCTATTGACGAAGTCATGGAGTTTGCATTTACAGGACATGACTTGGAAGGTGTGGAGCTACTCCCAGGAGAACGACTTCTTGACTTGGAGTATGCTGACGACATCGCCCTCATCTGTGACAGCTCCCAGACGTGCCAAGCCGCGCTAGACAGATTAGCACTGGCTGTCAGCCGCTTCGGGCTTCGCTCTGCATCATCAAAATGCAAAGCTTTCCTCCAAGATTGGCAGGGATCGCCTCCTGCGATGACCCTTGGTGGGGATCAGCTAGAAGTCGTTCAGAAATTCAATTACCTGGGAAGTTGTATCAGCGCCCTTGGGATCGAAGACGAGATCACGTACCGTATAGCGAAAGCTCGAAGTGCTTTTGCTAACCTTCGCCACCTTTGGCGGCGGCGCGACATCACTCTCGCCCTGAAGGGTAGAGTGTACAATGCAGCGGTACGTTCGACCTTACTGTACGGTTGCGAAACCTGGCCCATAAGATCGGCGGACATGAAGACGCTAGTTACGTTCGACCATCGGTGCCTTCGCAGTTTGGCTCACATCTGGTGGGAACACCGCGTGAGTAACGAGCGTGTTCGACGCATTGTTTACGGCCCAGGAAAAGGATCTGAACCGCTCAGCACCGTTATTTCCCGCACCAGGCTCCGATGGCTCGGCCACGTGTTACGCATGCCAGCCCACCGACTCCCTCGACGTGCGTTGTTTGCTCACCGGGGATGTGGGTGGAAGAAGAGGAGAGGTGGCCAAGCGATGACTTGGTCCAGGGGAATGAAGTCCCTCACCTCGGAGCTAGCCTCGGTTGGAGCTTCACGGCTCCCTGGTTGGGGTCCAAAAGACGGTGAACACGTTTGGCTGGATACACTTGCTGACATGGCAAGGAGCCGACCTCAGTGGCGTTCATGCTGGGAGTTTCTTTGTCCCTCCCATCCCTTTTAGCCTCCCCATCCATCTACGATCTCATTTCCTAGGGTAAAACATAATATTTTTTTCTTTTTGCCTAGTAGCTAGCTGGAAGCTTACCGGAACGATGCCTATCCGTTGCTGGTAGCTCAGCTGGCATGCAACTGTTGTATCTACTTCTCCTTTGTGTATTGTATTGTATGTATGTATGTATTTCCTTCATGTATTGCGGCACAATAGCGGAGGTGTTTTTCCCACCTCTAGCTGATGTGTATAATGATGATGATGATGACTCTCGTCCAGTCGATTTCCGCAAACTTGTTCACACTTATCTCATTCTTTTATTGATCCGCTAGTTTTATTACTGTAGTAATGGCAAGAGAAAACCGCCCCGTTGATTCACCTAAAGCGGCAGTGCCATGCAGTGAGATGGTGCGCCTAAAGTTTGTTACCGACTCGTTGAGAGGATTGCAGCGCGATATTTACTACAGATGGTTCCATGAGCCTTGTACTGGCTTAGTTCCAGAGCAGTACACGCTTGTGACATTAAGTGAAATTTTGCTGTGTGGCTGATCTGACTGCTCTGGGAGGAAGACCCATGGGTGTCCATGGACAGTAAGAGAGTTCACGACACTAGTTTCCAGGTTAGATAACATAGAATCTCTATTACCCTCGGTGACCTCTCTAGATCGGAAAGTCAAAAACCTTACGGTCAACTTTGAGAAAAGAGAAAGAACGGCATCAGCAGTACACCGGTACGCAGTATCGACGCTTCGTTGCCGCGCAACCACCATTGGTCGGTCGCATGTGGGCTAAGCATAATGCGAGGGTTGCCTTGCCCCTACGCAGGCTCGAACCCGCGCCGTCAGATTACGAGACAGGCTCGTTACCTTTAGGCTACCGTCCTGCGAGATGATCTTGAGGACTCTCAGCCAAGAGACTACTTCAGATACTTGTAATGCAGCAAACTCGCCAGTTTCGACTCTTACAACAGCCACTTCAGGGGTTCTTCTGTTTGCAAAAATCTTCAGATTGCGTTTTTGACCCCGCCTTAGTGAAGTGGAAGTGCATACCGGTGCATCTACCAGAAGAAAGCGAAGGGTGAAAAAAGTCGCACTGTCTTCACCTAAGATCAGTCCGACAGGTGGTTTGCAGTCAGTTCCTTTGACTGCAGGTTCCAATATCTTGCCGCTTCGGGCTGAGTTATGTGTCTACAGAACCTTCAAAACCTGCTAGGACATGCGCCCATCTGGTTCCGTGATACGTGCGGTAAATACTCCCCGTCGCGGCGATGATAGCCCCATCTCTGAACTAACTGCTACTCCTCCGACGAGGCATACCATGGAAGATCTTCAATGGCTTAAACATTGTGTTTCTACGTTACTGTCGTCCAGGTTCCCCGGGGTAGCTGTAAGAAAACTCACCAGACTTGACAACGTACAGTTTGGCCAGCTGAACCTCCGACCTCGTCTTTGCGAGTGGTTTTCCCACTCCAGACGAGCGCCAGGCACTCTTACGCTTTGCCTTCAAACTCAAAAGTTCTGGGTTCAGTGTGCAGCCTGACCTTACTTTGGCTGCTAAACTGAAGCTCAAGGAGCCTACCAAAAATCTTACAGCGCGCCGTGACACCGGGGGAAAGGGTCTTCAGTTCGAAGGCTTTTGGGTGGTGAGCCGACAGTCCTTTCTGCCCTGTCAAAACCCGTTCCGGTGGCGCAAGGTCGAGGGCTCATTATATGAATAACCTTAAGGTAGCTTGCGAAATAAGAAGTGCGAGGTCGGCGCTCTTGTGGGCCATTCTCGTCCTGATGTCTTTGGATTCATCGAAATATGGTTGTCATCCGACGTTACGAACAGTGAGGTAGGCTTACAGGGCTACGCATTACTGACAGCTGCCCGCGCATTAGACCGTCGTGGTAGGGGCGTATACTGTATCTCTGATCTGCCTTAACTATTTCCATAATGTGCACGTTTTATGCATCAGATGGAGCTGTAGAATCCCTTTCGGTTGAAGTGCGCAGCTCTAAGCAGCTAAACATTGTGTTAGTATATAGGGCTCTGATAACACTTCTAATGGGCCCAGTGACCATTCGCGGTCAGTCGACTACCGGATGCCTAATTATGAGTGATTTTAATCTCTGAGATAGACTGGCAGATCTTTGCATGTGTCAGCCGCGAGGGGCTGGCCAGCACTATTCTGGACCTAACGTTGCTGGTACCCTTACACCAGTTCGTAGACCAGCCCACCAGGTTCACGGAAGTTCAGGTCTCGTCCCTCCTAAATCTAATCTTCGATAAGTCTGCAGATTTTATAAGCGAACTTACTTATGAATCGCTTCTGAGAGCTAGCGATCACGTCTGTTTGTCATTCAAGTGTGCTCTCCTCCGGGATCATACTGATGACAACATCCCGAGTCCGAATATATGGCGATCAGAGTTCTTCGTGATCAGAGGTCATTCAGTTCTGCCGACGATGACTTGCAGACCGCGTGAGATTACTGCAAGTGCTACTGTTTGGGGTCTCTTCAGTATATCCCCATTTCTGTGAGGAAGGTTAAAAAGGCGAAGCCGCCATGGTTTTATAAAGCTGCACGTCGAATGGTGAACAGGCAGACCAAGTGCTGGCGGACGTATCGATCGGTTTCCCAGAGAGCGCTTTTCGGCGCTACCGAAAAGCATGAAATGCCTGTAAACATCTGCGTGCCTCTCGACTATGCTGTGAAATGGTGTGATACCCGCCCGGTTCGGGGTGATAGGTTCTATCGTATCCATCACCAGGCAATAGGCAGGAATACCTACAATGGAAACCAAAGGGAGCGTAAGTGACTGGAAGCCAAACACCTAGTAAGAATATCGACAAACAACGTATCGAGAGCCTGCTGGCAAGCAGACATCGGAAAGTGGCCGAGTGGCTGAGAGCAACCAAGCACAGGAGCACGCGTCCGCAGTCAAGGTCACGACGACAGGAAGGGCGCCGAGGTTCCGGAGGAGGTCAAAACAACGCGGCGTGCAGCGCTACATCGCCCCCTTTTAATAGGCCGTTCTCAGCACCCGTGTTCCCCTTGTACGGTTTTAGCCTATTTTAGTGTAGTACCATCGACGAATTTCGTACCTCTGGTAACATAAATATATATGTCAAGTCGGATGGCACGTTCTAGCCTATTAAAGTGTAGTACCATCGACGAATTTCGTACCCCTGGTAACATATTTATATATGTCAAGTCGGATGGCACGTTCTCTACCACATATAGATCCTCCCAGTTCCAGCGAACTTTGTGGGTACGCCTGATGGAGTCTGCATTATTATGATCCACTTCGTCGCTCGACTTGGAGGGACTACTGAAGGATTTGCGATCATAATATGCTTTCTGGTGACGTTGGGGTTTTTGGTGTGCTTGGACCAACGGGTGCGCTCGGTCCAAGGTGGCCTGCATCTTGAGTACGTGTTCAGATGCGATAATTGGTTCGTGGTAGGTCATAGGCAATAAAACGTCCGATGGTAATCGTAGCTCTCAACTCGTCATCATGAGATGAGGGGTCTGCCCCAGGGCAGAATGGACAGTGGCTCGATAGCTAGTATGCATTTCGTCCTTGAAAACTGCGCTGACCTTGTTCGGCGTAGCTCCGCCAGCGTCCTCTCGTCTGTTGTATGTTCTCTTTCGAGGGAAATTATCGGGCGAAGAGATCTCAAGTACTCGATCGGACCGAAAAACCAAATGCTCATACGATTCTTCACAAAGCCAAGGAAGAGAGGAGGAAACATGAGCTTTCACGGCGGAAAGAGACCGCTGCAATCAAGTTGCAAGCACTGGCCAGAGGATTTTTGAGTCGGCTAAAAACGTATCGCGTTTTCAGTGATGCGTTTAACGAAGTGTCCTGTGAGCTGAACCTTTTGGTCTCCCAAGTGGCATCGGATCAACACACGACTGTTGACACCTTCCAGTTCAGCCGCACGTTACATCGATTGCTGCGCTATTCGAATTGGCTTTGTCGAACAAAGCCACATAGTAGAGATCAGCTGTTTGTCGCTTGCCGTCTTCTACTATCAAACGTCGGTCGCGATGCTTCACTGTCCTGGTTGTCAACCGATTCTCCTTCTGATCGAATCGGTGCTGATTTTCGATACACAATCGGTTGCACTCTATGGGTTATTTTGCGGTATATCGCAGACTTGCTTCCTCAGTCATTTTCAACGAAGTTTGCAGTTCCACTGCGTGTCCTCGAGAATATGATTAACGCCACCCAGGAAACACCCAAAACTCTCCCGTTCATTTTCCCTGAATTCCTTATTGCTGCAAATCGTTTTTGGCTCTATCAGTTTCTTGCACATCGTCAGTAATTCCGAATCATTGCACTGTTTATCGACAGACAGTTATCGATTAAGGCCGGTTACTTAGTTGATGGAACTGGCTCAAATGCTCCCAGTGTTTTTGATCCAGTGGAGTTCAGCAAAACACCCAAGACTAATACCTTTCTAAACTTGTCCTTGTCTCCGGTTACGTGGACATCCGAGTGTCAGTCGACCAGTTCGGATGAACGCGACTCCACTCTTCGTTACCAGTTGGCAGCTGCGTTGTACCAGCTACTTGTGCCCACAGCCGACGAGTTCACCACAAACGAACGCATCATTTGCGACATTGTGCCACGGTTATTTGACTGCTCCATCGCAATTCGGATGGTTCCGCGCATGTGTCTTTCTCGGCACCATTTCGACTGCCCTTCCGTTGATGATGACCACCTTATCCCGTCCATCCACTTGCTGTACACCTTAGTTGCTGTCGTTGTGCCCAAGTTGATGTCCCTTCCCACCACCCCGTCGCCTGTCGATCAGCGGGACCCGGTCGAAATGGAAATCGATTCTACTGATACAAAGGAAGCTCCACAGGTGATGCCTAACTGAAAGTCGATCATGTGCTGTGACTCACTGTCAAGCGACGTGGCTGCTGAACTTTTGCGGTGCTTCGTGTTTCGGGATCCTCCAAAACATATACAGATTTTCGCGCAGATCAGAGCATGGTCTGAGTCGAGGAAGGTGGACCAAAAGGACCTGCAGTCCAGTACGCTGCCGCGCCATCTGAAGCTAATTGCAATGTGATCAATTTGAGACCACGGTTGTGTTGAAGAAGGGGGACGCCACGTTGCGGAACGCTTCTTCGTACGCCTGAAGTTAGTGCTCGAAAGAAACAAACGGTTGTCTTCGCACAATATGAGAAGTCTCTCCGTTATCAGAGCGGTTCTCATCGAGCGAGTGATGACCACCAAGGTGGCATTCGTATGGTAACAGGCGGCCAACCCGTGCATTAAAATCCCCATCAAGGATAACGACATCCGACTTTTTAGCATTAGTCAAGAGCTGTTGTAGATCCCGGTAGAATTCGTCCTTGACCGAGTCGCCACTGCAGTCAGTTGGAGTGTACACGGAGATCACAAACAAGTTGTGTCTCTCTTCGCGGTGCCTGTTGATTCTACACGAACCCCGAAGCTGAACTGCACATAGTCGGCTGTTAATAGGGAACCAGTCCAGTAGTGCCGCCTCGGCCTTGTCACTTAGTGCTATACCTACACTAGCCAGACCCGCTAAGGCTGTTTCTGGATCTCCAGAAAGACGCAGGTGATATATGGCTTCGTGGTCAGTGGGGGATGTCAGTGTAAGCACAGTGCTGGGATCTTGCAAACGGGTTTCTGAAAGGCAGCAGACATCAGTGTCTAGGGAATCTAGGGTGCGCGCTAGACCGGCTTGCTGTCCAATCTGCATGAGTATCCGAACGTTGAAGCACGCCAGACGGAACGAGGATCGGGGACGAAGGAGAGCCATAGGCTGAACCTCTTGGTCTGCGGCGCTACCGGAATCGCAGCCAGATTGTTGAGCACATGAATCGGGTAACGGAAAGTGAGGATAGTTAACAAACAAACAATTGGCGTGTGATGAAGTCGCGTGAAAGTGAGTAGCAGAAACAGCAGCTGATGAACAAGTTGTAATACAGTCCATGGTTTTGCGAGAGGGCGTGATACTACCCGGTTGCCCAAGCCGAAGTAATGAGTTGACTTAGAGGACTCCACCCCGAGCCTTTAGTTAAATAACCTACCCGCAAGGCAGCGCGGCGAATTTAGGGAATCGCGACCATTGGGAGGCGTTAACTGAATGTTCAGTTCATGCGTCCTTGTTTGGTAGATTACCAAACAGGGGCCCAATACTCCCCATGAAGTCAGCACACCTGCTGGAATACAATATCCCACCGAGGTGGAACATTGTCGCCGAACACTTTGCTGGAACAGCGAAGGACGACGAATGCCTGCCATACACCCTCACTCTGCCGGAGATAATGAAAATACAGTGCGCGTAGGATGGCAGTGTACTTTTTCCGGGACACCGTTCCTTAGCAAACAACACAATAGTGCAAGTCGATCAACTGAGTCGAATGCGGCACGGACGTTAACTAATGCAACAATCGTAGGCCTCTGATAGAGGTGGCGGTGTTCCAAGATTTGACGGAGTATGAATATCTGATTCACACACTCCCGGGCAGATCGGAAGCCAGCTTGTTCTTCCAGGTACTGCGATTCGCGAATGGGGGATAGTCTGCGGAGTAGAATTGACGCCAGTAGCTTGGAGGCAACCGAAATAAGATTAGTCCTCCGATGATTGGTACACCAAGTGCGAGCACCCGTCTTAAAATTTGGGACAATAACTGATTCTCCGCAGGAAGTAGGCACCTTTTTTCATGCCAGATTTTGGAGAACAATGAGGTTAGCTGGCTAATGATAACTGATCCCTCATATTTGAAGAGCTCCGGAGGAGGTCCGTCTGAGCCGGCAGCCTTGAATCTTCTCCAGTGTCGAATCGCAAGACAAACTTCCGCTTTGTTGGGTGGATCAAGGGTGACGACCCAGGGCGGGCAGTTAGTTTCACAGGGGATAAAAGTGGACGGTGAGGGCCAATTGAACCGGGAATGAAAATGTTCGGCTCATCGATCCAAGCGTCGCTGTTAGTTTGCAATTGGCAAAACATTCGCTTCGCGAATAGTCTCAATGACTCCAGGCTTTCTGTGGCCAGTGGATCGCATGAGTTGGAAGAACTTGCGTGTTTTGCGAGAGAGTGCAGCGGCCTACATTTGCGTAGCACGCTGGGACCACCAGGCTTCACGTTCACTGCGTAGGCTTTGTTTGAGCTGCCGACTGACAGAACGGCACACTTCATCATGATTAGACTCCGCTGGGATATTCCTGCGGCGGTCAAATAAGTCCAAAGAGCGCGTGGAGTTCCTGGCCTTCATAGGGTGCTGAGTAAGACCACAGACTTGCTGTACGGAAGGGATCATGGTCCTCTGCATGCACGTCCAGTGTTCATCAATACTCTGCTGGCTGGTCGCAGCCAAGTGCACCAGCCAATGAAGTTTGATAACTCTGCTGAACCGAAACATTTTCGGGGTCCCTCCGAAACTCATGCAGATGTTCGCATAGGCAAGTGCATGGTCGGAGTCAAGAAAAATGGACCTTCTGGGTCTGCAACCTTTACACTGCTTCTCCATCTAAAACTGATTGAAACCATGAATGAGACGCGGAAAGGGGTCGCCAAGTAGCGGAACGTCTCTTCAAATGCTGAAAAGTGGTGCTCGAGAGAAACAGATGATTATCTTCGCACAGTGTGAGAAGTCTCTTTCCATTATCTGAGCGGCTCTCATCGAGCGCATGGTGAGCACCGAGCATGATAATAGACGACCGACCCGTACGCTGAGATCCCCAGAAAGGACAACAATGTCGGCTTTGCAGGCTCTGCCCAAGAACTGATGAAGTCCACGGTAGAAATAATTCTTGACTGAATCGGAACTGCAGTCGGAGCGTAAGCTGAGATCACAAACTGGTTGCGTCTCTCCTCACGACATCGGTTTATATTGCGTGATTACCGAAGCCGAACTGCATACATTCGGCTATGAATCGTGAACCAGTCTAGCAGTGCGGCCTCGGCCTTGCTGCTTAGCGCTACACCAACGCAAGCCGCCTGCCGCAGCTGCTTCTGCGTCACCAGATAGACGTAGGTGGAATCTGGCTCCGTGGTCGGTGGGAGTTCTCAATTCGATCACAGTACTGCGATCTTGTAAACGCGTTTCGGGAAGACAGCAAACATCGATTGCGAGGGATTCCAGGGTGCGCGCAAGACCAGCTTGTCATCCGATCTGCATGAGTGTACGTATATTGAAGCATGCCAGACGGAACGAAGACCGAGACCGAAGGAGTGCGACTGGGCGAGCTCTCTGGGTGTCGGCGAAACCATCCGGAGTAGAATCATGGAAACAAGAATCGGATGGTAACGGATAATACTGATTGAACAGGTGGCGTGTGAAGGTGTGTGACTAGCAGGAGCAAAAGCAGCTGAGAGCGATATTGCAGTTGAACAGTCCATGGTTTTGTCAGTGGGTATGATACTACTCGGTTGCCCAAGCCGAAGTAGGGAGTTGTCTTAGGGGACTCCACCCCGAGCCTTTGGCTAAATAGCCTGCTGGCAAGGCAACGGAACGATTGTGGGACTGAGTTAGTCTGACCAGTAACCATTGACCTGTCTGGTATAAGTGGATCTGAAAGCACTTGAAAGTGCCACCCAGTGTCGTGCAGTGGATCACTGGGTACACAGACCATCGCACCACGTTACAATCCAGTCTCGGTACGATGGATGCGGTCTTTGTTTTAGGTCCATCTGATTGCAGTTCTTCGCCAACTCCTGGTTCAACGACCCGATGATGAAGGAACACTCAAGGGATAATCTTATCGTTCCAGTCCACCTGAATTTAAACTTATAACGGAATTGGAACTTTAATGGAAATTGCATGTTAAAATACAGTGAGTGTTCCTTCTTGAGCGAATCGTTGAGCCAAAAACTAATGAGATGCTTCGAGTTCTTGATGAATCTAAAATGGAACACCCATATCACACCCTGGTTAGCCAATTATTGCCCACGTTTCCTGCAATAGCAATTCCTGCTGCGGTAGTCACGTAAAGTAAGCAAAGAATAGGAGAGAAACCGAGAGTACAGAATAAGGAAGTTCATTTGAAACAAGAGAATAGTAGCAATGTACGAAGGAGAGTAGAGAAAAGAAAATCGAAGTATGAAGATGCAAGTTAGTCAGGAAAAGGAAAGGTTCCGTGTTGCCACCCAAGAGCGTCAAGTTGACGCTCAAACATCTTAACCGTAGATCTGAGTTCAAGTTCAGATGGGACTGGAACGATAGGAGAATCTAGTTAGTGTTCCATCTTGAGTGGATCGTTGAACCAGGAATTGATGATGTGCTCAGTTATTGATGGATCTAAAACGGAACACCCGTATCGCACCCTGACCAACCAGTTAATGCCCACGTTTCCTGCCCTAGCAGTCCCTGCTGTGGCAGTCACGTGAAGTAAGCAAAGGATAGGAAGAGAAATCGAAGGCACAGAATAAGGGAGTGCACTTAAATAAGGAAATAATATCAATGCGTGAAGAAAAGAAAATCGAAGTACGAAGATGCGAGTTACTCAGGAAAATGGAAAGGTTTCGTGTTGCCACCCAAGAGCGTCAAGTTGACGCTCAAACCTATTAACGTAGATCCCCTGATAACACTTTCCGGAAACATGTTACAGCGCTCGATGACTCTGCGTGACAGCCGGATTTCCGCCCTAATCCGATCGGACCGCGGTTTGTCCAGCTTCAAAGAATGACCGCGTAGAACAGACAATCTAGCGGGACTGAATAGGCCAGATAAATCTGGACCAACCTTCCCAGTTAAGATACGGTAGGTTAGGATTAGGTCTCCTCTAAGCCTTCGGTAGTGCATTGAATGCATTCCCAAACTAAGTAGACGCTCGGGGTACGTCCGTCCCCGTAATCCCTCGACTAACCTAGTACCTACTCGTAAAACCCTCTCTAGCTCCATTTGGTCCCGGACGAGGTAGGGCGGACAAGCCTGGACGCAGTATTCCAGATAAGGCCGAACGAAAGCCGAGAACAGTCTCGTAAAGATGCCGCCCGTCAAGACTCCAAAAGAACGTCGTAGTAACCACAACATGCGGAAACCTCTGCTTGCGGCCTTTTTCCAGTTGCCGCCGTAGTGTAAAGCCGAAGAGGGTACGACCCCTAGGTCAACCTGGCAAGATACACGGGAGAGTTCGACCCCACCGACCAAGTACTTTGTAGGAGGACAACCTTTTCCAATTCGAAGAATGGAGCACTTTGTCTGATTTATGGGCAGTAACCACAAAGTAGACCAGTCCCAAAACTTATCCAATGCTCGCTGAATAGCTTCGGAACCGTCAGGAACATCGACAATGTTCCACAGTTTCGCGTCATCAGCAAATAGCAGCGATGGTACCTCAAGCTCCGTGGGTAGGTCATTCACATAGATAGAGAACAGCAGCGGTCCAAGGACCGAGCCCTGCGGCACGCCACTGAGGACAGACTGCCTAAACGATAGGCCCCGGCCTACCCGTACACACTATTTTCTACCCTGCAAGAAGGCAGTCACCCAATGAAGGGCGCGGCCAGATACCCCGCAGGAGGACAGCTATTGCGCGAGCCTCAAATGGGGTACCTAAAAAATGCCTTCGAAAAGTCGACGAAAAGCACGTCCAGTGCGTGGCCGTTATCCACTGCATCCGCCCAACTTTCGCGAGCCACCAATAGATTAGTCAGACACGAAAATCCCTTCCGGAATCCGTGTTGTACATTGCTAAGTAGATTAAATCTACTCAGATGACTCTCCAATGAATCTCTCACCAGTTTCTCGAGGAGTTTGACTACTACACTCGTCAGACTAACTGGCCTGTAATTTGCAGGCAGACTCCTGTCCCGAATTTTGAAGATGGGACAGATGACAGCTTCCTTCAATTCGGAAGGCAATGCACAGCTGTCAAGCGATTTCTGCAACACCATAGCGAGCGTTTCACTTAGTTCCGTAGCCAACTCATGCAACAGTTTCGGTGAATTAAATCAGGCCCAGAGGCCTTAGAAGGGTTCAGCCCTTGTAACAGCCTACGAACTTTCGTCTCCGCTACAATAAATTCAGATAGTCCTGAACCCTCTGGGATCCTGCAAACCAGCTCAACGCCTGTCAAAGAGGTTTCCCTTACAAACGCTGCCGCATATTGCCCACTAAGTACGCAGACCTTATCATAGTCCGTATGCGCATGAGTACCGTCATCATGCATCAATATTGGAATTGTGATGTTCGAACCGCAGCGATTTTTTACATAAGCGAAGAATCTTTTTGGATTCTCAGAAGCTTCGTCCGCTAACCCTTTCTCGAAATTAAGCCGACCATCTCTTAGGCGTTGCTTACACCTATTTCTAGCCTTAGGGTACCTGTCATAAGTATACGTGGCCGGAGCATCTCGGTAACTCCACCAACATTTAGACCTTCTTGTGAGCAGATGCCTGCCAATGGGATCTATCCAGGGCGGCTGTGCTCGTGCCTCCTTTCTCCTTCTGACTGGGATGAAGGGAGCAGAGACCTCTGTGAAGTAGGACTTAAATTTATCCCAGGCAAACTGGACAGTATCGTCGTCTGAGATCTCACAATGGAAACCCGAAGCCGTGGCTCTCATTGGTTTACAGTCCGCGGGCCATATGTTCGGGCGAGACTCAACAGTACTCTGTTGGCGTCTAGACAGAGTACGACTGAAGAGCAAACAGACATGATCACTGGAACCCAGTGGAGGTCCGTAAGTAATGTCACCAACAAAATCGAGTGACTTAGCAAATACAAGGTCTAAGATAGACGGTACTTGGGCGTCCATGTACCTAGTGGCGAGGTCAATGAACTGATGCAAAGATACTTGGAGAGTAACCTCAAGCAGATCGGCGCCGAATGTGCCTGACGCTGAGTCGCAAGAAAGATCTGCCCAGCAAACCTCTAGGAGGTTGAAGTCGCCCATCACCAAACACTTGTTTGCGGACTGGGAGCGAATTAAGTGAAGTACCTTTGGATACGCTCTCAGGGCTTCTATACACAATTACAACTGTAATTTGAGCCGAGGATGTGTTAATAACAGCCGACAGCTTCAACAGTTTTGTCTGCCGACTGAAATAAGCAAGTTTTCAAAACGTCAAGTTTACAGCTCACATAAAGAGCGACGTCCCGTCCCTGCCGGCCAGCGGAGCGATCGCATCTAAATAGTGCGTAGCCAGGTAGATGTACTTCACCATCCGTGATGTCCTGAGACAACCACGTTTTAGTGAATGCGAGCATACCGGGATGAGACCCATCTATAAGCTGACCTAACTCGTACACCTTATTACTTAGGCTGCGCACATTACTTAGCCCTATCTGAAGGTATTCGTTAGATCCAGACTTGGGTCGTGCCCTAGCAGAATTGGCAGTGGTACGGCGGAAAAGGACCGCCGGCTGATCACCCGAAAACCCAGTAACCGGAGACGTTGTTCACCGGCCGTTCGCCTGCTTTTGAGGTCCTTGATGGCTTACTTAGCTTCAGCCTATCGGCCAGCGGATTCATTGATTGATTGATTAAACGCAAACCGCATGAGAGCACTGCGTTCCTCCGGGGTAGATAGTACCACACGAAGTAGCCGCTGTCGAGGGTTTGGTACATTAACTGGGACGTTCCCCAGCCTAATCAGCTTCCTGACAGTAACGCCTGGAAAACCAGACGGAAGAAGCTTCGTTACGCAAATTTTAAACCACTGAAGGTCGTCCAGCATGCGATCAGCAGAAAGGACAGCAGTAGATTCAGCCGCGTTACGGAATATAACGCTACCAGCCGTGAAAGCATCGCCATAACGGGGTGTATCAAACCCAAGGGTCTTTGATTCGACACTCGGAGGTGGCTTTACAAGTGGTGATGGTACTGTCTTTAGCCCCTCCGATGATGTAGCAACGGTAGCGTATGTTTTTCGCTCCATTGTCGATGTCTTACTTTTCGGGTCATCGATTCCACCAAAAGGCTTTATGGCAGATTTTGTCTGCTTTTTCTTCTTGATAACGGGAGCAGGGTCCCGTGACGCCTTTTCGCTTTGAGCAGAGTCAAGCAAACCTTTAGAACATGCCTTCTCGGTGATAATCGAGATATCCGGCAACTTCGGCTGACAAGAAGTGTGTGATGGAATCTTCGCCTTCGCACAACTGTCAGACAGTTTGCCAAGTAACGACACTTGGTTTGTTTCCGGTGCCGAGACAACTATAACTTCTTGCTTGGCAGAAAGCTTACGGGGTTTCCTGGCTCTCTTTCGCTTTACTCGAAGGGACCCTTGAACTAGCAACTCGGCGTCGGTCAGGGTAGCTTTAGATACGACGTCTGAGGCAGCTTCATTTTTGTGGTCGGTAGCCATCTGGACGGGTGACATAATGATTGGTGCCACAAATTGACCTCCAGTTTAAACGGTCAAATCTGCGTTGTTGGAGACAAGAAGCGTCGTCTTGAGCGGATCAGTCTTAAGAGGAAGATCTGAGAGCACCCAGAACGAACGCTCTACATTTCGCAGCCGGGTATCAAGAAATTCGTCTCTCGTACGAAAGGCCGCGCGTCCTTGCCGGCGGCTACAGCAATTGGCACTACTGGAAAGCAACTTCGCTGGAGGCCAGCGCTGCGTACTGCTCGGTATTTAGGTCCGTACAAAGCTGGTGGTACCATCAGTTGCAGACATCGCACTGCATACCACCGGAATCGTCAGTTACTGGTATATTGCAGCTTGGACTGCCACAAAGTGCGAAAACCTCAAGTTCAAGTTCATTTGGGACCGAAACGATAAGATAATCCAGTGAACGTTCCTTCTTTTGCGTATCGTCGGATCGGGAATTGACAGGTTTGCTTGAGATGTTGAAAAGCCTAAAACAAAGACCGCATCACACCCTGTCCAACCAACTACTGCCCACATTTCCCAGCCCAGCAGTCCCTGCCAGGCCGGTTTATGTGAAGTAAAAGAGTGAAGGGTAAGCTAAGAAAACAAGAGGAATGACAGCTAAATAATGATAATACCGAGGAGTGAGAAAAAATTAAAAAAACGAAGGGGAAGTTGAAGATACGAGTCGGTTAGGAGAAGAGGAAGGTTTGGTACTGCCACCCAAGAGCATCTAACTGACGCTCGAAACCCTCTACCGTAGACTCGCTAACGACGTGCTCCGGAAGCGAGTTCCAACGTTCAATAACTCGACGCGAGACCGACATAGTGGAAAACAGAGTGAAATTATAACACGTATACAATAGTTAAACGATCTCAATAAAAAGGCAAAAACTGGGTACAACGGGATTAAAACTGGGAAAAATCGGAAAAATTACCAGTAAGCGCTAAAGACGCCTTAACCAGAACCGTTTAATCGATCCAAGATATCTTGGATCAGAGGAAATTTGACAATAGTGAAATTCCGTTACAAGTGTTTATTCAAACACTGTTTTCCACGATAGTGCAGCCAAAAAGCTCGATCAGTAAGGCACGCCAAAAAATCGAGTTCATTGGTTCATTTGTTGGTAGAGAGCAGAGCAGCTCCTTTGTCAGCTCCGTCACTTCCCGAACGCTGCGAGGGTTGCTGGGATCATTGCGGAAAAGGTTCAGCAGAAGATTGCTATGCTTGTATTCTGGACAGCAGAATCCATGCGCACTCAGAAAGTGGGTATCCAACAGTCGTTTAAAACATCCTCTGTCTCCGCATCGACGACAGCCTCTGGCAAGCTGTTCCAGTCGTTCACTACCCGGGTGGATAGGGCCAGATCGGACCGTACACGGAGTCACCGCGGTTTGAAAAGTTTCCACCGGTGGCCTCGAGTGCCACAACTTGTGTTGAGACAAAAGAACGATTGCAGCTCACTCCCCAGCTCACCTCGTAGAATACGCCGAGTGAATATCATGTCTCTGCGGCGAGGACGATAATCCAAAGGGAACAGGTTCAACCGTTGAAGCCGTAGGAGGTAAAATAAGTCCCGCAACTCTGGAACGGATTTGGATCCACGCCGTTGAACCTTCTCGATCATGTCACGTTCGGACTTTGTGAACGGATACGCAGCAGGCAATCAGTACTCAAGAACTGGGCGTACATGCGAAGAAAACAGTAGTCTGAAGAGTGCTGGGGTCAGGCGTGAAAAGGCTCTTCGTATAGCGTGAAGTATTCTGTGGGCGGATGCGACCCTCTTACGGGTGTCCTCGATTGATTTGAGATCAGGAGACATAATCACCTCGAGATCCCTCTCTTGGTTGATATTTCTGAGCAAGAAACCCCCGATATGGTAAGCCCCAAAAGGCTCAGGGGCACCGATTGGAAGGACAGCGCATTTGTCACGGTTAGTGGGCAACTGCCACTTTAGCGACCAATCGTGGAGCAGATCGAGTGTCCCTTGAAGTCTGTCTGCATCTTCCAGACTGGATACCTCAATCCACAGCTTCAGATCATCCGCGTAGATTAAGCAGTCGATCTGCAGTTCGGGTGGCAAGTCGTTGATGAAGATAGTGAAGAGTTCGGGGCCGAGTACAGAACCCTGGGGGACCCCACTGGTCATGAGAACTTGATCAGAAAGCGCTTCGTTAACTTTAACCTGCATGAAGCGATCGTCCAGGAAATCGGAGACCCAAGAAAGAAAATTACCAGTGACGCCGATTCCCCGGAGTTTGAAGAGGAGCCGCTCATGTGGGACCTTGTCAAAAGCCTTACTGAAATCGGCAAACACAGCATCCAGACGCTTACCGGCATCTAAGGACCTTGCCCATTTTTCCCTAGCTACCAGCAAATTTGTGGAGCATGAACGCGCCCTTCGGAAACCATGTTGAGCATGAGAGAGGAACTCCAACTCGTCGAGATGAAGGCGAAGGGCTCGTTTCAGAATCCGTTCCATGAATTTGCACAAAATCGAAGTCAGACAGATGGGACGATAGCTGGCTGGATTCTGTCAGGTCCCTCCTTTGTAAATAGGTTTAATGATTCCCACCTTCCAAGCAGTTTGAAGCCGCCCGACCTCAAGAGAACGACGGAAGATTTAACAGAGAGGAGCGGCAATGTGTCCAGCCAAGGTCTTAAGGAACAATGGGTGTAAACCATCGGGACCAGGCGAGGAATACGGGTCTAGGTCAAGAAGAAGTTTCATTACAACGTCTGTAGTAACATTCACGTGCTCCAGCAAAGAAGGAGGAGTGGGTACAACGCTATCTGGGAGTGGCGTTTCGATCGAGTAGATAGCGGAATATTGCTGGGTCAAAAGGCTAGCATTCTCAACGTCTTCGTAAACTAGGTCCAAATGCTCACAGGGAGACAGGGCAGGGACACCACTGCCAGCTTTGGTTCTTCGTTTGAGGTATGAAAACAGCGCCTTGGAGTTTGTGCTAGAAAATGCAGCTAATGACAGTTCGTATTTTTGGCGTCACTCGCTTTTTATATTGCAAGCATTCCTGACCGTTTTGTAGTGACAGTAGGCAAGCTCAAATCGCGTAATTCTGAAACGATCCTATAGTTTACGCCTCCTTTTCATCATTGATCTCAATTCGTGATCGATCCATGGAGGGCCTTTGGAGAACGTTTTTTTGGAGAAGGGGATGACCTGTTCAACGAGTAACGTTAGCTTGGAGTACAAGTGATTCCATGCTTCGTCAACATTGAGGTGTTCAGGGATACTCCAATCGACAACGCTTGCGGCCGTTTTCAGACGAAGTGTATCGGCACGCCAGAAATTCCGACGGTCGGCACGTTGGCTGTGAACAGCGAAGCGACGTGTCCACTGGAATGAGACAGTACAGTGATCACTGCTGCCAATGGGCTGTAGAACTGAAAGGTTCGTGATGTCTGATTGTGCTGCAGTGGGCACGAGATCCAGGATATGCGGCGTCTGATCTGGAGGAATACGAGTTGGTGTAGTGACGTGTTGGAGCAAATTACAATGAAGAATGGTCTCCAGTAAGTTGGCCTCGAAGGACTCTGTAGGTCGGTCACAAAGAAGCAGGTTCCAGTCAACAGAAGGAGCATTGAAATCCCCAACGATAAGACAATCCTTTCGTGCACCATGTTTCATGATCGAGACTATCAAGCGGGCTCCGGATCCTGAACGCGCTCTGTAGACGACACCAAGTGTGAGAGAACTCCGTCCATCATGACCACGACACCAGAGGGCATCAAACTCATCGTCTTTGACACTGATCGCTTCAACTACGTGCACTTTGATACCAATCTTCCAATAGACCGTTACGCCGCGAAGTACTCACAGAGGCGGTTGCCCGGAAGCATGTTGCAGCGCTCGATGACGGCGTGAGAGCCCAATTTCCGCTCTATACCGAAACTAAGTTACATCTTCATACTTAGATTTTCTTTTCTCTACTCTCCTTCATACATTATTATTATTCATTTCTTTCAAGTGTACTTCCTTAATTTGTATAGGATTGTAGAGAGCAGAAGGCGAAATCCTATGTCAGCTCCAACATTTCCTGATCATTGTGTGGAGGCCGCGATTCGACGTTAAGCGGTAATCCACAAGGGACCGTGACAACTACTGTGGAGGCTGCAAGGGCCTATCGTACTCAAAAGATAAAAATCTAACATTCGCTTGAAACGTTCCTCAGTCTGGGCATCGACCACATGCTTCGGTAAGTCGTTCCAATCGTTGACTACGCGAGTTGATAGAGGGATAGCAGGATGAACTCGGAGCATTCTGGGTGTAAACAGTTTCCAGTTGTGGCCTCGAGTTTAACTGTTTGCATGGAATTGAAAGCACGCCTTCAGCTCCGTCCCCATCTCTCCTCTCAGGTTACGTGTAGTAAACATCAGGTCACCACGACTTCGGCGATAATCCAGGGAGAACAGGTTCATCCACTGAAACCTCAGGGGATAAGGCAAGACCCGTACCTCCAAGATGTATTTCGATCCCCGCCGTTGGACCTTCTCAATGAGGTCACACTGGAACTTGGTGAGAGGTAAGATGGCAGGTAATCCATATTCGAGAATGGGACGCACATGGGATGTAAACAAGAATCGGAAGATATCCGGAGTCAAACGCGAGAAGGCTCTTCGTATAACATGGGACATCATGTTGGCAGCAGCAACCCTTCGTAACATGTTCTGTATAGTCTGTAGATCAGATGACACCAACACGCCGAGGTCCTTTTCAAGAATTGAGGTTCTGAACAAGGCGCTACCAATGTGGTAGGTCCCAAAAGGCTCAGGAGGATCAATGGGGAGGACCGAGCACTTATCGTGATTTATGGGTAATCGCCATTTGACTGACTACCTATGTAACGTATTAAGTGTAGCTTGTAATCGGTCTACATCGTCAAGACAGGATACCTCCATCCGCAACTTTAAGTCGTCAGCGTAAATCGAACAATCCAACTGCAGTTCCGACGGTAGGTCATTGATGAAGATCTTGAAAAGTTCTGGGCCCATGACCGATCCCTGTGGGACACCGCTTGTCATGAGCACAGGAGCAGAGTAAGTCCCGTTCACGATGACTCGCATCGTCCGGTCATCAAAAATCAGCGATCCAAGAGAGACCGTTCCCAGCAACACCGATTGATCGTCGTTTATAAAGGAGCCTTTCATGCGGAACCTTGTCAAAAGCCTTGCTGACGTCGACAAAATAACATCCAGAGGTTTCCCAGCATCTAATGATTTCGCCCATCTTTCAGGGCCACAAGCAGATTTGAAGAACTTGAGCATGCCCGCCGTAAACCATGCTGCGCACAAGCGATGACGTTTAGTTTCCCGAGGTGGAGAAGAAGTGCCCGCTTGAGAATCCTCTCCACTGCCTTGCACAATATTGACGTTAAGCAGATGGGTCGATAATTGACAGGATTTTGACGATCCCCTCCTCTGTGTATGGGTTTAACCACCCCCACTTTCCAAACAATCGGGAGCCGTCCAACTTCAAGTGGATGGCGATAAACCCGGCAAACACGAGCGGCAATGTAATCGACCACAGTCTTGAGGAACAGCAGCTGCAACCGTTTAGGACCCGGCGAGTAGTTCGGATCTAATGCGCGAATGCTTTTGGTAACGACGTCAGCGCTCATTACTACATGCTCCAACGGAGAAGGGAGTATTGGCACTGCATCACTGGGCAACGGCGTCTCTATCGAGTAAACAGATGAATATTGCATGACCAGGAGACTGGCTTTCGCAGCGTCATCGTCAACTAAACGGACATGTGCCAAGGAATACAAAGCAGGAATACCACTGCCTGCTCTGGTACTTCTCCTCAGGTAAGAGAAGATGGCCTTGGGATTCGTCTTGGATTTCACAGCCAAACCGAGTTCGTACTTATGACGCTTCTCTCGTTTTTTCAAGTTGCAGATATTCCTGACCACTGTATATGCCGTATAGTCAAGCTTGAATTGCGTAAGCTGCAATCGGACCCAAAGTTTCCGTCTTTGTTCATTAGGCCCCCTCAGTTCTCGCTCAGTCTACGGAGGATCTCTGGCAAAGGTCAGTTGTAGGCAGGAACGACCTGGTCAACGAGCGATATCATTTTGGAGTACAAGAGGTTTCACTCATCGTCCAGGTCCAGCGGTTCGGGTATACTCCAGTCCACAGTACTGGCGGCCGTTTGTAGACGTTGGGGATCAACAAGCCAGAAATTTCTGCGGAGGCGACCGACGTTGTGGTGAGTTAGGCGTCAAATACAGAGGAGTGAAACCACAAAGTGATAGCTTTTATCAATGGACATCTGCTTGTGCCGGTGAGAGAACAAGATCAAGAATATGGGGTGTTTGTCCTGCAATTATACGAGTAGGCATTGTGACATGCTGGAATAAGTTACATTCGATAATCGCCTCTAAAGGAGCGAAATCAAAAGCGTTTGAAGGGGAACACAATGCAGTTGGTCCCAGTCGATACACGGGGCATTAAAGTCACCCAGTAATAAGCAGTCCTTACTTCCACCATGCATTTTGATCGAGTCCAGTAGACAAGCTCCAGAACCCAACGGGGCCCTGTATACAACACCGATCTTGAGAGATCTGCATCCGTCATGAACAAGGCACCAGGGAGTTTCGAAGTCGCCATCGCTGCCACAGACATCTTCAACCAGATGAGCCTTGAAGTCAGTCTTCCAATAGAGTATCACACCACCCCCAGGCCTTCCTCCCTTGCGGTCTGCCCAGCAAAGGTGGTATCCAGCAATCTCCACCTCCGAGTCCAGGGTATCCTAGGACAACCAGCTTCTGGTGAAAACTATAAGATCCGGCCGATTCATGGAGGCAAGAAGCTGAACTTCGGCTAGTTTGTTTCTGAGACTGCGCACATTGGAAAAAATTACGCGCAGTCCGTTCTTCAACTCAAACGCCCGGGCATGACAAGTGGTGGTCTCCAGTGTGTTCTTGGCATTTTTCGAAATACGCGGAAATGCGCGATATGTAGGTCCATCTCACCGTTATCACGATGAGATCTGAGTTCACCAGCCGCTTTCTTCATGTTTGCTCGATCCTCCGGAGAGAGGTCTCGTAGTACGAAAAATGGTTCTCCTTTAAGTCGCGGAGCTTGTCGGAGCATGCGATGGAATTCATCATCGCTTTGACATACAATCTTCAATGAACCGACCTTAGAAGAGACCTCTTGTCGCTTGCCAAGGCGAAAACCGGAGACGAGATTGATTCCTGGCTCATCTTCGTCGAGCAGCAAGGAGATCATTCGTTTTAGAAAGTTTTGATCATCCATAATCCTTTCGGCTGGAGTGGGTTTGGACGATTCACGAGCATTTATGATGGTTACGCAACGGCCATGACAGGGTGATTTGTTGTTATCGGGGAGCTGCGGTTTGTGAGGTGGCGGACCATCCCTAAGCAGTTATTCCAACTGACCGTCTCTATCCAGAACTAGCTTCAACTGCGATTGTGAAGACAATGGTTTGCGTTTCACCTTGACATCTGTCTTGCCCCTACTTTTAGACACTCGTACTGGCAAGGGCAGTGGCGCACGTTTCTTCACTATGGATGCATAAGTCTTGGTAGTTCGGGCTTTACGGTGGTCAACAGCCGCCGGCTTACCAGTGGGGGTTACCGGACAAGAACTTAGTGACGAAAAGCATGGGGATGCCAAGGAGGAAGTATCACTGCCTCGGTTTGAGCAGAAGAGAAACGCGGGTTCAGTTCAGGCAGTCCATCAAGCAGTGTAGCGTTGGTACCTGACTTCATTGCTGAAGTACCACAGGCCAGGATATACTTGTCATTGGGTGGTAGCGGAGAAGCTTTCCGCTTTTACACAGAATGCAGACATGAACGACTTGGACTGATTGGAGGTGGGAAATTCAAAACGCGCCTGACACTCAGTCCAGCGCTACACGGATCACACATAAACACGACGACTGAGGAAGTGGTCCTCGGCAGTGGATCGTACAGATCTGGACAAATTTTAAAACCTGCAATGTGCAGCCACCCTTCATGTTATGGGGACCCAACGTCCCTATAATTATTACAGGCTTAAATTACGGAAGGCTGAAAACCCGATTCACTCAAGTGCACATGTACTCGGATCAGACAAAACGCACACGTTCAATCAGCCTTCCAACTCGTGAAACATTCACATTGTTTAGCCATTGCACCCAGAAACAGTCTTGTTTCTAACCAAACACGCATTGTTGTATCCAAGCAACATTTATTTTTCCGGACAACCCTCGCCAAACTTCCAACATTTCTGCTCAGTTTACAGACTTGCATATTTACATAAAACCATGTTCCTTGTTTCCAGGGTTTGCTTACGCAAACTCTTCCAAGGGAAAACCCCCTTCATCACCGTTTCGTGATATAAAAATGAGGCTGTACAACGCTAGAATCGCCTTAGTTTTGGTCAATAAAAGCGCTTGCGGCAAAAGGCCTGTCTTGTTCTTGATTCAGCCTTGGGTTGGGAAATCGTGCGTAGAAACTTTGCGTTCGGTCTAGGAACCCGTTCGACTCGCGTGAATTAATCTTTCGCGGCTAAGTTCCGAGAACCCACAGACTTCGAGATTGTCAGTTACCGTGCTGTGCGAGAAAATAATTCTGAGTCTCGTTCGTTCATCCGACTAGGAGAGTTTGTATCACATTGTTAGAACCTGACGTATTCAAGAGGCAGTATTCAACAGTAGCGACGAAGTATTTGAACCCATGGCAGTTGCATATAATGAGTTTAAATTACTTTTGGAGCACCAGATTGCTTTAATGACTGCCTTAACGGAAAAACACCCCAGTTCTTCCCTTCAATCAGGTTCCAAGGGCAGCATTCCTTCGGTTGACAATATGTGGAGCAGCATCTCCGAATTCCTGTATGACCCTGGCGCTCAAATTACTTTCGAGTCCTGGTATAAGCGGTACGAGGATCTGTTCACCGTTGACCTGGTTTCCAAGGCTGACGCGTGGAAGGTCCGGCTGCTTCTGCGCAAACTGGGCACGGTCGAGCACCAACGTTATACAAACTTCAGCTTGCCAAAGAAGCCCCGCGATGTTCTCTTTGGTGAAACGATCCGCATATTGTCGCAGATCTTTGGCGAATAGTCCTCGCTGTTCAACACCCGGTACCAATGTCTGCAGCTGACCAAACGAGATGCCGATGATTTCGTCACATACGCGGGCATCGTCAATCGGGAATGTGAAAGGTTCCAGATTGGCTCCCTCACAGAAGACCAGTTCAAGTGCTTGCTTTTCATTTCTGGCCTCCGGTCCGCCCATGATACCGACATCCGAACGCGCCTCCTATCCAAGCTTCAGCAAGACAGCACGATCACAATCCACAACCTGGCCGAGGAGTGTCAATCGCTGATCAATTTGAAACACGATTTCGCGATGATCCAGAACGCTTCCGCGCCTAGCCTGGTCCAGGTGGTCGCAGCCCCCAAGCCGCAACCTTCTGAGCGGCTCTCCCAACTCAACCGAGCGAAGCCCCCACCCTATCCGTGCCGATTCTGTGGTGCAGGCCATTTCCACCGAGATTGCCACTTCCGACAGCATCGATGCCAACGTTGTGGCAGGGTGGGACACCGTGATGGATACTGTTATCCTACGTCGTACAAGGGGGCCAAACCTGGGCTGGCCCCCACCCGCAGACCCGCACAACCCAAGGGGACCGAACCTGGCCTGGCCCCCACCCACAGTAAAAAGAAGAGGTCACGATCCAGACGCAAACCCAACACTAGCCCGGTTGGCAGCTCCATGAGCTTGCTGGCCACATTTCAAATCAATGCGGATCGGAGAAAGTTCGTCGACGTCCAGATTAATGGCCAGACCGTCCGATTGCAGTTGGACACTGCTTCGGACATCACGATCATCTCCGAGAAACTCTGGCGATCCCTTGGTAGTCCACCAGTCCAGCAAACCCTTCAATCCGCCACCAGCGCCTGTGGTGGCCACGTGCAACTAACTGGGCAGCTGCATTGTTCCGTCTACTTTCGAGGTGTCACATTCGACGGGATCTGCTACATCGCCAAGACAAACCTCAATCTACTTGGTCTCGATAGACTCGAACACCTTGGCATGGCCGATCTACTTCTCCGAACTATCTGCAGCGCAGTGTACAATCTCTGGCCGCACCAACTGACGAAACTGATGACCTCATCCGACAGTTCGCCTCAGTGTTCCAAGTTGGTCTTGGCCGCTGTTCACGCACCCGCGCCGTGTTACAGCTTGCTCCCGGAGCTCAACCGGCATTCCGTCCTAAAAGGCCGGTCCCATACGCAGCCTTACCATTGGTCGATGCCGAACTTAAACGATTGGAAGATATGGGTGTCCTGGTACCGGTGTCCTACTCTGCTTGGGCAGCCCCAATCGTTGTTGTCAAAAAACCAAACGGATCCCTTCGCATCTGTGCCGGCTTCTCCGCGGGCCTCAATGCTGCCCTACAGCCGAACTGCTACCCATTATCATCACCAAACGACCTCTTTACCGTATTCAATGGCGGGACGTGTTTTGCCAAAATCGACCTGGCAGACGCATACTTACAAATCGAGGTGGCTCCGGAGTCACAACCACTTTTGACGATCAACACACACCGCGGTCTCCTTCAGTATACCAGACTGCCGTTTGGTGTCAAGACTGCACCAGCCCTATTCCAGCAGACAATGGATGCAATGATCGCTGGCATTCCAGGAACCGCCGCATACCTGGAGGATCTCCTTATTGGTCGCAACCCAGAAGAATTGCGAGAACGTCTGGTCTCGGTCATTAAACGGATCCAGGTATATGGTTTCCGCCTGAGGGCCGATAAATGCCAATTCTTCCTACGGTCAATCAAGTATCTCGGCTTTGTCTTCGATGCTAATGGCCGTCACGCCGACCCCGGAAACGTCGAAGCCATTCACCAGATGCCACCTCCCAACGATATTCATCAACTACGGTCCTTCCTTGGTCTCATCACTTACTACAGTGCTTTCTTACCATCACTACACGATGTACGGGACCCTCTGAAACAACTGTTGCAAAAGGATGTTCCTTGGCACTGGTCCCCGCATGCAAGAAGGCCTTCGCGCGCCTGATAACTATGCTCAGTTCTGACCTGCTGCTGACACATTACGATCCAGCCTCACCCATTCTAGTCGCCGCCGATGCCTCCAATTGCGGAATCGGAGCGGTCCTCTCCCATCGCTTCCCCGATGGTTCCGAGAAAGCGGTCATGCATGCCTCCCGCACGCTGACGTCCGCAGAGAGGAACTACGGCCAGATCGAGAAGGAAGCCTTGGCTATCGTCCTTGCTGTTAAAAAGTTCCACAAAATGCTGTATGGTCGACATTTCACCTTATGACCGACCACAAGCCGTTGTTGTCCATCTTTGGCTCCAAGAAGGGTATTCCAACGTATTCAGCCAGTCGACTTCAACGATGGGCCGTCATCCTTCTCGGTTACGATTTCGAAATCCGTTTTCGTCACACTCAGGATTTTGGTCAAGCTGACGGTCTCTCACGCCTCATCCCCAAACACACGGTAAATGAAGATATCGTGATCGCCGCTATCGCCGTCGACGAAGATGTTCATTATCAGCTTTCAGACACTATCTGCAGCCTTCCTCTTACAGCCGCCGACATACGTCGCGAAACTGCACACGATCCTGTCCTCCGCCAAGCTATCGCTTACGTTCAGACACGTTGGTCTAACATTACCTTCTCAGGAGAACTCAAGCACTTATTCCAGCGTCGAGACTCCCTCTCTGTCGTTGACTCCTGCCTTATGACCGCTGATCGAGTCATCGTTCCTGTCCACCTTCGACAAGCCGTGCTCCGTCAGTTCCATTCTGCACACCCTGGTATCCGCAGAATGAAGGCAATCGCTCGCAGTTTCGTCTATTGGCCTGGGATAGACAGCGACATTGAAGATTTGGTTCGCCGTTGCTCCAGGTGTCAACAAGCAGCCAAGATGCCACAGCACCAACCACCAGTTCCCTGGCAACCAACAGAGAAACCGTGGTCTCGAATACATATCGATTATGCTGGTCCAATTGATGAAACCTCCTATCTGGTCCTGGTTGATGCGTACTCTAAATGGCCTGAAGTCGTAACAATTAATTCTCCAACTACCACCGCAACAATAACTTGTCTCCAACGCATATTCAGTCAACATGGATTCCCTGATGTTCTAGTGTCCGACAACGGAACGCAGTTCACGTCATCCCAATTTGAGGATTTTTGTCGCTCTCACCGCGTGCAGCACCTCAGATCACCACCCTATCATCCACAGTCTAACGGTCAAGCGGAACGTTTTGTCGACACTTTCAAGCGAGCGCTCTTAAAGGCTCGAGGGAAGGGGACTACAGAAACCATTATTCAGGCTTTCCTGTTCGTTTACAGGACCACACCTAATCCAGCAGTTCCAGGAGGGAAACCACCCACCAACGCATTGATGGGTCGGAAACTGCGCACAACACACGAGGTGCTAATCCCAACAAAAGTGCCACCGGTGACATCCAAAATCTAGTGCAAGGGATTCGCTGTTGGAGCTCCGGTCTTTGCCCGTGACTACCGGGCTGGTCACCCACACTGGACCGAAGCTACAGTAACCGGCCATCGTGGTAGTATGTTATATGATATCATCGTAGGAGATGACACCTGGGTTCGCCATCGAAACCAACTTCCACGGCGACATGGAACACTCAAAAAACCATCTCACTCAACCGCAAAAACACTCCTGCACATACTATTGGATACTTTCGGAATTCCAAAGCAACAGACGGAAAGCGTGGAACTCGCACTGCCGATTCCTCCTCGCAGATCACAACGCATCCGTCGAACAACCGAAAGAATACAGATCGACCCGAAACTCAAACAGTAAGTTCAAACGTATAGGGGGGATGTTATGGGGACCCAATGTCCCTATAATTATTACAGGCTTAAATTACGGAAGGCTGAAAACCCGATTCACTCAAGTGCACATGTACTCGGATCAGACAAAACGCACACGTTCAATCAGCCTTCCAACTCATGAAACATTCACATTGTTTAGCCATTGCACCCAGAAACAGTCTTGTTTCTAACCAAACACGCATTGTTGTATCCAAGCAACATTTATTTTTCCGGACAACCCTCGCCAAACTTCCAACATTTCTGCTCAGTTTACAGACTTTGCATATTTACATAAAACCATGTTCCTTGTTTCCAGGGTTTGCTTACGCAAACTCTTCCAAGGGAAAACCCCCTTCATCACCGTTTCGTGATATAAAAATGAGGCTGTACAACGCTAGAATCGCCTTAGTTTTGGTCAATAAAAGCGCTTGCGGCAAAAGGCCTGTCTTGTTCTTGATTCAGCCTTGGGTTGGGAAATCGTGCGTAGAAACTTTGCGTTCGGTCTAGGAACCCGTTCGACTCGCGTGAATTAATCTTTCGCGGCTAAGTTCCGAGAACCCACAGACTTCGAGATTGTCAGTTACCGTGCTGTGCGAGAAAATAATTCCGAGTCTCGTTCGTTCATCCGACTAGGAGAGTTTGTATCACATTGTTAGAACCTGACGTATTCAAGAGGCAGTATTCAACAGTAGCGACGAAGTATTTGAACCCATGGCAGTTGCATATAATGAGTTTAAATTACTTTTGGAGCACCAGATTGCTTTAATGAATGCCTTAACGGAAAAACTCCCCAGTTCTTCCCTTCAATCAGGTTCCACGGGCAGCACTCCTTCGGTTGACAATTTGTGCAGCAGTATCTCCGAATTCCAAGGTCCGGCTGCTTCTGCGCAAACTGGGCACGGTCGAGCACCAACGTTATACAAACTTCAGCTTGCCAAAGAAGCCCCGCGATGTTCTCTTTGGTGAAACGGTCCGCATATTGTCGCAGATCTTTGGCGAATAGTCCTCGCTGTTCAACACCCGGTACCAATGTCTGCAGCTGACCAAACGAGATGCCGATGATTTCGTCACATACGCGGGCATCGTCAATCGGGAATGTGAAAGGTTCCAGATTGGCTCCCTCACAGAAGACCAGTTCAAGTGCTTGCTTTTCATTTCTGGCCTCCGGTCCGCCCATGATACCGACATCCGAACGCGCCTCCTATCCAAGCTTCAGCAAGACAGCACGATCACAATCCACAACCTGGCCGAGGAGTGTCAATCGCTGATCAATTTGAAACACGATTTCGCGATGATCCAGAACGCTTCCGCGCCTGGTCTGGTCCAGGTGGTCGCAGCCCCCAAGCCGCAACCTTCTGAGCGGCTCTCCCAACTCAACCGAGCGAAGCCCCCACCCTATCCGTGCCGATTCTGTGGTGCAGGCCATTTCCACCGAGATTGCCACTTCCGACAGCATCGATGCCAACGTTGTGGCAGGGTGGGACACCGTGATGGATACTGTTATCCTACGTCGTACAATGGGGCCAAACCTGGACTGGCCCCCACCCGCAGACCCGCACAACCCAAGGGGACCGAACCTGGCCTGGCCCCCACCCACAGTCAAAAGAAGAGGTCACGATCCAGACGCAAACTCAACACTGGCCCGGTTGGCAGCTCCATGAGCATGCTGGCCACATTTCAAATCAATGCGGATCGCAGGAAGTTCGTCGACGTCCAGATTAATGGCCAGACCGTCCGATTGCAGTTGGACACTGCTTCGGACATCACGATCATCTCCGAGAAACTCTGGCGATCCCTTGGTAGTCCACCAGTCCAGCAAACCCTTCAATCCGCCACCAGCGCCTGTGGTAGCCACGTGCAGCTAACTGGGCAGCTGCATTGTTCCGTCTACTTTCGAGGTGTCACATTCGACGGGATCTGCTACATCGCCAAGACAAACCTCAATCGACTTGGTCTCGATAGACTCGAACAGCTTGGCATGGCCGATCTACCTCTCCGAACCATCTGCAGCGCAGTGTACAATCTCTGGCCTCACCAACTGACGAAACCGATGACCTCATCCGACAGTTCGCCTCAGTGTTCCAAGTTGGTCTTGGCTGCTGTTCACGCACCCGCGCCGTGTTACAGCTTGCTCCCGGAGCTCAACCGGCATTCCGTCCTAAAAGGCCGGTCCCATACGCAGCCTTACCATTGGTCGATGCCGAACTTAAACGATTGGAAGATATGGGTGTCCTGGTACCGGTGTCCTACTCTGCTTGGGCAGCCCCAATCGTTGTTGCCAAAAAACCAAATGGATCCCTTCGCATCTGTGCCGACTCCTCTACGGGCCTCAATGCCGCCCTACAGCCGAACTGCTACCCATTATCATCACCAAACGACCTCTTTACCATATTCAATGGCGGGACGTGTTTTGCCAAAATCGACCTGGCAGACGCATACTTACAAATCGAGGTGGCTCCGGAGTCACAACCACTTTTGACGATCAACACACACCGCGGTCTCCTTCAGTATACCAGACTGCCGTTTGGTGTCAAGACTGCACCAGCCCTATTCCAGCAGACAATGGATGCAATGATCGCTGGCATTCCAGGAACCGCCGCATACCTGGAGGATCTCCTTATTGTTGGTCGCAACCCAGAATTGCGAGAACGTCTGGTCTCGGTCTTTAAACGGATCCAGGAATATGGTTTCCGCCTGAGGGCCGATAAATGCCAATTCTTCCTACGGTCAATCAAGTATCTCGGCTTTGTCTTCGATGCTAATGGCCGTCACGCCGACCCCGGAAACGTCGAAGCCATTCACCAGATGCCACCTCCCAACGATATTCATCAACTACGGTCCTTCCTTGGTCTCATCACTTACTACAGTGCTTTCTTACCATCACTACACGATGTACGGGACCCTCTGAAACAACTGTTGCAAAAGGATGTTCCTTGGCACTGGTCCCCGCATGCGAGAAGGCCTTCGCGCGCCTGATAACTATGCTCAGTTCTGACCTGCTGCTGACACATTACGATCCAGCCTCACCCATTCTAGTCGCCGCCGATGCCTCCAATTGCGGAATCGGAGCGGTCCTCTCCCATCGCTTCCCCGATGGTTCCGAGAAAGCGGTCATGCATGCCTCCCGCACGCTGACGTCCGCAGAGAGGAACTACGGCCAGATCGAGAAGGAAGCCTTGGCTATCGTCCTTGCTGTTAAAAAGTTCCACAAAATGCTGTATGGTCGACATTTCACCTTATGACCGACCACAAGCCGTTGTTGTCCATCTTTGGCTCCAAGAAGGGTATTCCAACGTATTCAGCCAGTCGACTTCAACGATGGGCCGTCATCCTTCTGGGTTACGATTTCGAAATCCGTTTTCGTCACACTCAGGATTTTGGTCAAGCTGACGGTCTCTCACGCCTCATCCCCAAACACACGGTAAATGAAGATATCGTGATCGCCGCTATCGCCGTCGACGAAGATGTTCATTATCAGCTTTCAGCCTTTCTCTTACAGCCGCCGACATACGTCGCGAAACTGCACACGATCCTGTCCTCCGCCAAGCTATCGCTTACGTTCAGACACGTTGGTCTAACATTACCCTCTCAGGAGAACTCAAGCACTTATTCCAGCGTCGGGACTCCCTCTCTGTCGTTGACTCCTGCCTTATGACCGCTGATCGAGTCATCGTTCCTGTCCAACTTCGACAAGCCGTGCTCCGTCAGTTCCATTCTGCACACCCTGGTATCAGCAGAATGAAGGCAATCGCTCGCAGTTTCGTCTATTGGCCTGGGATAGACAGCGACATTGAAGAGTTGGTTCGCCGTTGCTCCAGGTGTCAACAAGCAGCCAAGATGCCACAGCACCAACCACCAGTTCCCTGGCAACCAACAGAGAAACCGTGGTCTCGAATACATATCGATTATGCTGGTCCAATTGATGAAACCTCCTATCTGGTCCTGGTTGATGTGTACTCTAAATGGCCTGAAGTCGTAACAATTAATTCTCCAACTACCACCGCAACAATAACTTGTTTCCAACGCATATTCAGTCAACATGGATTCCCTGATGTTCTAGTGTCCGACAACGGAACGCAGTTCACGTCATCCCAATTTGAGGATTTTTGTCGCTCTCACCGCGTGCAGCACCTCAGATCACCCCCTTATCATCCACAGTCTAACGGTCAAGCGGAACGTTTTGTCGACACTTT
>OX104071.1:6753957-6805492 GCA_944474145.2 Dicrocoelium dendriticum
CATGATGTCGCTTTCAGAGGTATAATACACATGCGCCGCACTCCGCCGTCCGCATTACGGCTACTGAGCACCCTTTGATGTACGTGTATTTGCCGTCTCCTGCCGCAGCACCGGGTCCGGTCTTCCTTCGCTTATCAGTTTTGTCTACATTTTACACACCTTAGAGAACGAAGCAACAGCCTTTTCAAGGCAACTTCCTGTCACCGTGCCTGTCGTCCAACATCGCACAGGAAACATGCAAAGTCTGCAAATTCCTTTCGGCGGACTACAAGCTCATAGGTTCATTGTTGGTTTGTTTAAACTGCAGACAATATATAGGCCAATTCCTAAATGACGACATGTTATGCGACAATGTAAGGCATGCGAACAACTTGCTCATCCATTAAGAACGCGGTACGTTAAGCTTATGCAGTTATTTTCAACGATGAACATGCCGCTGGAGCCATATATTCCTCGTGAACCTTGTTTCCCTATTTCACTCCGCCTTTGGAACGTTTACCTCGTTGCGCCTTCGTTTCGCCCTGTAAAACTACTTGAGCAACCATTTTTCAATATTACCGCTTGGTAGCTGATTAGCATTTGCAAAGCTCTTTACTTAGACGAGAATATTTGCACATGCTTTGAGCGTCCCTATGCCCACCTGACACAATCATACGCCACCTTACAAACGCATAGCGTGTGTCAGCACAACGTAGTCATCCGCATCGCTTCCCATTCTACTGACAATCCGTTGCCTCAAAAGCTTCCCTTTCTAAGCAGTACGTCATGTTACCCTACCCAGCAGCGGGTTAATTTATAAATAGAATGCGACACTAATAATTAACGTAAAACCGGCTGCAACTTCAGTTAAGGATACTGGACACAGACCACTACGTATTATTTATATATTACGGTAACCTTTACCGAATCCCATCTTCCCTACTTCACTGCATACAACAGCGCAACTCCGTTACCCATCCCGAGGCAATATACTTGAAACGATTTTGAATGTTTAAAGAACCCCCTCCCCCAAAACCCTCTTAAGCTCCGAAATGAGTAATCATCGTCTTCGATGCTTACATACCATTATTTCACGCAAAATCATCTTTACTTGCGTGAATCAAAACCATTCCATTTAGCACACCTAGAGGGAAAAGGCTGATGATCAAAATAACAAACAGCTGCAGTCTCCACTGTTAAAAATAACATTCCTCTGCGTCCGCAATTGTAGGCCACAAAACTGTTTAAAATTGAGCACAACTTTTCTTTCAGGCAACATAACCTTCCCGAAATCTCTTCAAGCTCCAACTTGACATGTAGTATGCATAAAACATGAAGGAGTAGACAGACTTAAACACAAACATTAAAACACGTCTGCATTTCTTACTTAGGGACGTACCATTATCCATTACGTACTTCATGAACCCATATATGCAGAAATACATAGGCACAGACGTACTATATATATTCTTTTATTTTACGTTTTTTAGTTATATACATTTTGTTTGAAGCAGGGCTCGTGTTTCCATACCTACACACAGTCGTCGTCTAACGCTTATTAATAATTCTGGTCACCATTTCGATTACAGAGGTATGACTTCCACAGGTAACCTACACTGCAAACCAATCCCTACTTACAAACCATGCGCTATACCTGGACACTCGTTTAGTTAGGAAATTTTGCCATACATACTGGCACTTCGTTCATCTTACGGAGACATAGCGCGGCCATTCCTAAACGCTTTCTTACATGCAATGTCTGTTTTAACCACTTGCGTACCGTTATATATTTACTTTTCTACTTTACTACGACTTTGCCGTTAAGCATGGTACAGTACAGTTTTCAGCTTTTTGGAGTCCCTGACCTCATTATAGACACCTTACACAAAAAATTACCCCATTACAACCCATACATTTAGCGAACACAGAAACTAGTTGTCCTGATGCGCAACAGCCCGTATTCAAAATCCCCCGTTTGGCGGACTCGACGATCCTGTAGGCAACTTGTCAACATGCACATCCAGAGCAGCCAAACCGATGATGTCAAACAACAGCCAATCACTTAAAATGACAGGATGAAATAAAATAAATCGGATAATGCACCCAGATACGACGGCACAACTCTTCAATAAATGGGAGTGTAAATTAGTGTTTCCGAACGAATCCGCAAAAAGGTAAAGAGGTCAGGAGACATATTTTTAGATGGCATAAACGTAAGAAGGTTATCAAAATTAACTACAATCAGCTGCAGCGACGTGTGCAAGTTTGTAAACGATACTACAGGTAGACATAATTATGAGAAAGTGAAGCATTAGGAGGAAATTGCAAAACCACCACCTGAAATAAAAAGACTTAGCATGCAAGTAGGCGAGTAGTAAATCGAATGCACAGTACCTACAAATGCTGCGCCGGTTCTGCCTAGGTGCTTAGCAGGACTCATCGTTGCTTCCGTGGTGGTCTCGATTGGCCTCGCTCATGGCTCACTAGACCAGCCTTACTCAGGCACACGCGACCACATTGCTACAGCACCATGCGCTAGATGTCGATGGCGTAAAACCCATCGGTGCTTGTCGCTTCCGCACTTGCCGCTTCTCCTCTGCATGTATGAGGTCTTCCTCCCGCACTTCGGCAACTGCCTTCTTGATTAGATCGCGCCATGCATGCCGATGAATCGCCTTCCATTCCCATGACCTGCAATTAAGAGTAGAACGTGAGAGGCTCACTTTTCTCATGTCCTGGTAACGTAACTTTGGTTTCCCCACATGCCGCTTCCCAATACGCAGCCGAGCACGTAAGAGTTGTTTCGGTATCCACGTCGAACCCATACGGCTCACATGACAAAGCCACTTTAGGTGTCTCAGCAAAAATATGCAGTCCACTGCATACATTCCACTTCGACGCAACACTTTCGTTTCGCAAATCTGTCGCCCCATCCGATGCGCAGAATCCGTCGCAAACACCGTTGGTAGAACCGCTCGAAATACCATACATCCCGCCGGTTCACCGTCCACTTTTACCTGCCGTGTAGAAGAACGGACAGCTACAAGGGTTGGTACACCATCAGATTCTTGCCAATGCTAAGCTGAGGATTATTCCACAGGCAGCACCTTAGCTTCCCGAATGCCGCGGCTGCCTTCGAGGCGCGGATACTCAGCTCAATGTGCGGCTGCTGATCAGTCGACATCACACTCCCAAGCTGGCAGAAGCGGGAGGTGGTCTCTTATACTAGAGCATCAAGGCAGATTTTCAGCAATATTGCAGCTTACACCTCCGGTGAAGACTGAAAGAGACAGACAGTTTTGCTTGTGTTGATGGTGGGGCCCAATTCGGCAGCTGTCAAACCCAGAGCGCTGGTCATATGCTGCAGCTTAGCAGCGTTGTGTGCAAACAACGCACAGTCGTCAGCAAACTGCACCATACCGATAGCTGTCTAACAGCTTAGATTCCTTGCACCGAAACGTCGAAGGTTCAGCCACTCACCAAAATACGGTGCTTCACACGAACGCCGTAAGCCTAAGCGGCATCAAAGCACAGGATATCATTGCATGTAGATGACTATTAAACAGGGCAGAAGCTATGGCAGCATTGCTTCGCACCACTGACAATTGCAAAGTCATCCGACGTCTGTCCACTCAACTGTGCCCTCGCTCGCATACCACTTCGCAGACATTCACTTAAACTTACAAACTGATGCGGGCAACCAAACGTACCCAACACCAGCCACAATGCCTAGCCGTTTACCGTATCAAATGCTGCGGTGAAATAAACAAAGCGAGTACAGTGGCTGGTATCGCTCTTTGCACTTCTGCTGCAGCTGACGAGCCGCAAACACCATATCTATAGTGCTGCGACCCGAACGGAAGCCACACTGCTATTCCACCACGCTAGGTTCCACAACCCGACTGACGACGCGGTTGAGCAGGATTCGGACAATGGCCGCCCCCACACAACTAAGCATACTGATGCCACGATAATTCGTGCGACATTGATGACTCTGTTTGCCCCATGTACAACGTTAGCACAAAGGCAGCCCTCAGCTCAACAGGCACCTCCTCCTTAAGCTACGCGAGTTGCACCAAGTGGTGCAGCGCAATCACCAACGCCGGTCCGCCGCGTCCCAATACAACAAACGGGATCTCTTCGGCCCCGGCACACTTGCCGTTTCGCAGCTAAGCAAGTGCTCTCTGTGTCTCATCCGGTGCCGACTTGTCCGCCAGGCTCGCCTGCACATCGCGCTGCTTGAGGCCATTCAACGTAGGCCAGTCGAGGCCTGTATGTTGTTCAAGATACACTCAAAGGGTTTTCGCTAAATGTGCATTATGTCTGTAGTCTGCGTGCAGGTAGAGCCTGAAGTACCATTGATCAACGTCCTTAGCGGCTCCAAGCTGGGTCCATATACCGCCTTCAAGGAGTCAAAGCATTCCTTTTGTTGGCGGCTTTCGGCGTAGCACTCCATCCGCTTCGCCCTCTCAATCCATCATGCATTTTTTATGCGACGGAGCTCTCGGGTCGATCGCCGTCTAAGTTTGTGAAAAAGACTATTCTTCCCCAAGTCACTTGGATCTGCCACTTGTCCTACAAATGCTGCATTCTTCTCCCACACAAAGGCGTCAATCGTCGAATTGTTCTCATCAAGGCAATCAGGTTGCTTACAGTTTGTGCCCCCGAAGGTCTCGTCGGCAGCAGCTGTCACCTATTCGCGTGTGTGTTGCCATAGGTTGCCCACTGTGGCTATGCAGTCCACATCACACAGGCGTGCAGCCATCGCCTTCTGCAGCTGAATAACTTTTCCCACAGTTTCAAAGGCAGGGAAGGTTAAATTTATGCCGATTCACTGAGGGAGTGAAATACATAAATTTACGAAAATATATGTATAGTTTTGTTGGCACCAAGTTGTGAGCACGGCCACACTCAGCTCCACGCAGTACACACGTCATGTGCACTTCATACGTAGCCCGCGAACGTACGCTGATATAGTTGAGCAGGTGAGCTTGAACACTCCGTGGGTGTGGCTAAATTGCTATATCAATCCAGCGCAATGCAACGCGAATGTTCGTGATCGTCATTACGAGTGGAACGCAGTGAGAGCAGTCTGATCACGCATTCGCTGACCCAATGCCATGTGGACCGTTAAGGTCTGTCCACACTGATGCATCACGCCCAACGCGTGCGATGAACTCACCCAGCAGAAACAGTCGGTCGCTTCTCGGCACAGACCATAGCACGGAGGAGTGCTGAGTGCAGCATTGATCACGCGTGTCATCAAGATAACACAATGTGGGACCATAGGTGCTTATAAAACTTGCAAACGTACATCTTCCTTGTCGTAGGCTAGTAGTCATCAGTCGCGCTTTGATGCCTGCGGACACGGGTCTTCCCTCCTGCCCTTTACAACTTTATGAACTCCATGAGCTTACCCACCAGCTGACTATTAGTGCGACCGGATATATTGTAACTCCGACCGCATGTTCACGTGGTACTTACGTGACGTTGCCCACCCACACCCCCAGCGAGCCGATGCTCACTGAGCGCCGCACTATCGATGTGGTAATACGTCACTTCCATAGCGAACAGTGCTTTGCGTCCCTCGGGGTGCTCACTTTTTTCCGGTCCAGATATATATGCCATTTGCTGAGGCTGATGTTGCATTCATGCTGCTTCTGCGACGCAGTCGGACTATACTAGCTTCCACTTAAACTAGGTCGTTTTAAGCTGGATAAATTTCATCCACTTTATTTCATGATTTCAGCCTACCTGATTGATATTCTAATAACTGGCCACGTTGCTTACGTTAATCGTGGTTACCTTTATTAAGTTAGTTGCATTTGTGGCATTTTTCGCGTGACCTCAAGACATTTTGTACCTATCGCGGATTCGTCGATAACCAACTTATTTCATATGCTAACTTAGGGGAGAGTTATGTCTACATAGCCGTATTCTTTAACAGTTATGCTTTATTTGATAAAAGCATTTCACGTGGTTGGCTTTTGTTTGGCATCCCCGGGGTGGCTGCGTATGATGTGCATGATGACAAGGTGCCTACCTGTCTATTACCCACTACCGCGTCTATTTTGGCACTAGGAGACAGTTAGTCTTTGCCGGAGGGCTGGTAGTGCACGGTCCTTGTGGTCGTGCTAGGCTCGAAGAGTGGTTCCATGCACTTAGTGTGGGGCGGACTACGGTCCAGCCACCGCCGTGTGTGCGCTTGATTCCAATAATACAGCGTGCTTGTGTTTGCCTGTGAAGGGTTGTGGGCTGGCTCCGTTGAGGAAACGTGGCTCTCATACACATGCCATCTGGTTACATTCTTTGGGGTTTCCCCTGTATATGGTGCATGTGGTTGGAGCTGTGGGTGGTACAGCGTTAACCAACCATGGTCCCTCTGTAGGCGCAGGCGTCCTGTGGCTCGCCACAGTGACAGACAAAGCTGAAACCGGATGCTGCCAAACAAATATATATATCGAGATTTAAAGAGCCTAATTGACAGAATCCTCAAAGCTGGTGTGGAATCGATAAACGTGCGACAAAGTACCCGTCTTGGAAAGCAAGGTGACAAACAAAATCGGCCTACGCGAAGCACTTTTGTGGACGAAGCCAGTACCAGACTGATCATGTTCCGCCTAAGTAGGCTGAAAGGTTTGAAAATCCATCTTCGTTCAGACCTAGACCAAGTAGACCGGGAGCGGCTCAAGTCTGCCGTCAATGAATTGCAAAGACGTACTGGTGAGGGGAAACATATCTTCGTAGCGTAAATGGTCGATGAGTTTCCAGCAATCTGCGAATCAAGATAAACATGCTGCACACACTTCAAGCAAACCCGGCGGCTCCTGCTGCGGCCTGCGAGTAGCCTTCACAAACCATAGCAGCGTTATGCACAAGCATAATGAGCTTTGTTGTTTCGTTGAGTCTGAGCTGCCAGACGTAGTGGGACTCGCAGAGACATGGCTGCTTGCGGAGTTATACACCCAAGAACTTGAAGTCAACGGTTACTCGTGCTTCCGGTGCGACAGACTAAGGAATGCCAACGGTGGTGTCTTACTTTATATCCGGTCTTCCCTGCGTGGGACACTTGTGCGCACCTACTAAAGTGACGCTGGTCTGTGTGAGCTACTGTGAGGTTCCATCCGCCTCAGGCGCAGCCTGCGTCGTTGTTTGGATTAGCTGCCCATTCTTCGAACCCACTTGAGCTGTCTACACTTTCTACTTTTGGGCGATTTTAGCTGTCCCCGAATACGATGGCCTGAGGTACACTTGATGCCTGGACATAGTGAGGTTGAAACAGAGTTCCTGCGTTTGGTACTGGAAACTTGTACATCGCAACACATATGCCAGCCAACAGGCATAACAACCGGTTAAACCGCGTCCTGTCTCCACCTTATGTTAACGAGATACGAACAACGAGTGCTTGCCGTTTGGTTCCTGGAGCCTCTGGCTGCAACGGACCATTCAGCACTCATAGCTGATATGGAATTAGCTTTGCCCCATTCACGTCAGCTATAACCAGCGCCCAACTATTTGACAACGGACATCAATGGTTTAGCTAGAGCCGTGAGCCAACTGGATCGGTCTCTATCACAAGCTGCATCTGCGGAAGACTTGGATATTTATAAAAGAGAGACTAACATTGTGTTCCCAATTTGTGTCATTGAGATGTCGGAAGGTTGGACCTAATTAAGTTTCATTGGTTTGACAAGTAGTATGGAAACCTGGCTCGTAGGCGGCGCAAAATGTAGGAAAAATTCCTCCTCTCTGGCTCTGCCAATGATTGCGAAGGATATAAATGTCAGCGGAACCTCTGCAAAAGTGCAAAAAAGAATAAACACCGACATTTCGAAAATCAGCTCGCAGTAGCCGCGAAGACCACCCCAACGAGAATCTTTGCATACGTGAAGCGCCGCCTGAAGCCGGCAGTTGATGTGCCAGTGCTGGATGGCACGGATGGACAGCCCCTAACCTAGAGCGCGGAGCCCGCGTCTGCAGTGGCGGCGCACTTCGCTTCTGTATTTGCAGCTAACCAGGTATTTGTTCCGAGTTCGATGTGTACCGCTTTTACCGAGCTCCATAGTCTGCATTGCGGCGTTGAAGAGGTACATCATCTACTCGCGAACGACGTTACCAAACCTGCCGGAGCTGCTGGGCTTCACCCACTGGTTCTCAAATCATTTTCGACCATTCTCTCTCCTGTCAGGACTGACCTTTTCAACAGGTCGCTGTCCGTAGGTTCGTTTCTGGTTGACTGAAAATGTTCCGTGGTAAAGCCCATATCGAAAGGCGGCGACTTTAGCAATGTAGACGATTATAGGCCAATTTATCTGACACCTAACTTGGCAGAGGTTGCTGGGAAAACCGTAAAAAAGGGATTATTGCATTTGCTACAGTCAAAAGAGGTCCTGACGCCCACACAGCACGGTTTTATTTAAGACCGCTCATGCATTACAAAACTTGCTTATGAAGAGGCATGAGTGCTTGAAGACAAGAAGCAAGGGGAAGTCTATCGATATGCTAATCATCGATTTCAGCAAAGTGTTCAACAAGGTTAGCCATGAAGTTTTTATTCACCAACTGAGAATGTGTGGTGTCGGTGGCTCACTGCACCGGTGGATCCGCGACCTTTTTGTTGGACGAAAGTAGAGGGTACTGGTCGACGACCACCTAACATGTGGGTGCCTCAAGACACTGTGCTGGGGCCCGCTGTGTTCCTGATCCACATCAACAATCTACCGCAGCTTCTCCGGTCGCCATGTGCCTTATTTACGAACGACATGAAGATTTGGTGAGAAATTGACGCTCCCGACGACCGTGGCGTACTTCAGCAAGACATCAACCGCGCACCCACATGGTCTGCATCAATTCATCTCCTGGTCAACCCAGCCAAGTCTGTGTTTCTGGGCCTGGGGAAGGGTGCTGACGGCTGAACCTACACCCTTGACGGCCAACATCTATATCGCACACCCTCCGTGAAGGACCTAGGTGTACTCTCGCGCTACGTTTTGAAGTCGGTGGGCAACAGGAACAGGCTATAGTGTAACGGACTGCGCATGATGTGAGCGCACAGACGTAGCTTCGGCACATGGTCTGAAGAGGCTGCCAATTGCCTATTCTATTTCATCAATAGGCCAATGCTAGAGTAAGGTTCGCCTGCCTACTTTCCGATTACCCGAGGCGAATCACAAAAGATCGAACGAACCCAACGCGTTGCTTCCAGGCTCCTCCCGTCTTTACGTGGCTTGGGATATGAAGGCCGATGCGAGCAACTAGGACTCTACACCTTGTCTTACCGTCGGATGCAAGTCGACCTCCTCATGGCATACCGTATTCTACATCTTGGTGACTTCCCTAAGCTAAGGCTAATTCTGCACACGCGGGCACAGGTACAAGCGTGTTGTGCCGGATGTGAAATGTGTTCCCACCCACTGCGCTTCGAACGGAGAGTGGTAAAATTTTGGAATACTTTAGCTGCTTATGTGATTGAGGCAACAACGGTGCAGCAGTTCAAAACGTTGTTAGGTTAATATTTCACCACTATTCGTTTCAGAGAACGATTGCACATTTACGATGACATATCACCTTTGTCGGTCCTGAAATATTGAAAGTCAGATATTTTAAATGTTACATGAGAACGACAACGATATTCATGGTTGGTAAGTTTTATAACGTTTTTCACACGTTTCTAAAGAGTTGTACACAATTCATTTATTCTTGCTCTATAATACAGTATTTAGGATCCAGTAGATATTTTTATACCTGAAGGCACAGGAACATCGACATGCAACAGTTCCAGGTCCTCAGCAAATAGCGGTCATGATTCCTCAAGTTTCATGGGTAAGTCAATCACACAGCTAGAGAACAACAGTGGCCTAAGAACCGAGCCTTGTGGTACGTCAGCGAACACAAATTACGTAAACGATAGGCCATGGCCTACTTATACCTACTGTTCTCTAGCATCCAAGACTGCAGTCACCAAGTGGATAGCAAGACCGGATATACCGCAAAAACAGCTTGTGGGCATACCTCAAACATTGTACTGTGTTGTATGCCATCGAAAGGTTGACGAAAATGTCGTTCAGCGCGTGGTCGGTATCCACTGGATCCTTCCAATTGTCGGGGGCTGCCAAAAAATAAATAAAGCTTTTATTTCTCGACGATGCGTGAGATTATTTTCACGTAGGGGAAGCTACAAATACTTACATGTTTTCCCTTTAGTCCCTTTTACATATTGTATGGGAATATGCATTGTGTTATTTCCATGACAATTTCACACATGCACGTTGCTCAGGTTGAAGTGCGGAAGATTGTACTAGGGTTGTAGCCTCAGCTAAAGGATATCCAGTCGATTTGAAGCAGATCAGTCTGACCAGCAAGCGGATATGGGACTTTCGTAGATGAAACATTATTTCAATCCCCTGCGATGCGCAATCCAACTTCGTTGATCAATTAAAACACGTTCAAAAGTCCCAGTACGTAGTGGACTCAGGGAGGAAATAAAATAAACAATGGTATCAAGGTAAGTAAGAACTGACTATAAAATGATTACCAGTTAACATAAATAAAGCGTAAATGTCTGGTAAATAATAATACAAAAATAGCGAGAACAGTTTGCAAGGAGTACAGAAAATTTGGCAAGCGTTCCTGTAATTTCCATAGTAATTGTTTCATAGCATCAAAAATGCGGATTCATGACAAAAGCCTTGCAGGAGAGAAAATACTTCAGAGCGAAACGAAGGTACTAACGTCAACAGACTCTGGCGCTAGGTGCAATAAGAGATAAGAGGCAACATTTGAGGAATGATAAACGTTAAGTGCGTCGCAGCTATAATAGGAAAAGCGATCGAGATTATGGCATGTAATTTCTAAATTGTCAAACGAAGTGTGTTATAGCACAATAGTATATGTGGCCATGAGCTGCATCGGAAAGCATTAGGGCCGCTGTACTCCTGATTACTACGGCATTCGGTAAGGCTTGTGTCCCTATAATCGCCATCATCAATAGCAGTATATCAGCCATTTGCACATATGCTTCGCTGACATACTACCATGAATACTTATAAAATAAAGAATAATAGGAGGGAGAGTAGAAGGACTAACCTGGAAACCATAATGCCCTAAGCAAATATTCGCAGTCAACTTTCTTACACCTTGTGCAGCCAACATACCGTCGCCAACAGCTGGCTATCGTGCAAAGATAAGGCGGCATCGGCGAGACAGCTTCTTTGTGGCTTTCATAGCCACGCGTCATAATCAGCCGATATCCCGCAGATAACTGAGCACCAAACACAATTAAACAGACAATCCACTTAGGAGATGGCAGCAGACGCGCCACTGGTGTCGGTTGCGTGCATGTACAATGAGGTCTCGAGCCAAGCACATGGCGAGTCACGTGGACTACAGCCCAGAAAGCGCGGCGAAGCAATGGCACCCAGTTAAGTCGTCAGTGACTTCATTTCTCGCTGCCAAGTCAACTTCTGCTACAACGTGCCTACCTAGTTAAGCGCTGTTCAGTCATAGGTAGCACGTGCTCGAGCCAACGCAACTTAGGCAGTGCCATCAGTTCTACTAGGGAATAAGCATGCTTATCGCTACCTGGTACTCGCCTACGCTCACCATCGTTGCGGACATGCTGGTGCTATCCGACACCAGCAATGGTTCACAGACAACGATGATCAAAGACTTGAAGGCGCCTTAGATCTTCTGACCGAGGAGGCCAAGTCTCACTACCATAGTGCAGAGCGGCCCTTAATGTTGCTTTGTATACACGTACTTCCTGGCAGAGGGAAATTCCCTTCTGTCGCCGAAGATGCTGCAGTTTCAAGAAGGCAGCCCTGGTATTTGCAGTGTATGTGCTGGCGTCAGTGTCTATGTGCACATCTTTGCTTATGCAGCTGCCAGGTTAACTGAATTGATCAAGCACCTCTAGCTCCTCGTTACCATGGGTCAAGCTATCATAAACTGACTGGTGGTCCTGCAACAACACCTTGCATTTTGATGGTACTAAGTGCATACTGAATGAAGGGCCACTCTCGACAAGCTATTCTGGGTTGACTGGGCAAACGCAATATAGTCAAAAAGTAAGGCAATACCGTCCGCATAAACAAGATCAAGTAATCTTTCACCAGACATCACTTCAACGCTTACACCACGAGATTCCGCAAGAGAACACCATGATAGAATCCACAACAAAATTGAACAAAAAGCAGGCAAGGAAAGGAGAAGACGAATATTGGCAGATGCTAGCATTTCGTATTATCTCGTCAGTACCAATACAATAACAGGGAAATCCTTTTATATGTGTTACAGGGCACAGCCAAACCAAACAAAGTTATTGTTTTGGTCATTGTTGTCAGATTGGGTCCACGGCAACCACAGGTTGACGACTACTTGCTTTTGGACAGACAAAGCTGGTCTAATTCGGCATATCGCGAACGGCCCCGGCAAATCGTACAAGACGTGCATTAGTATGATGTAACAAGATCTGAAAGCTGATAAGGGATTGACCTGATGACGAGTCGCCAAGGTGTGCCTGCCTAGGAGGACGCTGGTGGCTTACGCGAACACGTATCATCGGAGGTGGATTGGGTAACTTCACGCTGAACCCAGGTTGGTAGGTGTTCCTTCACTCGGGAATCTAAAACCCGTTCCGTCCTGCCGATGGAACTGATACCGCAGTCACACACGAATTGGTAGACACAATGGGATTTGGCGCCGACGGGTTCATCTTCCTTTACTGAAGGTAACGGCAACTTTCAGGTTCTGTTGATAATTACCGCCTCCCTATCACAGTATGTACGCTGAATGGCCGAGACAATCTGTTTGGTTATCCTTTTGGTTGCAGTGTCACCCTTGATTAGGAGCTCAATGTACACCTTATTCTTAGGGGCTGTCAACACCATCTCCTTGGACGGTCTAACTTGGCTATGTTCGTCTAGGAATCGCTTTGGGTAGCCATTCTCCATATGTGTCTAAGTGATCAGCTCAAACTATTTAACAGGCCGTCGTTGGAGCAGACACGTCTGGCCCGAGCAAATAAGGTTTTTAGGAGCGCGCTTGTGTGCCATCGGTGAGAAGCTAGTGAAGTGTAGATATTGGCCGGACCACGTTGGCTTCCGGTATACAGATCGCTTAATCAGCCCAATATCCCTGCGACTCATGAGAATGTCGAGGTACGGAAGGCGCCCATTCGATTCGAATTCAAAAGGCACATTCAGGTTGGCGTGAACATTATTAAGTTGATCTACTAGTTGTTCGATTTGCATCTTTGTGGAACTGAAAACAAGGATATCATCCACGTATCGTTTGTAATACGGCAGCTGAGAAATCTGTCCACTTATTTTCCGCTCAAGCATCAGCATGAAAAAATCGGCCAATACCGGTCCAAAGGACTACCCATAGCTACTCCGTCAATTTGGTGATAGGTGTTGCGGTCGAATCGGGAAGCGACTTTCTCCGTGTAAAGTAACAGGGACTGCCTCAGGAGGTCTGTCGGTATTGGTAGACGGAATTTCTCTTCTTTTATCAGGTGTCAAATGTAAGCAACTGTCTCAAGCAAGGGGACATTAGTAAATAACGATTGGACGTCCACTGAGCACATAACCTTGTCGGCTACGCTGCTTTGGTCTAGGTCTTCGATTATTTCAAAGGAGTCCTTAATGCTGTGCAAATTGTAGTGCTGCCTCAGTGGTGCAAGGATCCGAACTAACCAACAAGCAAATTTGTGCTGCGGGGAATTTACCATGGACAAAATTTGTCTTAGTGGCATGCCCTGCTTGTGAGTTTTTGGTAACCCGGATAGCTGTGGTGTCGAGGAACCGCTCAGCTTCAGGTGCATGTAGGTGGTTTCATCAATTACACGATGTAGGAGAAGCGTTTCAAGGTGTCCGGTTATACATAAATAAATAAATAAATAAATAAATATTTTATTCTCGACTATGCGAGGCACGCTCGTGGAGGCATGATCAGATATGTACAACGGTACAAACATTTTAATGCAATTGTGACAGTATCGTAGAAAATTGTTCATATATCCATGATTGGAACTGTACAATGTTGAAAATGCGAAACAATAAGTTGGCTGTCATGAGATACGGGACCTCATCTAATAAGAGATTGAGAATCCTGAATGATCCATTGAAAGGTAATGGAAGAGCCCGCACACAAGGAAGGAAAAGGGCAACGTGTCGTAGGATGTAAAACGACAACAGTATATACAGATGTAGAAGTCCCAGTATAACGATCCTATGTAGAATTGTGACGCTAGTTGACCTGCCAGTGTAAAGTTATGGGCTGTGACTTTATTCGGTGGCGAGTCACATACGCCACGTTGCAGTGTTGTTAAACGGACATTTGTGGCTTTTTGTAGGGAGAACGCTTGCCAGGCGAAAACCCACCACGTCCTGGAACACTGCCACCAAGCTATTGAATGGCAAAATTGTAACTGGCTATGTTTCTTGTTGAAAGTCTGTTTGCTCGGTTATTCGCAGTCAGGTTGCGGCCCATTTTTTCCGCTGGTTGATGCAGTAACTGGTTGCCTATTGCGTTCATGGGTCCTGTCCATTGGTAGGTCGGGTACTAAACATTCTTATTGAATATGATGTGTTGATCCTTCGCAGAACCACATGAAGTCTTCTCTGATTATGTATATTTGCCGGGGAGCGAAGAATTCGTGTTCAGCTACCCTCACTGGACATCGGTGGTTGGGTGCAAATAGTTAGAGTGGAAGTGAGGCCATGGTCCAGGTAAGTACTTGTTGGTTATTTCGTCCCATCCCAGACGGAGGTAGTTCCTCAGTTCAATCCCGAAGCTCTCCGATGTTCACGACCTCAGAGAAAAGGGAGAGAGGAACAAGCCGAGAGAAGACCGAAAAGGAACAGTCAATGTACCTAGCGTTTGATCAAAATCCTACCTTAAGACATTTATTTGAGACAACTTGTGTACAAGGTGTAACAGATATTACGATAAAGATGTTTTTACTTATGCGGAAGGCACGGCTTGATGGGTAGAATACTTTCATGTGCATAGGGATAAAGAGCAGGATCCCGGTAAGATATTCATGAGGTGTAAGCTGACAATGTTCGAATTCGACCTGAGACTAGAAAGTGGGTGTGTAGTCATGATTGGTTGTTATCGGAAACCAAAAGACAGTGACAATGTGGCCGTATTTATATATGCTCCCCGGGATAAGGAGTACCTAAGACACCATAACTACAATGTACATAAGTATATGAAGATAAGAAGCTGAACATATTAGAAGCAGGCTAAGATTAAATGGATATCAAAGGAAGACTAAGTGTTGAAGGTAAGACGATCAGAAGATATCGATAGTGGACCGGGTTTCAGTGGCCAAAGGTGCCTGTTGGGTTAATCATTCGAGGTGCTAATGAATAACTACCGTGTCAAAGGATCGGACAGCAAACCAGCTGAGCTGTGAAAAAACTATACCAGGAGAATAAACATTCTACCGAAGGACTGACGCCTAGCGAGCTAAGGGGTATTCCCAAAGTCGAATAGTGTCTACAGCGAACAGCTGCCGCAGAGCAGAGATAGTGGCTAAAGGAAAGGATGTATCAGTGGTTGATTCGGGCCTCTACTTCTGTCAGACATTCTATATTGTCGGTGTCTTGGAACTTGCTTTCCTCACTTAAAACGCTTAGCATTTTTTGTACGTAATCACTCTTGTTCATGACAACTGCTCCTGAACCTTTGCCCGGTTTTTGTACAACCACTTCCTTATTTTTCGGCTCTCGTAGTGCTTTTAAACGACGGCTTGTAAGCGCACACTTTTTGTTTGCCGGTACCATGAGGACTTCATAAGCAATGTCGGTCAGCTTATTCCTAAACCAACTGACAGCGTCAGCACTGGTTGACTGAAGTTCAGCTACTTGGTCGAAAAATTCTCAAACTGTGCTTCAACAAACAATCGATTAAGCTTATTGGGAGTAACTTTGTGATCTATCCCCAAGGCTAGTGCTTCTAGCTGCATAGCATCAAGCTATACGTTTGACGCCTTCAATGCAAACTTACCGAGATCACGTGTAACAGGTTGGTCATTTGCTTCCATCAGAGAATTCAGTAGACGCGTTCTGCAGGTTTCTTTCGTGCGAGCGATAAGCCTCTGGCAAAATATTGAGAAGAAAAAACGGCAGCCTAGGGACAGGCTCTCCACAACGGGCATCAGGCGAGTATGTGTCTCTATCAGAGTTGTTAGCTTTGCCTTGGTCGTGCCTCATTGCGCTGATGCAATGCGTCTAAGATTGCCATTGGAAGGCGCGAGCTTGACTCTGCGTAACAGTTTCAGCATTGAACGCGGGTAACGGCGTCGGGTGAAACACTCAGGAAGATAGGTTATTTCCCCACGTTTACAAGCAAGCTTGCAATTTTGGTCGACAATACGATGCAGCAAACGGTTAGTTTCGGGGGGGAATTCGTCGCTTGAGAAATTTAAGACAGTTGGTCCCCTTCAGTGGTTTGAACAACGAAATGACAAGACGAATATTTGCAGATGCTAGCATTTCGTATTATCTCGTCAGTACCAATACAATAACAGGGAAATCCTTTTATATGTGTTACAGGGCACAGCCAAACCAATCAAAGTTATTGTTTTGGTCATTGTTGTCAGATTAGGTTCACGGCAACCGCAGGTTGAAAACTACTTGCTTTTGGACAAACAAAGCTGGTCTAATTCGGCTTACCGCGAAGGACCTCGGCAAATCGTACAAGGCATGCATTAGTATGATGTAACAAGATCTGAAAAGCTGATAAGGGATTGACCTGATGACGAGTCGCCAAGATGTGCCTGCCTAAAAGGATGCTGGTGGCTTACTCGAACATGTATCATCGGAGGTGGATTGGGTAACTTCACGCTGAACCCAGGTTGGTAGGTGTTCCTTCACTCGGGAATCTAAAACCCGTTCCATCCTGCCGATGGAACTGATACCGCAGTCACACACGAATTGGTAGACACAATGGGATTTGGCGCCGACGGGTTCATCTGCCTTTACTGAAGGTAACGGCAACTTTCAGGTTCTGTTGATAATTACCGCCTCCCTATCACAGTATGTACGCTAAATGGTCGAGACAATCTGTTTGGTTATCCTTTTGGTTTCAGTGTCACCCGAGTGAAGGTACACCTACCAACCTGGCTTCAGCGTGAAGTTACCCAATCCACCTCCGATGATACGTGTTCGCGTAAGCCACCAGCGTCCTCCTATGCAGGCACATCTTGGCGACTCGTCATCAGGTCAATCCCTTTTTAGCGTTCCAGATCTTGTTACGTCATACTAATGCACGCCTTGTACGATTTGCCGAGGTCGTTCGCGATAAGCCGAATTAGACCAGCCGTGTTTGTCTAATTGCAAGTAGTTTTCAACCTGCGGTTGCCGTGGACCTAATCTGACAACAATGACCAAAACAATAACTTTGATTGGTTTGGCTGTGCCCTGTAACACATATAAAAGGATTTCCCTGTTATTGTATTGGTACTGACGAGATAATACGAAATGCTAGCATCTGCAAATATTCGTCTTGTCATTTCGTTGTTCAAACTACTGAAGGGGACTAACTGTTTTTAAAATGAGGCAATCGGACAACCCTGGCCAATTTCATTTTTGGTCGGAAAGCTCTCCGTTAGGCCACAGTAGCCCCTGAAGGGGGCCTGTAGTGCTTGAGGATAGAGGAGGAAGGCTGTTTACATATTTCGTAGATACACTTTTCTCCGCAATTGTTTCGAACAATTCGCATCGACCGACTAAATTGAACGCACCCTTGAAATCCAGGAACACAGCTATCATCGGTCTGCGGTATGCGTGAAGCCAAACTAGCACGTCCCGCAAAGTGGATACATGGTCTATGCCAACTCGTCCTGGGCGGAAAGCCGCCTGCTCTTCACTAATCTAAGAATCCCACTTCGCTGTGAAGCAACGAACGAGAATCGAGGTCAGTAATTTCGCCACAACTGGCGTTAAGCTGATACCCTGTGGTTAGAACCGTCTGTGAGACTGCCATTCTTGTACATTGACACTCTAATCGATTGGCTTCAGTTATCTGGGACACTTCCTTCCAGATACTTTCGAAGAGGGAGGTCAGTGCCATTCTTAAATAGTGCAGGTGAGAAGGTATCCGGGTCAACAAGACGAAAACGATTGAGAACTGCGATCGTGTTTTGGACCTCGGCCATCGACGTACGTTCTAAACTGACCGTCCATGGCTCTTCCTGCCTCTTCTGCTTAGGTAGAGATCCGGAAGCTGGAAGCCAGCTGAGCTGATCCTGAATGCGTTCCGCCCAGCGAGCCATACGGCTCTCTATATTAATTATCCGTGCACCCGCGCGGCCTCTGATTGTCTCACTGACGCCTGGTTTTCTGATATTAGTGGTGCAGATTCTCTGGAAGAGCTTGCAGTAATTGCCAACTGCTCCTTTATCCTCCATTTCTTGAGCCAGAGTGGTCCATTATGCCTCCTTGTCAGCACGGTGACTCCACTTTAGCTCGCGCCTAATCGCCCGTTTTTTCGCATTGTGTTCAGTGCCGGCCGGGAGGTTTCTTCTAGATTCCAGTCGATTCACCGACCTCCCGGATATACAATGACTGGCGCGGTGACGATTAATAGTGCTACCAGCAGATGCACCTGCGTCGCGCAGGGCCGCCGAGATCTTAATCCATGGAAGATAGTCTGGTTGGAAAAAGACATTGAAAGTTCTGTACGCAGTGGTTCTTGATAGGCTTGCCCGACCGGGGGCTGAGACAATTTCTCAGTGACCAATCAGAGAAGGCGCTTTGTGCGCCTCCCGGTAAGGTTCAAGGAGAAACTACAGCCTACCAAGACGTGATCAGAGTCGACGTAGGTACTTCAAGTACGAGCGGCAATCAAGGATTGAACGACGCCAACTGTAACTTAGGGCTACGTGGTCAATTTGGATCTAGCGCTGGCCAGCTACAGGAGGACGACAAGTGGCACTGCAGCGACCACTGTGTCTAGAAACAGTGCTACTAAGAAACACCTGGTGCTATGCACAGCTTTGCAGCAGGCGCTCGCCGTTATCAGTCCGTTCAGAGTTAAGCCAGCTGAGTTGCTGAAGAGCTCAGACGCCCTACTATTGCGTTCACATCCCCTGCAAATACTATAATATCTGCAATAGTAGCACTGCGTAGTAGCGCGTTCAGTTCGTCATAGAATGTGTCCTCGACTGCATTAGAACTGCAGTCGGTGGGAGCATAAACGGAAAACACAATCGAGCAGTTTTGTACGACTTCGAGAATCAACCTGTGCTGATGTCGTCAAACGGGCTTCACATAGACGGCTATTTACCGGAATTCAAACAGCAAACGATGGTTCAGCCTAAGAGCTTAGCATAATACCTACACCAGCTTGACCCGTGTGTGTTGCAGCTGAATGCGTGCAACCAATAACGAGAGGATAAGCCGGGTACAGTTAATTCAACAACCTCATTAGGGTCATTGATCCTAGTTTCGGACACAGAACACACATCAATACCCAGCGTGTCCATGGTGCGTTCAACCCTTTGCCTTAGAGTGCGAGCTTTGAAAGGCACCACAGAAATGGGATAGCGTGGCCTCATGAGGGACGTTGCCGATAGCTGTTCTATATATGCTGTGGAATTGTGGCTGAAAATGGGTTTACTCCAGTGGCACTTCGGTTGCTGTCAATTAAGCTGGGAATTGTAGAAGGAAGGTTAATTATTGGATCCAAACGGGAGTAAGCAACGGGTAGAAAAGAAAGAAGGGAGGCGAAAGCCGTAGCATGTTTTAGTTTATCCGCTCTGCTGCATGTAGCAGGTAAGGCGAACCTAGAAACTCTGCTCGTCGGCTGGTACAGGATGAAGATTATGTTTGAAGGAAAAGTCGTGGTTGTGTGTAGGCTGAGATACCGCTCGGACACATAAACCTAGAGAGTAGGATGACTATGGTCCTCAACCAAAGCCTTTGGCTTAAAAGCCTGTCCGCGAGGCAACGGGGAGTTGACAATGATGTAGTTTTACATTTGTGGACGCTATTCCATTTAAAACCCCCAGCCTGGAGGACCAGGAGGCCGATTATGTCTGACTAGCCATTGCACAACCTGGTAGGAGTAGCTCAGTGGCCCTCAGAGCACGGACTTATCCCTACGCAAGTGATGCAGCACGAACCATGGACGGTTAGTTTGGTACCCACATCGGAGGCCGTGGTCCGAAGTGTGACCATGGCTCTCAAATGTTTTCGTGCCTCTGGCCCGTATACTCTCCCACCAGCACTATATAAGAATAGAGGTGAGGTTCTCTGCAAAGTACTGATCACACTGTTCAAACGTCCCTGAAAGGAAGAGGTTGCCCCAGCTAATTAAAGCGAGAGAATTATACAAGGGCAGTCGCACAGACTGTTCTAACCGCAAGGCGATTAGCCTAACGCAAAATTCCTGGCCTCGATTCTCGTGCATCTCATCAAGGCGGAACAGGAACCTCCGTTTAGGGATGAACGGGCAGGGTTTTGGCCAGGACATGGCTGCATAGACCATATATTCCCTCTGCGGCAGGTGATGGAAAAGCGCCACACAAATCGCATCTGACAATGGCTTTGTTCCTCGGTTTCAAGTGCGCGTTCCATTCAGTCGATCGATCGATTCTGTTCGAACTATCGGTGCGAATACGGTTTCTCTGAATTATGTGAACATTCTACGTGCCCTATACTAGAACACTTCAGGCCGCGTCGTAGTATACCGTGGCCTACCGGATAGCTATTTTACCACAAGTGGCTTTCGTCAGGGTTGTCCGATTTCCCGATTTCTGTTCAATTTCGTTGTGCCTGCTATCATGGAGTGTTCCCTTGAGTAATTTTTAGAAGTAGGCGTTACTCTGCCGTCTGGCGAAAGAGTAGTTGATCTTAGGTATACGGACGTTATCATCTTACGGTTCGATGATGTTGCGGCGGCACAAACAACCTTGAATGGCCTGTCTAAAGTGGTCCCGTTATTTGCTATGCACTTAGCACTTGTAAAGGCGAAACGTTGCTGCAGGACCACCAGTCACCTTATGACCCTTTGACGCCTGTTAACGAGAAAATCGAGAGGGTTGATCATTTCACTTACCTCGGCAGGTGCGCCAGCAACGATGGACGCATCGAAACCGACGTCAGCACATGCATTGCAAATACCAGAGCTGCCTTCTTGAAACTGCCGTATCTATTGTGAAAGAAATGTTTCCTTGCATCTGAAATGCCGTGTATACAATGCCACAGTGGGAGCCGTTCTGCACTACGGTAGTGAGACTTGGCCCCTTCTGTATGGAGACCTGAGGTGCCTTCATGTCTTTGATCATCGTTGTCTGCGAAACATTGCTGGTGTCAGGTGACACCAGCGTGTCCGCAACAATCATGTGCGTATGGGGGTTCTGGGTATTCGCAATAGTGCTTAGGTTCTGGAGCAACAGATAGTACGGAATAATTTGCGTCGGATAGGCACATGTTACGTATGCCTGGTCACCGCTTACGTAGGTGGGCGTTATTTAGCCTGCCAGGTGTAGGGTGGCGCAAGTCTCGAGGTGGCGAGACGTAGACTTGACAGCGGGAACTGAAGTCACTGACGATCAAACTGAGTGCCGTTAGTCTGCCTTGCCTTCCAACCTGATGCACAGGTAACTCGCCTTCTGTATGGCTCGACATTACAAAACATGGCTCACAGTTGGCACAAGTGACGCGTCTGCTCTCGTTTCCTAGTTAGGTTGCCAGCTTAAAACGTTTTTGATGCAGGGTGAGCTGCTGGATAATGACTGCTTAGGATGCAGGACATTTAAAGCCGCAAGAAAGCCGTCTCACCGATGTCTCCTTATATTTGCATGACAGCGAGCTGCTTTTGACGGCACGTTGTTAACATAAGGTGCAGGCGCCTTCACCCTGAATGTTTGCTTAAGGCGTTATGGTATTCAGCTAAGTTTTTATTCTCTCCCTCTTATTTATCTTTATTTCGTAACTCATCATGGTTGTACGGCGGCAAAGTTTTAGGTCAAATGGCTGCGGTACTGCCGTTGATGAGGTTGATGATGCTGAGCCTCAACGATCGAAAGGAGTCTGAGCTACTTGAACGTCTTGTAGATTCTTGGCTTGTACGTTCAAGCACCTGTTTTAGCCAAAGAATCCACAACCATTTTGAAGCTTTTCCTCACACCTGGAAACCAACAGCTCTGATATCCATAAAAGTTACAGTCGGGTATGAATGCAGCTTGGTTATGTTCAGAGAAAATAATATGTTCACAGTAAGGATGCATCAGAAACATAACTTCAAGTTCGCTAACGCACTACGTACCTACCGCCGGATAAACAGATGCATGCTTTCACAAAATATTTTAATTCAAGGTTGAAGCAACTGGCAGCCATCGACCGGCGCAGTTTATTTTGACTAATGAAGAACGGTGGAAGTAGTAGGCCAGGATTCTGTTGACGTAATGAGTACAGCTTTGTGCATAATTTTGGAACCCGCTTTTGGTGTGGACCGACTGGTGACAAAGGACCCCAAGGGGATAAATCCGAACTTCGTTCTAACGTTCCTTAAATAGCTCGTAAAGTGTGCGAAATACTGTTCTCGCATGAGCATCGACCTCTTCGTTGTTGTCACCGAAATCGACTGCCTCACACATCTAAAAATTACGAAATAACTAAATACATAAAAAACTAGCTTATTCTCGAATCCTTCGTGACACACCAAACCAGGTATGCTCAAGCATTTACCGGCGATATTTGCTCACCATGCAAGACGCTTTGTATGGAATCACTGATTCCACATTAGATAGAAGTTGCAGCAATGGCGGATGCCCTGGGCAGGAGGTAAATCTTTAATGATGTGGCGATAGTCCGGGTCCATAAAGGTGTGTTGTAGTGATCAGCCGTAACTGTGTAACATATGGAATGATGACAGAAGGTAGAGGTTTGGTAGTGTCCTTATAATGCAAATAACAATAAGTATTCAAATGTAGTGAAATTTCGTGTCGAAGTTGTGAATATTGACGTTATTCAGTAGCGAATCACATGCGGCGTAGCCGTGTTGATCAACGGATATATGTAACTTTTAACAGGGAAACCGCATGCCCGGCAAAATCTTACCACATCCCGGTACACTGCCATTCACCAGTTTACATGTTAATGCATAACTGGCCAAGTGTCTTCCAGAGCCATTTTACACTCAGCTATTCCTAGTTATATTGCCCTAAGTTTCGCGTTGGCTACCAGAATGACTTAGTCCAGGCCCGCCATTAGTCGTGTAAGCCGGTCCAAAAATGAATTGCCTAAAAGAGTAGAGTGAAGAATTCAACAAGCTAGTAAGGATGTTAACGGGATGGTGTTTGCCTTTGCTGTTGTTTTACTGTTCCTGGCGTACAGTTCGTGCCCACGTATGCACGTTAGAAATTTCAAGTGGTGGGTGCAGTTGTTTAACGTGGCCAAATTCGTCCCATCACATGTGTAGACGCGCTACATCACTCCAAACCAACAGAAAAAACAATATTTATTTTTAACCTTTCGAGTAGTACAAAAGCGTCACCCATTAAGCAAACCTCTGCTATTACAGGCGCGAAGACTTAGCTATGTACTGGGCTAGTTATTGCCGTTAAACGTCCCAAGTCAGCGTTGGTGTTGACGGGGTGATATGCTGGGTAGAACGATAATGTGCTGACCTATTTCGTTAAACAGAAACGTGGCTCCAAGCCAACCTTTCGGACCCAGAATTTCACCTTGATGGTACACAACATTTCGTTGCGGAAGACGCAAATTGATCGCGGCGGCGCATGGTAGAACAGCAAGTCAAGCATGCGCTGACATTTAACGCTCACACGTCACAGTGCGGAAAACCGTTGTAAACGACTTTGGTGCAAAATAACTGTTGTGCCTAATAAAATATATATGGAACCATGCAAATACTTCTAGTGCCTGCAGCGATGTTGTGCGTCCGCGCTTGAACTGTAGTATTTGCATTTTGTTGGCTGACTTTAATTCACCGCATATTGACTATTTACAGTACAGAACGCTGCCTAGTGTTACCATTCACGAGACCGCTTTTGTCAACCTGGTAGTGGAGTTAAATGCTTCACAACACGTCCAACAACCTACGAGACAGCTTCCTGGTCCGATTCGAACTTGGCTTGGTTTAAATTTCACGAACCGTGAGTGACTGCTTGAGCACATTCAACTATTCGTACCCATTGGAGCAAGTGATTTATCAAGTATCGCAATTGTTCTACGTTTACTAGCCGTCGGATCCGTGCAATTACCTAAACGCAACATTAGGAAGATAAATTAGGACTAATGGCTGTACACTGCTTAACACAATGATGGCGCACTGTATTTAGACTGTGGTATGACATCATGCTTCGAGGTGCTGAAGCAATGTTTTCTTAAGTTGTTGAACTAGGTCGCCTTGTTCACCACGAATACGTCTTGGAGGGGTCAAGATGGATTGAGAAGTAATATGTTGTGCTATCGAGACGTCGCACATAGTTGTGGAACCAAGTTTAGCGCACGAATGGAACCCAAAGTTATGCAGCAGATACAATACAACGCAACAGCTGCAACGCCGTTAGACTACAGAAGCGCGCGACTTAAGAAACAAGCCTAATCCAAACTTCTAAGGAGGCATTCAAGAAGGTTGCCCCATATGTTAAGCGTCGACGTAAACCATTATTTGAAATACCTGCTTTAGCAAATGCAATTGATAAGCACTTAACATACGGTGCTTTGGCACTGGCTTTTCATTTTGAGTTAGTGTTTGAAGCCGCTATAAGAACACCAGGTTCTTCAATAGTTGAAACAAAAGCCAATACTGTGATGGAGGCAGGAAGTACTTAGTCAAATTAGACTGCCCCGAACTACCTAGGCCGAATTGTATAACTTCACTGTTTTTCAAAGTTTAAAGCCCATTCTTAGGCCGGTCTTGACCGAATTGTTTAATGCACACTTAGCACGAGGCAACTTCCCGCGAGAGTGGAGGCAGGCAATCCTACGGTCATTCCCTAAAAACGGCAACATAAGCAAAAGGGTGAAGTACAGGTCATTTTGCCTGGCCCACATAAAAATAAAAATCCTTAGCATTTTGTCAAACGAACACTACTTTAACTTGGAAGTCTGCCCAAATTTCACACCGTAGTGCAACGCGGAATTTTGCGTGGACTCTCTTGTAACACCAATCTTCTGTCGGCCAGCTCAAATTGAATTGAGGCAGCAAATGAAGTCGAGAATGTTACAGCTTCGTTGCTCGATTTAACTAAAGAGTTTGAGTTACTGATACATAATGTCATACTATTCAAACGTCATGCGAACTGTGCTGTGAATATGTTTTGCGATGGATTAGGTCCTCTGGTTCTAAAGACTATGGTGCATCCAGGTTAATAACTACCAAACACAATGGTTTACTGCCACCAGTGGTGTGCCTAAACGAACAGAAGTTGGCCTAATCCTAATTCTGTTTCATTTCAGTGATTTCCCAGATCCTTTGAACTCCACTTTGCTCAGTTCGCACTTAAATTAAAGCTCTAGAGAGTAATCTGGACACCTGACAATAATCATTTACTGCATCAGGATTTCGTGGGTACACCTTCCTGGGTATCGACTAACTATCGCTGTTTGGAACCCAAAATGCCGAATTTTTCAGCATAGGCTGGCATTGTAGCCGTAGCTCATATTAGACTGGTGGTCAAGAGTTACCCTCTGCTACAACGGTGGAATATCCCGATGTATTAGCTAGGTAGGATTTAACAGCAGCAGATAATACACAAATAGTCGGCTTTTCCAGTCTCCGCGTGCTCTGTTCACGAAAATGGACATACTACATATTGTCAGAGGGAATTGCTGTCAAACCTTACATCGCATTAATGCTCCTACTGCTTTATTACGGCCCACCGGCCTACTATCCCAGCACAGAAGGCTAGGTGCAATAACTAGAGAAAGTACAACTCGTTTCGATGCTTACCATACCAAAGCGGTGTCACGACTGGCGGGTCCACACACCGGTCTACCGAAGGCAAGGATCAAACTCAGCACAACGTACCAAATCCTTTACCCTGGGCACTTTCCGTTGTAAATGTGCATTTTTTCCGTTACGGCTACATCCGTCATTAGGTGGCATGTTTATGCATTAGGTTGCACGCGTATGGCTAAATTTCTGCAGAACGATTGTTTTGCTCGTCGTGTAAGACACGTCTAGAGCTCGTGCCTGATTCCATTGTCCTCGCCGGATCCGTTCCTAGTTCAAACAACGTGTCTACTAGCATTTTGATAGAACACATTTCGACGCGAATGCCAAGTTCGAACGTCTGCCACCACGTGGGTAAATCAGGGCTGAACTAAAAACAGTGAAAGCTTAAGACAGTTAGATTCGTACTATGTTATCTTACCTTCTAATCAGTGGTTTATGGGTAATGAACCGCAAGATCAAGAAAGCTATCTTATCACACCATCTTACATAAGCGCATTTGGTTTTGTGTTAATTATAATGGACATAACCTAGATTTGTCTTATACCCAATACAGTGAATCATATTCTGAATTTAAAATGAGGTATCTCATCAAGTTCGCATGAATTCGTTTCAGACCACAGTTAGAATTATCACACTAATTGTGCAGATTTTATTGATAAGCACATGCAAATGCACAGATTGTTTACAGAACCGTATCAGTGTTTCACCACTGGCAAGTCATGGTCAAGCGTAATTGCCTTCGCGTTCAGTAACGGTTTTCTGATATGTCATCAAAAAAGCTCCCGGTAAATATTGTACCAATTATTCACGCAGAAACGTGAGAAGCCGAACCCACTTGTTCGAACGTATAGGTAAGTTAGTGAAGCTTACTAGGTCAATGCAACTAGTTGTGACGGTAAAAGCTGTCATCGATGGCGGAAAAGTTATTCATAGGAAGACATACTTGTGGTTAGCAAGTTGTGGCAATGTGATTGCGAGGCGTGCTAGACCAATTCGTCTACACCCGTGCAAGCAGCTTCGAATCAAATCGCTAAGATAATGAGCTATTAGCAACGTACCTGGACTTGTCAGAAGGACGATTGGCTCTTGAAATAAAGATGAGCTTAATTAGTTCAACTCAGTTGACAGGCTGAGGATGGACCAGACAGTGCCAGATGATGGATTGTCATGCACTGGCCGCCTTATCTGCAGCAATCTTTAGCGAAACGGGCAAGTAACAATAGGCAACCATGCAAACATACAGTCTGGAATAAATGGTTATTGGTGGGGTGCAGTAGCACCCATTTACTTGTGGATGTGTAGATTTTGTTTTGTATACATGATTTTCTGGTACCTTTCTACATCACATCCCATGTTTGACTCAGACTGAAACAACAGCCTACGAAGAAGTTTAGATCCAGCGCATGGTTCAAAGAGAGAAAAGCATGTTCCCAATGTTCAAAAAAGAAATACGAGTATTGGAAAGAAGCATAGATAAATTAGTGAGCGGTGGCCTTAATTAGCAATGACGAAAACCGTCAGGAAGGTGGCGGAGGCTTAGGGGATACTAAGGCTAGCGAAATTGCGCGGCAGTGTAATGAGCTGTCAGTTCATACAGCAGCTTTTAAGGAGGGTATGAAAACAAGCAGAGAAGAAGTAAAAAGCGGAGACAAGTGAACAGCGATGCGGTCAGCTGGTACCGGCATTGGTGCCGTTAAAGCACCCGTTGCGTCCCTTTCCAAGTTTCACACAGGTACTTCCACTTAATTGGAACAGCCCTTCAACGTCTGTATTGTCCATAATTAGCAAGTTGGATAATTACCCGCGCAAAACACACATCGTTTGAGTGACCAAGACTGTAACCCTGCGCGACCACAGCACGCACCACACACTTAATGATAGAAGGCGGATAACAGCTGACTGAGAGTAACGGCAAACGAGGTTTGCTTCAGGCCCTGCCATTTGCATGGAACTAATTCCATTTTCACTTAACGTGCTTAACATTTTTACATTTGCATTAACAAGCGGTTTTAAATTTGAGGTCTAACAGATAACAACCCTATATCACTGGTTACACTTTCTAATAGCAAGACCAAAGTCGAGCGCACATGATCGTTACGGATTTGATTGTACCTGGTTGATCATGCTTTTTTGGCCGGTCTAGCTCAAACGCAAACTCCTAAAAATAATTATTTATTTATTTATAAAGCAACAGAAATTCATCCGAAACCAGAGAGACAGGAAGCAGGAGAGCAAAGTTGTAATATGCTTGGGGTTGTTATTCATTTTATATGCAGGTTGATGGGAAAAGAAGCAAACCCATGCTCTGAAGTCCCTACAGTAATACAAGAGCGACCGCGAGGCGGAGAGCTGAATCAAGGGAAGGCAGATAAGTTAAGAAGTTATAGAAATAATAACCCTGAAACGTTTAAATGGAATTTGTCCTAGGTTCCCTAGAAAGGAAGAACGACAGCCCAAATAAGACTAGAGCAACGCTAAGCCTAGCGCGGTTACATGCTCATTAATTTTTGATTAAAGTTGCGCAGAAAGAACTCATACGGCTACATTCAGCATGGTGGTTTAAGAAGGAGAGAGTTGAGCGTCAGCGACAGACAAACTTGAAGAAAGCACGTTTCGAGGTTTAGCCCTGGAATGGTCAAGTTGTTTGTTATATGTAACACAATAGCAGAAGGCCACTGGGTGCCAAATGTTGAAGAGGGCATCTGTGGAAATTTCCAGCAATTTAAGAGGGTACTCAAGAAGAGATGGATGGTCAAAAGACTAGGGAAAAGGATCTAGAGAAGAATTAGGAAACTGTTATATCAAAGGACGTTACGTGTGCAACAGCGGCGTTATCCAGGTAAGTAAAATATTTAGATGTGAGATAACGTTACTGTGAATGTATGTGCAATGAACCACTAACGTAACCGAAAGGTAACAGAAAGCGTTCGATGGACAGCACTGGATAACAGGCAATGCTATTGGTCGCCTACGATCAGCCAAAATCATGAACCAGCTGGGCAGGTTGTCAGAAGCGGAGAGGAAGAACAAGTAAGGGAAAGCTTTCCTTAAGGGAATGGAAGGCTGCTATAATGCAGGGGTTGGAGATACCCACCAGGTGCAGCAGTAGAGTGTGTGGACGCTTTAGCTGCGATGTAAGTAAGTTTCTGGAGGAAGGGGTAATACTAGAAGGTTCGTTTTATGGAAGGAGATACGAGAAGACTACTTCAACTCGTAATACTCTGCTTGTCCTACTAATAAATAGATAAATAAATATAGGCTTTTTGTAACCTTGCGGGATGTTATACCCGCTTGTGTTAAGGTATGTATTTACACAAATCCCATGCTCTTGCATGGGATTAAGAACCGTGAGAGTATAAATACCTTGTTCGCAAGTGCGAATGCGCAGGCATTTTTACATGTACAGTTTAAGGAATGGTACGTGCCCGCCATGAAGTTAATCTGGCTCTTTCAGGTATCCTTGTGCTCCTTGATATCATTCGTGACGAATACCTGCGCACAGCTGTAGTTATGCAGGTTTCTCTTTAAAAGCACTATACAATTCTCCTTGAACTGCACCATAAATTCTGGACTATTTCGGCGCGCTCAGTGCTCCCACTTATTAGTGGGCACATGGTAAAGAGAGGCAGAACTAGAAGGAAACAAGAGAAAGTACAAAAATATTTTTTCCGGAAAGTAAATAAAAATAAAACCCGTTTATTGTGAGAACTACTATAATGAGGTATTTGACTAGAACAATACATATTAACGGAGCACCTAACATATGGAATGGCCGGAACGCGTATATTTGCTTGCGTGCTTTAATGCAACTAGGTTGCAGAAAACTAATTCAAGGATAATATAGATAACTAGAATCCAATTATGCTAAAATAGCAAAGTGAAATACAAAATAGCGGAAGTGCTTCATTAAACTGAAAAGCAACAAAATAGGGACCTACCTAAATTAAGTTTGAAACTGAAGTTACACGTAAATAGAAGTAACAGATCAGGTCAGGTTAATTACCACGGACTATATAGGATTTTATTTAATCAGCATCCTGTTCCTTGTGCCGGTAATTGACCAACGGCCCACGGCACTTAAACGTCGGTTTAACTCTACGTGACGCAGCAAAAGAAAGACGCAAGAACAAGCGCTTTTTACTTTCTTGTGTCAGCATCAGCTTATACTATATATTTCAGTATAATTACAAGGTTAGTTGCTAGCATTTACCGCTCGGTACCTATTATTCTCACTCAATGGCTCACACAAATGCTGTTGTACTCGACCCTAAACCCACTTTCCGCCCTTTTCTCGCCATGCTATGTATAGTTCGACCAATTAACATACAATGTAAACAAAACCTTTGCTCCAGTCTTTGACCTATAGAGCCAAAATTCAAACTAACTTTCAAAACTAAAGAAAAGTCTTACTAAAGCTGAAATATTGTGTACATTTGAACAAAACTAGGCCAATCAAAACAATTTTAACCGCAGTTTATGTTAAAATTAACTGACTATGATACATTCAGTCGTTCGCGAGTTATTAGCGATTAAATGGCAGTCAACGAAAACGCCACGATTTTGACTCCTTGAAATACCTTTCTGCTTTGCATGCATTTAGCAGGAAAAGGGAAAAGAGATATAAAGGAAGGCGAATCGGTTTACTTTTTAAATTGTAATAACTAGCTAGCAATATCGTATATAGCCCGAAATACCTTGGACTAACTAGATAGGACGCGGCTGTCGGAACCGTAAACTTTTCGGACATACATAGCAAATATCCTCAAAAGCCAGGATGTTCCGCGAAGACGCTAGGATTCCAGCAAAGTACGATTTATTGACGAAGGAAATCATATAATCAGCATGCGGTCACAATGCCCCCGTGTACAACTTTTAGTGAATATTGAGACACATAAACCATTAGGAATAAAGAGTTCCTTAAAGTTTAAACCTCGAAGTGGATGCAAAAGTTTTAACAGTACATCATGAGTCAGGTCTAACTGTATAATAAGGATAACCTTAGCACCAGATGATACACTTGGACCTAAACTCTACCTATTTCTTAGATAAATATAGCAAGTTTTATGGCATTGAGTTAGTTTATCTATCCATAAGGCTATGTCACCTATACAAGTGAGCTAGAGGATCTTGTTACTAATAATAACCAAATGAGTACCAAAGGAATTAGCTAAATGCACGGAAGCGTGCAAAACATTTGGGTCTGCTTTGATGGGGCATGAACAACTAGGGGTTGAAGTTGCTCAGGCAGTTGGAATAAGTTTGCTTCGTAGGTTGATTCGCTATTGTGTATCACTGCTTTATTTCTAGCATTTGTTTTCCAATTTTAAAGCCTGTATCGAATGCTAGTGTTGTGTAACAAGGTGGCAAATTTAAATAGGACTGTGATACAACAGCAGCCATTATCTTGGTGGTTTCTCTGATGCAAGTTGTACTAATACCTTAAGAAAAGCGGGACGACATGAATCAAGCGTAGGATAGTGCGCAAAACTAGTGAAAGCAGGCTTTTCTGCTACACCGCGTAGAGTATAGCAGACCTTGGTGTCAGGTGAAAGAAAATGTTGGACACGGACGGCCCAGATATGGCAACGTGTTGGGAATGAAGTGAGGGACGAAAAATGGCTAGAGGTTGTAGACAAACAAAACGGAGGTGGCACATGATTAAAGGTGGGTCAAACAAGTTGCAATCTAAGCTAGTTTAGAATGAAAGCTATAGGTAACAGATGGCAGTAAGTCGGGTAATTCCAGTTAGGTAATAGAATGAATAGGCTCATTAAGGAAGCTTTCGTGAGCAGCAGCAGCCTTATGTAGGTAAGTTACACAATTGGGTGAAGGATACGGTACTTTGAATGGGGCGTACCGCTACGTTCATGTTAATGAAAGTCAGAAGACAAGGAAGGAGTGAAGACGGCTCGCGCTGAAAGGGAGATATTAAAATTAGACGCCTAATGCCAGTCGTGAACTTAAACCGACTAGAAGGTTATTCAGCATTGTAGGTGGAGCCTAAGTGAGGAGAAGCTAGTCATTGGGGGAATAGAAGGCGGTTTTAGCGCAAGACCTAAAGATACACATAAGTAGCAGCATCAGGCATTGTTGATGTTTTAGCTACGAAGTAAGTGAAAGGGGCTAGAAGAGAGGAAAATAATAAAGGTGCGTTAGATGAACAGATGTGAGAAGACTACTTTAAAACAGTCGTAGCAATAGTCGAAAGTAGGGTTGGAACCAAGACGAAGAATAGCTAGCGCTTACAGATATTAAAGGCCGATGCGGTGCAAAATTACGGAGGGTCATAATGGGTTACGATGCAGCACCGTTTCGGCAACTAGCTGGGGGTGAATGCAGCATGCGGCGAGTTATTCACCAAAATGATTCAATCGGACCTGGGGTCGGTATTCTAAACGGAGGGCCAATCAGCCAGCCGAGATTTCAATTAAATGAAACCCGAACGCTAGCAGGGAATTCAGACGGACTGGACTAAAATGCGCTAAAGCTGGTAAACGCCTACGTCCGGTCACAAACCTGCGTCAGATGGACGGTAGTCAGAGGGGCAAATATGCCTAATTGAAAAGAAGCCTGTCATTAGGTAAAAAGTAGGTGACCTTGACACTCGTTGCGGAGAGGCACCATATAAGCAAAATCGGACGGCGTAGACCCATTAGTAGCAATAGGGAACAGCTAAAGCTGAGAAGCAACAGACAGCGACGTTCAGGTCCGAAGCTAAATGAGGTTAGGAATTTAGACTGCAAGAACGTGAAGCTTGTGGTGAAGGGATAAACTGCTGGAAAGTCGGATGATGTGAGCAGCACAATCCGAAAGGAAATTTGTTTGAAATAAATGAAAATGTGACAGTATCTACGCAACTCTTCACCTCAGGAAGGTTGGCACCGGGCCTTGCCATCGAGATAGGTGGTACTAGATATTTGGGATTGAAAGAGTCAAAAGCATACCGACGCAGGTAGTTTGACGGGTATAACGCCATTGGGCTTTGAGGGTTGGGAAAAGCATATACGTCAACCGGAAGTCTTTCATCAATTAGACGTTCAGCAACCCAGGCGCAGTATTAGAAGAAGGCTAGAGGTCAGACACCAGTTGGTAAATCGCAAAAGAGCAGTTTTACTCAGGTGGTATGTTGAAGAAGGCGACCGAAGTATGCAAAGTTTATTTCGCTATGTTCATTAGACGGCACGCTTCTCAGAGAAATACGTCGGAGAAGAAGCAAATGACAGATTGTCTTCAAGACAAGTATGCCAACTACGTAATTTTGGGAAAAGTAAAAGAAAGCGAAGAGAGCAGATTCAGGCGAGCGCGTGTAAGGTAACGACAGAAGGTGGTTGAGCTACGGCTGTTGACATCCGAGCTAGTAGGTGTAAAATAAAGCAGGGGCGAGGTGTTCGATTTACCTCGGAGGAGCTTAAAGCCTAGCAGTATGGAAGCAAGTAGAATAAAAAGTAGATGGGTTGGAGAGGCGGTAGTTCTGGAGCGGCCATAAATAGACTACTAAATGTCCCCAAGGTAGCAGATATCTTGGGCACTTGCATTCCTGAGGACGAGCTGTGGGAGAACGGCCCCGATCACATATAGAATTCCATACAAAGCCTTAATTGTGCGGAATAATACCGATGCGCAAAGAGCCTTGTTGGCCTATACACCTAGCACCAATAAGGCTCCTTTCAAAACCGACCCTGTCCTCTCCTTATCACGCTATTATCTTTTAATCCCTCTTCTAGCGGACTGTCGTTTGCCAGTGCCCTGCCTTGCCCTAGTCTCATCTGACTGGCCTGCTTCTCTTTGACTTACTCCAGACTACCAGCACGATTCTGTAGCCTTCTGGCTATACCCCCTCTTCCCGAGAGCCTGCTGGTCTTGCTCACCCTTTTTTAACATAGCCACCTCCATCTCTAACCTGTCCATTTCTGCGGACCCTCTCTGAATATTTTGACGGTACCGGTCATTGTTCGGAAGACCGAACACTCTGTTCCCCTCACTAGTTGCCCTTCCACACCTTATCAGTAACCCAGCGCAGTGTGCTGACCTGGTTTCCTCTGACCAGTCTCCTACTTTCTGACTGCCTACAGAGCACTGAGCTGTAAACGGTACAGGTTCGGCGCAACCAAAACACCATTTCCCTCACCCCGAGTGCTTATACCTAAATAACTAATGTAAACTCCCCATATCTAACATGTCCATTTATGCTGACACTCTCCATTTGTCTTCCCAACGTAACTGTACTATTAAACCTCAATGCGCCGACTAATACAGCCTCGTGTATTTCGGCTCCTGCTTTCTGACTCCTGTGACGATACTGGCCAATATTAAGAAGACCAACTACCTTGTCCACAGTACCTTAGAGAGTCTCGTCGGCTCCGCTACTCCTAATCAGTAAAGCTTTCTTCACTCTGACCCTCTTCTTTCCTTACTTCGTTGTATTCATTCCTTCCATCGGACTGCTAACTCTCAGTACCGTGCCCTGACCGAGTCTCATCTGACCAGTCTATTTTTCTTCTGGCTACCTTCAAAACTACGAAGATACAAACAGGCTAGGCTCTGTTGACTCAATGCTATGTTCCCCTCACCTCAGGTGCCTGCAAGATATGCTCAATCTTTATTATCTTACTAACTCCGTGAGCATCCTTGACTCATTCACCCTTTATTAATATGGCTCTCTTCTCATCTCTATTATACGTCCTAATCCTAACACGCCGACTAATCCAGGCTTGTTAGATCGGCTTCTTGTTCTCCGGATTCATTCAGACTTCTGAGACGTTGCCACTTCTGGTTCGGTTGACCTAATTGACTGTACAAATGCCTTCGGAGGCCTCGTTAAATTTTACACCCTTTAACAATAAAACCGTCCTCACCCTTACCCGAGACGTTATTACTCTAGGCTCTACATTACAAACACTTTGTTCCCCTCGTCCCGAGACTTTCCTTGACATGCTATCTGGCTTTTCATATGGACGCTGCCATCCCTAAAGCTTTTTATCTTATGACACACATTACTGCATATTACTACATATTTCACTCTTTGAGCTGATATTCTAATCTCGTATCAGTGGTCTCTTTGCTTCCTACTACTGTGACCCTAATGATCAGGGATGGGCAGACATATCGGTCTGCTCACATCTCCCTGAAAACATCGTTGGCTTTTCCACTTCACCTCAATAGAGCGCTTCCCTGTTCGCACTCTGCATTACTTTTTCAATTGGACGGATATTCCTTCGGACCTGGCTCTAATCTACCCTCGGCTGACCAGCCCCCGTTTCTGACTGCTTCCCGACTTCCGAGCCATTATTACTCTAGCTCTGCGTTCCAAAACTCTGTTCCCCCATCCCCTCAAGTCCTACCCGAACGGCCTCCTGCTCTCCGGATTTATCCAGACTTCTGAGACGTAATCTCTCTTAGTTCGGTTGACTCAACTACCTGATTACATTACCTGGAGAGCATCGTGGGTTTTTCCCATCTTTTGTCAAAAAACATTTCCCATCCTGACCCCAACTCTTATTATCGCGCTGTGCTTTCATTTCTTCAATTGGAGTGCACGATCTTACTGCTCTGAGGTGATCTAGTCCCACTGACTTGCCTCTTTCTCTTTTATGCTCCAATGCTACTCTGACTTAAGTGGTATGCGCTATGCAGACTCAACGCTCTTGTCCCCCTACCCGGAGATTCTGCTTGACTCGCTCACCCTCTATTGTTGCGGACCTTTACCTGTCTTTAAATTTACGCGCTATTCCTACGCGCCGACTAATCTAGTCTCGCTAGATCAGCCACTTGTTTCCAGTTTTACTTAGAGTTATTCCACGTTACAAACCTTGGTTCGGCTGACTCGACGTCTTGCTCACATCACCTGGAAAGCCTCGTGGGATCCCTCACTACTTATCAGTAAACCTTTTCATACCGACCCTAAACTTTTCTTCTCTCGCTTTCTGTTTTCAATCCCTTTCTTATCGGACGTCCAGCTTTACTCCATTGCCGTGATATTGGCTCACTTGCCTAGTCTGTTTCCCTCAGTCTGCTACTACGCTACTAAGACCTACGCGGTATGCGCCCCGTAGTCTAAACATGATGTTTCCCTTAAATTTAGAGCCTGCTTGACTTGCTCACCATTTACTGCTGGCTCCTTTCTTACCTTTACTACATGTCCTTATCCAAACGCGCCGACTAATCAAGTCCTACCCGATCGGCCTCCTGCTCTCCGGATTTATTCAGACTTCTGAGACGTCTCCTCTCTTGGCTCGTCTGACTCTACTATCCCTTTACATTACCTAGAGAGCCTATTGGGTTCTCCCACCCATCGTCAATAAACCCTTCTCATCCTGTCGCTAACTTATGTTTTATCGCGCTCTGTTCTCAATTGTTCTTCAACTGTCGGTGTGGTGATCTAGTCCACCGATCAGTTTCCTTCTCTCTGATTGCTGATATGCTACTCTGACTTAAGTGGTATACGCTATACAGACTCAACGCTCTTGATCCCTTACTTCGTGAGGCTGCTAGACTCGTTCACCTTTTGTTACAGCCTCTTTTCCTGCCTTTAATTTTACGTGCTATTCCTACGCGCCGACTAATCTAGTCTCGCTAGATCAGCCACTTGTTTCCACTTTTACTTAGAGTTATTCCACATTACAAACCTTGTTTCCGCTGACTCGACGTCTTGCTTACATCACCTGGAATGCTTCGTGGGCTCCCTCACTTCTTATCAGTAAACCATTCTCATACCGACCCTAACCTTTTCTTATCTCGCTTTCTCTTTTCATTCCCCTTATTAATCGGACGGCCAGCCTTACTGCCCTGCCGTGATCCTGTCTCACTGGACTAGTCTGTTTATCTCTGACTGCTCCCATGATACCGAGCCTTAAACGGTATTGGCTCCGCAGAGTTAACTCTATTACCCCACATTATTGTTATAGCCTCTTTCTTATCTGCATTGTACGACCTAGTCCCAAAGCGCCGATTAACCCAATCCCGCTTAGTCCGTCCCATACTCAATGAATACATATGGACTTCTGAGACGTCACTTCTGTTGGTTCGGCTGACCTATTGGTCCTGTAAACACTACGTGGAGAGACTTGTGGGCCTTTCCACGCTTTACCAATGATCCATTCTCATCTAGACCCTAACCTTTTCTATCGCTTTCTGTTTTCGTTTCTTTTTAACTCGGACGTCCGGCTTTACTGTCCTGCCGTTATCCTCTCTCACCTGACCCGTCTGTCACTCTCTGCCTGCTTTTATTTCCTATTATCCTTGGCCTTTTCTCTTATTGCGCTCCAATTTTTATTCCCACAGCTTACACTCATTGCGCCTATCCAAGTTATCCTCGTGCGCATGATCTCATTCGCTCTGAGCTCGCTCCTGAGTATTGGCGGCACTCGGACCATTGCTAAGTGTTGCTTGACTAGTACTTCCATTAGTATGCTCAACTTACCACTCTTCCTATTCCTATGCTCTTTACCTTATGCTCGCACTGGTATACTATTGAGACCGTACGTGTCATAACGACTCCCAATGCACGGCAGTTTTGGCCCCCTGTGACCATTTTCCTAGATTCTGACGGCTTTTGGACTGTAGAATCATGAACGCTTTAGCGTAATTACTCTTACGAACTACTCCTCGTATTGCCGTCAGCATTCATTCGCTCCTAGCCGATTCCTTGAAATTCCTTTTCCTCTTGGAATGTTGCTCTACCTATCTTGCTCCCGCATTCGGTCTCAACCTAGTTGTCCTCAGTTTCACCTAAGATGCCTCTCGCATTCTGGCTTCTGCCATCATCATCGGTTTACCTGTTTCTCTAAAACCATCGCATCATTCGCTTAACTTTTGTTAAAACGCTTTGTTATATCGGTCTTTTGACCCTGCGCGTGCAGAACCTTCTTCCCACGTAGTAGCTGTAGTCTGAGTCACACCAGCGACGTAATGTATAGAACGCGCTTGCAAATTATGTATACTAAACAAAATTACATAAGTTTGAATGTATCATAGGCACCGGTGAGCGCCACCAGTCTGTGTTAGTGCTTCTTGATTCATTGCTGTCTCTGTTTGGCCACCTCTTGTCCGTTGCCCGTTTTTCCCGAGATTCCCACAGGTACATCCGCCAAAACAAGAAGGTTTATCCACTGGGACTGGCCGACCCATCCTCAAAACGCTTGGTCCTTTCTCCAGGAAATGAAAACCCACACACTGGTCCAAATGGAGCTCATTCCGCCATTCCGGAGGCGCTACCTTCACGGGGTCTAAACAAATGGGTTTAGCTTGCCTCGTACTCAGAGAACAATTTACTCACCTGGAATAATATATGTACATGGATCCCCCGTTCCACAACCGAAGACAAACAACTCTGGCGTGATTACCTTCACTGCCTCAAACATTCCTATTCGCCAGTCACCTGGAGCTATTCTGATGTCATTTCACGGACAGCGTTGCGCACGTATACGTGGCTATTCCGATGGTCTTCCATGGAATTTTCACTTGGCTATGGAAACAGTTACACTTACTTACATTTGCAGGAATCCCAAATCCAATTTGCAGAGAATGGCGTTTTTACCTATTAAGGACATATTCAGCCACAAGAAACAACTTCACTCACCGACCCCATGACAAGTCCAGCGTGGATAGCTGGACACGGTTTGCGAGCCGAGCAAGAATATAATAGAAGAGCCGGCCTCTATTAACAATGTGTTTACTCACCTGCATCATTATCATTCGACTCTTCGAATCTTGCATCATTGACCGGCCCCAACGACTGCTGCCGTATCAGTACTAAGCCATTCGGCCAACCAACGAAGAATTTTGGCTGTCAACCGACTGCGAATAATAGAATGCAAAATCGGTCTATACGATGCATAACCGACTTGCACTACTGTTCAACGAAAGCTACGGCAGTGTTCCAGGACGTGGTGGGTTTTCGCCTGGCAAGCGTTCTCCCTATAAAAAGCCACAAATGTCCGCTTAACAACACTGCAACGTGGCGGATGTGACTCGCCACAAAATAAAGTCACAGCTAAGCATTTCACACTGACGCAGTCCTCAGCCTTCTACATCGAACCTGTGCAACTAATTCTGCTATGAAGAATGCTTTGTTGGAGCACAGATCATCCCTATCTCGTAATGGTTATTGGTTGCAACAAAACCTTGTTTAGGCTCCTGTGCTCACGGATCACTACCTGGCGAAATTACCCCCAACTTGTGTTTTGACGGATTTTTGCGCGCCACAGCGCCATAATGTCCCTGGGTCTGACTATTACCTGACAGTATGCTCACTCATACGGACAACATCTTTTCTTTTATACCTTTCATTAAAACGAAATGTTTTAACATTCCACAGAAGCTATGCTTGTATGCATATTTGATCACGCCTTTACAGGTGTGTCTCGTTTTACCGAGAATATACTATTTATTTATTTAATTATTTATTAGAAGAGCAGCAGCGTTACTTAAGTGGGACTATAACAGTCCAGAGAGAAAAGACACTGGTTGGTTTGGATGATAGAAGCATTTATGAATAAAGGGTTTAATGTGGAAGTAGACCAATGGAAGTAAATAATACATATTGCTGGAGTCAGATGTCGGTCAGCCCAGGAAACGAACAACTCAGAAGAGTGGAAAGCAGCCGTATTTCATAAAACGAGGTAGCTCTAAATATGTTTGGAGGGCGTCAGGCTCGGATGCATTTAAGAAGAGGAAGCAGGGTAGTGAGGTGAAAATGGGAGCAGAAGGTTGGTTAATCAGATGCTTCGAAGGCGCTCAGTGCTCGGTGCAGTAGAAGCAGGTATGACGCGGGCAGTGATTGATGACTTGTGAAGATTGAAGGTAGGCAGATCCATATAAGGAGCGTGTAGGTTTAGGCAACGGCAGCCTGTGATATGCGACTAGAGATTGTTCTGTCCAGTCTCTCATGGCGCGTCTTCCGACACTTATAGTTTTAGTAGTTCTAATATTTGGTTACATGGAGAAACCATTAGATGACAGTATGGAATTGTGAAGTGGTCGCATATGATTGAAATTACAATGGTAATGTGCCACATGTGTCAGCGTATATATAAAGGAAAAATTGATGGCATATGCCGCAAAAAGCGACATGCAGAGTGAAGGAGTATGTCACGTTGCGCAGGTACTATCGCGTATCTCCTACGTCTCGAACGTATTGCGTCAGGTTCATGAATGGTATTTTAAATAAATAAATAAATATTTTATTCTCGACTATGCGAGGCACGTCCATGGAGGCATGATCAGATATGTACAAATGTACAAACATTTTATGGCAACTGTAACAGTGACAGTAGAAAATTGTTCATATGTCCATGATTGGAACCGTAAAATGGTGAAAATGCGAAATACTAACTTGGCTGTCGTGAAGCCGGGACCTCGGCTAATAATAAATTGAGAATCCTGAATGATCCGTTGGAAGATAATTGAAGAGCACGCTCAAGAGCAATATGACAGTACATGGAATTCGTGCACAAATAACGCATAGGTCAACGGTGATATCGCAGAAAGCAAAAAGACAACAGTATATGCAGATGTAGAAGTTCCTGTGTAACGAACCTATCAAGAATGGTGACGCCAGTTGACCTGCCAGTGTGAAGTTATGGGCTTTGACTTTATTCGGTGGGGTCACATTCGCCACGTTGCAGTGTTGTTAAACGGATATTTGTGGCTTTTTATAGGGAGAACGCTTGCCAGACGAAAACCCACCACCTTCTGTAACACTGCCGCCGGTCTATTGAATGGCAATTTGAAACTGGCCATGTTTCTGGTTGAGCGTTTGTTTGCTCGGTTATTCGCAGTCAGTTTTGTAATGTTGAACAGAAACCTAATCTTCTTCTTTAAGCTTCGCAGCCACGACAAGTGTAGTCCCAGTTGTTTGCTCGGAACACAACGGTTTACTGAGTTTGAGCCTAGTAGCAGTCTTGGTGAAGGAACTCTGTAGTTATTCAGTGCAATCCTATTGCACTGCATGAATTCTTTAGAAATATGGTACAAACTTTAAAATATGCCTCTTATAACGGCTTTTACTGTAGCACGACACTGGCTAGCCGAACAATCCTCGTGGTGCCAGCTGGGTGGTTGGTGTTTAACCCGTACCAGCAAATATTTCGACGGCTCTGTAACACAGCATGGTATTTTGGCCTAACAAGCGTTCATCCTATTAAAGGCCACAAATTGTTGCTTAGTAGCACTGCGACATGAATGTTGCTCGCAAGAAATTAGAGTCACTACTCGGTAGATATCCGGAAAATGCTATTTAACCCACGACACTCGATCTTTTATTCGCATATTCCTGAGGAATGCGAACAAATAAAGTTGCTGCAGCGCCACAGACACTAGCTTCCCAGGTTCCTTTGTACATAAGTACTTAGTAGTTCCACCCATACACACATTCACTGTCATGCCAAACCCGTAATTTGTACATTTTTGATCACACGATATTAGGTTAAGATGAGCATGTCTACAAAGTTTGCCTTGCATTTTCGAGAATAAAGTTTATTAGTTTATTTCGAACGCACCAATGTGGAACACCAATGTTTCAGCCATACAAACAACTCAACGTTTCCCATAAGTTCCGACAGTATTCAATTGGTGGCTGACGTTAACGGACACACTTGTTCTCATGTAGCCAACTAATAGACCCAGTGTAATCCATGAATGGCTTGGCGTTTGACTGCGCAGATGCCACACTGCTCTTTATTTTATTTGGAACTAGCCCAGCTGGCCTGGTATCAGTTAAACTTTCAGAAAACCATGTCTGAGCGGCGACATTGCGGAGTCCCGATTTATTGATATTCTGCAGGTCTGTCGACTCCGTGATTGGGTTTGTCGACGAGCTGGCTGGCGGAAGCAAGACAGCCAGCATGGGCACGTCTTTGTGCCTAATAACTACACTGCCGCCTGGTAAAGCCACATCCGTAGGTTGCCCAGCAAAATTTCTAGGTTTCCGGGCTGCTAGTTCGTTTCGTTAGGCAGCTTAATATAAACCGGCTCTTTTTCACCGTTTTCGACCGACCGCCCACAGGTTATACTTTGTCTAAGACTTAGCTTGTTTCGCCTCGGCATGTAGCCTCAAATCGGGAAAGAGCAAGTCTGGCAGTGTCCGTAACCACCGCCCGAACACTAGTTAACCGAAGCGCTGACCTGTCGTCTCGTTTGGAGTAGAGCCATAAACAAATAAGTATTTGTATAACGGTGTTTGCATTGGAGCTGGCACTTGTTTTGGATGCCCGTTCGTGACCTTTTTGACCGCACTTTCAGCTGAGGCATTAGCAGCCGGGTAATGAGGGTCGACTTTACATGACGGAGGCCCTTATATTTCAGAACCTACTGGACTTCGTGACTTGTAAACACTGAGCCCTTATCTGTCACCGATGTGTATGTTATACAGAAGGTGTTAAAGCACGTTCGCAGGCATGAAGCCGTATTCTCCGGCGTGGGCCATGTTTGCGTGGAAAATTGGACCTGTTTTGCGTAAGCGTTGATCAAGCGAAGAAATACTGTCCCGATGAGTGTGCCAAAGAAGTCAACAGGTACACGCTCCCGCGGTTTAATGGGCCAGTTCCATGGGCTGCATGATACAGGAAGAGCACTGCTTGTGTGCTCTGACAAGTGTTGCAGTGTCAGCATAAATCTTCTATATCTGTCAATAAGACTACGACGCATAGGATTGCGTAAGTTATTTCTTTATCGTTATGCCTGGGTGAGATCCTTGCAGCTCTTGTATAACATCTGGAAGTACTCCGGTTGGTATGGTCGCTCTGGATCCACAGCTTAGACGTCCAGCTACAAGACTAAGTTCAAAATGCCCAGTAACGTATGGTGTCAGTTGCAGATCATATTAAACGCTTGACCTTGGCAGTTAGGATGTCTCGTTCGGTTATTCGTCACATAGCTGCACTTCGCGCCAAATTTCTTTCTGAATGCCAAATCAAATTAAAAGTTCAGCGGGTTTCAGTACAAAAATGAGTAACTGACTTAACGGTAAAATGCGCAAAGCGTCGGCGGCTCCATGGGCTTTCTCTTGAACCCATGAGATATGTTAGATATAGGCCCAATGCAGTAAGGTGAGGCCATCCGGTTGTTGATTTTTACCACACTGATCAACGTTAACAACGGGGTGTATTTGTTAAAAGTTCGAACTTTCTTTCCCAAAATATGGTAAACATGCAGGACGCCAAAGCTAACTGCTAAGGCTTCCTTGTCTAGCTGGGCTTAATTTCTCATGACTGGTGCTGGGCTTCTAAATGCAAACCTACAGGTATATCGGTCTTGTTTACCGTTTCTGTGATAGCACGCGCCGAGCCTTCTGGGTGCTGTGTCGCACCGGGGAGTACTAGGCCTCTTTGGGTCAGTGTGTCAGCCACTTGGCGATAGTTGTAACCTGATCGACATCAACCTACGCATATCGTTTTCTTGGTGACCACAGCGATAGACACAAGAGGGCGAGCATAGTTGCTAGATTGGGCATAAAGCGACTGTAATGAATCGCTATCCTGAGAAATGGTTGCAGTTCGGGAATGCTACGCGGATTTGGCGAGCTATGTACGGGTGGAATTTTTTCCGTAATGGATGTAACGCACGCTTGTCCAAACGAATCTACAGGCAACCAAGGCTATCGGAGAAGGACACACTTGTATTCTTTGAGCAAAAGTCCTTTCCCTTAGAGACGCGTCAAAACAGTCGTGCGTGCTGTCAGATGCTCATAAGCCGTACTGACAATACCCAAGACGTGGTCCAAGTAAGCGAATACACCAGGTTTACCATGCATTGCATTGGCTACAAGCGAATGAATGCCTGCCGGCGCCGTTTGTATTCCGAAGAGAATCCGGTTGTCGTGCAATTACCCCAAGTGTGTATTCGTAGTAATTATTTCCTTAGCAGATTCCTGGCCCTCTGCTTGAGAATAAACGTGACTCAGTTAACGTTGGAGGACCTTTGTCCACCTGACTAACTTGCATAGAGAGCTATTATTCGCAGAATATGATAGAGTTCCATAACCGTCACTTGGTTAGCCGGCAATTTGTAGTAACAACTAAAGCGAATCGAATTATCTGGCTTTTGTACTGGAACGATCGGTGCAGCGCTAACTCAGTGGCTTATAGGGAATATTTTACCGTCGATTTAATTGCGCTTTAAACAGATAGTACCTTCTGACGGAGCGCAACGTGCAATCTTCGCGCTTTGCTAACTTTTGGTTGAACATCTGACATGAGGTTGAAACGAGCTTGGAACTCACGTAATATTCCGGGCAGGGTTTAATCCAAGACAGGCGCAAATGCTTTCAAAGGTTAGACATATTGGGATTGCAATCTATCTGTTTGACACTTTAAACTATTTCCAACATGCGCTTTAACCAATTCCTCCCGAACAAGTTTGAGCAGTCTGTGTTAACCACAATAAAGGAAAGAGTCAATTGCTTGCTTCCACGGTTTTCTTCACATCACACAAACCCAACAAATCAAGCGCATCTTACGTGTTAAAACCTAACATAAACGGAGTCGGTGTCAGGAGCAGATCAGGCAGCGTTCGCATGTGAATCAAGGCGGCAAATGCTCCGGTGTCCATCACCCAGCACACTGGCTGGCCCTCTACGTCCAATTCTGCAATATATGGTGGTACCCGCATGATATGCGACGTGGAAGTGTGTGATACTAAATACTATATGGACTAGTCAACATCTTTCACTTAACGAATAGCATTTTGTGCAGGGCGGGTGACAATCTTGGGTGAACCGTCGAACGGCATACTATGCAAGACATCCAACTTTACCGTACTTGTGCTAGCTAGATTGCTGGGACTTAGAGCCGACAGCATTTGCAGGCATTTCACTGCATTGGTAGCAAATAAAACAAGGTTTATCAGTGAGTTGTAGACACGAGCTAACAGCGTAAACTGCGTCGATAAGGGAATCGTTCTGATAGTCAACCAACTATTACGCTAAGTGCGCGCCTTGTCGGACAAACGCATATGCTTCCTTGCAAGTAAGTTTGTTCTTATCTTCCCATAGTAGAAGTTCCCTAGCGTTCAATTTTAGGATACCAAATAACGGGCACTGGATGACCATTGTCTCTTCAAAAATCCTGGGTAGAATTTCGTTAAAACGGCGGTCTGGAGGGAAGTATTGTATCCTGCTAATTAATTTATCAACGCATTCCTCTCCCTGTCCTTACTAAGAGCAACTCAGGCTTGCCTTGATGACGTGATCCGGCGCCTCCAAAGGCAACCGTTTGCTTTACATCCGTCGGGCAAACATGCGCTTTCGTAACAACGCAGTGCAACAAAGCACATTTGATCCTCTGCACCGAGATGTTATCGCGAGTGTTTGACAAGTTGGGCGTCTGAAAGCTTAAGTTGAGAACTTGTTACTGACAATAGTTGAAGGTGATCACAGGTTTTTTCCAGCGAATCCAAAGCGCTAAAGTTGTCTTACAAGGTGCGTGCTCCCAACAAGGGTCAAGAGTAAGAAACTGGCTCATAGCTAATGTATTCAAACTTGATCCCCATCGCCAGGGTTACAATAGCCTTTACTGAACCACGACACTTAGCATAACGCAGTAGTTGGCCCGTAGGGCACAAAGTAGAAGGCGTCCGCTGTGGCGTTATACAGAATGATCTGTGTCGCCATAGCACAACACTTCGCATGAGTACAGACAATCTACTCAATGGGTAGCTGGTGCATAGGCACACTGGCTCTGGTGAAGAAAATCCATAGAAACGTTGTAAGCTACACGTACTTGGAGAAGTGGTAAATGGTTAACACAGCTTTATCTGCGCTATGATTTATTTGCTCCGCGGAGTTGAAGTGGCAATATCAGTGGACACCCAGAACTGAAATTAGTGACTGACCTTGAGAAGAGCGCCACGGAGTGGAGTATTAGGCGCCACTATGCAGTTATAAGTTGCAGACCGCCCGTTTCTGATGAAAATGCAAACGCGGAAAATGAACACCAGCGTTCTAGACCAAACGGTCTCCTTGTATTATAGAACTGCTATTTCACCTATCAACAGAGTTACTCGAGAATACTTGTTTACTCTCGTCCGCGAATGGGTTTGGTTAACCCAGTGGAAGGCGCGGTAGACGTCGTTAACTAGAGTAGAAAGAGCATTGGGCTTAGGGCAGTCTTTTGGAAGACTTCCCTGTTAACCGGTTTTCGGAAATCTGGCTTTCCACTCAGGCACACAGATGGTGTTCGAAAGGGTAAAAGGTATTTAAACCAGTGGAGTAGCTTTGCTGCGATGCCAACCGAGGCCAGTTTAGTTAGTATTTACTGGTGTGAGAAGCGGTCGTATGCCTTCTTCATGTCGAGGAAGATGACGCCCTGGTTATGTTCCAAATTTGTCGCGTTGACGATGTTGCGTACGTACTCGAACATGCATGTCTTCCAAAAGTTGGCCTGCAAGAAACCGTGCTGAGATCCGTTAAGGAGGTTTCGAGGCAACCAAAATTTGGAAGCTTTCTCAATGACTGGGCTTTCCGTCCCACTTGAGTCGATGAATGTGCGACGAAGGGGACCATACTCGCTTACACTAAAATGGAAATCGTGTTTATGTCTCGGCAGGACTACAGCGTGTTTGCACAGAGTTGGAACGGTATGGATAGTCATGAATAGGGTAAGTAATTTGTGCAGGAGAACGGGAACGTCTGGAGTTCCAAGAATCAATGCAGCAGTAAGGAGCCCCTTAGGAAAATGAGTGCAATGAGTACCTGCGCACGATTGCACAAACCGTATTCCATGAGATTTAACTTATGATTGGGATATGGGCCACACGTGGTGGAGCCAAATGGGCTACGGTTAAGTTGCCGAAAACGTGCTTGTTACTGGAGCCGGATAGTTGGGCAGGGTACATTACGTGTGTGCCGTAATGGATTGACAGCAAATGGATTATCGATACCTTGTTGATTGTTCCGTTCCTCACCAACCAAATAAGTGTTTTGATCTTGTTGCTGTTGCTAACAGCTACACGTTCAGCTGCCAAGGAATGATATGTATTGTTTGTTTCTTCTTTTTGTTAGCATGTGATTCATATATATACATATATATAAAGTGGTGAATAATCCATATTGTTTTATCGTAAGCGTAGTTCTTTAAAATTAGCCAAGAGACTACTTTCATTGAAAGCGCAGTTCGTTCTCGCCATTTAATTTGAGTTTTGCTTGGAAGCGACCACATATAATCAGTACTCATGCTGTTGCTACATTTCGTGCGTCGCCATTGCAATATCAGTTGTTAAAATAGGTGTCATAGTTTAGGTATCTAAGGAGGACGAATAGCTGCATCCAAGCGATTCGCTGTAGTGAATGGAATGTGACACTAAGGAACTGCTTAGAGGCATCGTAACGGCTAGTCTGAATGACAGTTCTGCCAACTTTTGTTCACTGCCTGGAAGATTTTCAAGCAAACGAACTTGTTTATCGGATTCCATTATAGCATTCATGACTATGAGCTTGGGGTTCCTAGTAGGTAGGTGAATCTGTTTGCCGAATCATATGCAAAAGTGAGATCAACAAATGTCCTAAATTTGGGTGGGGCTGTGGAAGGGCACCATTTGCCGAGTTGCTTGGTAAACTCGCCACCGGGTACCTTGTGTCTTGTAGGCAGTAGTGAAACGTTGGTGAAGATATTAGCTAGTTCACTGGTTTTAGGTGATGGCTTTATGGTTGGATGTAGACGCAGTCGAGGAGGAGCTCGAGTATCCACTGTCATCTTGTATCCACATTGATCCACTCGGGTTGCCTATACATAAAACGTGAAAGAAAGACGCATGAAAGGTATTCCTAACGTACATTTTGCGGTTTTCGCCCCGGCGTTTATCACGCCCACTTCTGAACATAGTGTACCCAGGAATTTGAGGAGTGTTAGACGAACTGGTGTGGTGCCAAGTTTATTTGACTGAAGTCATTTATACCCAAGTCTGAGTACGTAGCAGTCCAAGAAGTACGTGTTGTGTTTAACAGACCGGGCATTGAGGATAAGCACACAGTGTACCCCAGTCATAACGCGATCACCCAGCTTGTGTACGCTAGTAAGCTCCGGATAGCTAGCAGAATTGTGATGCCTTTTGGTAGACAACTGTTGGGTGAATTGTCGTGACTGTGAAATTTATCCAGCACTAAGTCATGTGGTACAAAGGAACGTAGGTCCGGTCAGGTACACGGACGACAGAGTCTTCGCCAAACGAGTGTCCTGTTTCTTGTGTCAGTACCTACAGGCACTGACGTTGAATTGACTCAGCTTACTTCTGTAAAAGAAGGAAGCAAGAACAAGAGTAAGCTATGCACTTTCACGTGTTAGCATCAAAGTACACTGCATATACTAGTACAATTAAAATACCTCTGGGATAAGGTCAGACCAATATTCATCTAAGCCCCTTTAGAAGGCTTTTATAGACACAATTTTTAGTAACTCCGAAGGAAGTTTATTCCGGATGATAACTACTCGGTTCATTAATATGCGCCCTGATATCAAAACGAGCTCAACGTTGTTTGAGCTTCAGGCGATGCACGCGCATGTAGTCCGACATAGGTACTCAAACCGGTGGGTGGGAATAATACCACCAAGGCCCTAAGTGATCTAAAACTTCTCCATCAAACCCCCTATCGGTCTACGCCGTTCCAAGGAAAATACTCCCAAGCTGCTTAGACGACCTTCGTACGACTTCCCTCGTTTAGCTGCGCTCATTTTATTTGCAAGTTTTTGAATCTATTCTAAACATATGGCGTCACCACGGAAGTAAGGTGACCAGGCCTTTACATAATACTCTAGAGGTGGCCTAACCACCGCTTTATATACCGGCAAGAATACTTCGACTTTATCTTGACTCAGCGCCCTCCTAAGACGAAACACATTTTGTCGCGCTTTATTGCTAGCATGGAAACCCCGTACGGATGGCTTAACACGGTTTACTATGCCGACAACGTGATCACGGGCCTCATAAATACACTGCAATGATGAAGATCCCACAGGAGACTGCACTGCAATTCCGCTACCACTATTAGTCCAAGGGTGACTTTGTAGGCATACAGAGCTAAATCCCACTGACTCGACCAATTCACTACAGTGATCTTGTCCTTAGCCAAAGTCGCTCGGTTTCCCCTACTGAGCAGCTTTTAGCCACCTGCAAAGGTATAGCAGGGATCCTTAAGAAGCAGAGCCGTATCATCTATAAACATAACGACAGCAATCGACCCAGTATCGAACCTTGGGGGACCGCGCTGTAGGCATAGCTCACACTGGAAATCGTTTTCGCTACCCCGATACTAAATTGCCTTCTAGGTAAGAATTCACCAAGCCAAAGTAAAAGTGAAGGATATAATCCCAATCATGTCAGCTACCATATTAACATAGATGATTCGCTGACTCAAAGGCTTTACTGAAGACCAAATAGTATATAACTACTGACATCCCACCAGCATGACATCGGGTAATCTCATCTAAAAAGCAAAATAAATTGGTACGACACGACTTCCTTTTAAGAATGCTATGCAGTTACTCTCTAATTAGATTGTTCTCGGACATGTGCTTACAGATCCTCATTCTCCTAAGCTATTCCAAGCACGTCAGCATGGTGCTGGGCAAACGAACTGGATTACGGCTAAGCAGCACCAACTTAGAACTCCCTAGTGGATGGAAACAATGGTCACTTTCTTGCAATCACGTACAGCTGGCCTTCTTATGGTGACCAGTTCAATAACTCGGCGACAGGATACCGAAGCATACCAGCCATTGACTAAACGATGGAGGGACGTACTTTGCCAGGACCAGCTGATTTATAAAGGTTTAAACTGGTTAACACTGTGAAGGTCTCTGGCACATTGATAATAATTTCCCGCATTGTATAGCTATTTGGACCGTGCGGTTGTAATGGCAAATTGACCCCCTATCCTTTCGATGCAAGTTTTGGTAAACACATAGCAGCACTGCTACTTTATCGACCTTGCCTACGGCCTGGCTACTGTACTCCATTGTAAGAAAGCCAAATAACTCTCTTAGAGCAGCGTTTGATTAGACATAACTGTAATAACGCCGGTTTTGTTTTAGCAACTTTCGCCCACTTGAGATCATATGGATACTTCGCTGACCGTTGCGACTTAATAGCCATGTTTTGGCTACTTTGTATGCAGCCCACGTCCGAAGCCTCGATATTCTTGCTACTTTCTCCACTCAGCATTGCGCCTCTTTACCGTGCTGTTCATCTTTATCTCCCACCAGTGGGGTTTCACAAAATGTAGTCTAGGGCGTGGGGAAGCTAATTCCTTAAGTAACTATAGGGCACACTTTTGGGTAAAACCTACCTCTGTTTCAAACTGGCGCGGTCCTGTTAAGGTATCCAAGTGATATGAAGAATTAGATCGCGCCGCTCGTAAAAGCAATAAGAGGTAAGTCCTTTTACATTCGTTGGTTCTCTGTTAGTCCGGGTGTGTTTAGATAAATGTTCAACACGCAATGATCACCGTTACCAATGAGTGGCTCCATGCCTAGGCCAAACAAACGACTTTGTCTGGCAATTACGATGTCATGGGTTGAAGGGTACTACCAGCAGGACACCTGGTCGGAACATTGACGCATTGCTCAAGCGCATTTTCTTGCATCCAACCCACAACTTTCTTCTTAATATTACCCGCTCTACTTTCAGCAAGCTGCCAATCAACATGGGGAAGGTTTAGGTCACCAAGTAACAGGAAATTAGGTGCGACCATCGTTGTCTGTCTTAGTAACGTACCAAGCTCTTTGTCCTCTTCTCGCGTGGATGATGGGTTACGATAGACTAAGGCTATAAACCTTAACCTACCCCATTCTCTTAGAAAGTAGAATTCCACCTGAACGTTGACAGAACTCATAGGAAATGGAGTTCTCCAGGGTTTATATCGGCAACTTATAAGCAAGAGGACTACTCCAACACCCTGAAACCCGAGTTTATCAGCTCGGTGGCACGCGCAATCTATAAGCAGATTGCTAATAAGGTTGTCTGGAGAAAGCAGTGACTACAACACAGCAGCCAAACCAGCATGCTCACAATGTGTCACTAACCCTTCTCATTTGTTGAACATACTACAACAACTACTATACCACATGCTTAGTCTCTCCGGACGCGGTCGTTTCCACTCGGGTGTGGAGCTCGACGGGACAAACCAGGTTTCAGTATCATATCATTTTCGACATCTGCCTGAGTCGGTGCATAAACACTGGGCAACTCTAAAGAATTACGGGATAATTCCGCTAGTGGCTTCGCCGAAGTTTGCGTTACATTTGTTTTCTTCCAACTATGACCACTGAGACTCGACATTTCTGTTTGAGCATTATCAGTTTGTACGCTTTCTGAATAATGGATAGCTTATGACATCAACACTACTCCGTCCAGTTATTTAATCTTCCTAGCACGTGTTTCCCTTTGTCTGCAGGCTCAATCAAAACCTTAAAGCATTCGATTTTGTTTCACTTGACTCGCCGCAGAGCGTCCACCTCTTGAAAAGCCTCAACGTTTCTTAGTGGTTAGCTTTTACCCTACTGCACATCCGCGATTTCAACGTCCAGCGGGCCTAGGATTTAGTCAAACGGAGGGCAGCCTGGCCGAACCGCTGTCTCCGCTACTACGTATCATTTCATACGAAGCAGGGCGGGATCCACCTGCGGAACAA
>OX104071.1:6805537-6972865 GCA_944474145.2 Dicrocoelium dendriticum
ATATATCTAGCTTTATTAATCTTCGGCTAGTCAGGTTTTCGGCCGATATTGGGTGTTTATATCCTCTACTTGAAAGCTATTTGTTTATATCAATGACAGCTGTAACAGCGTGAAGCACGGTCGCTCATAGCTGTTCGCTGGTGATGTCGACATCGTGTACCTGTTCCTCCCAGATACAAACAGCCGCACTCCACAGAACACGAGGAGGCCTGAAGGCCCTATATTCATGGAGTCAGCACTGGCAAATGACTCTCCGCCGAAAATTTGTGTGCTATGAACTACCAATTCACAGTACCTGATAAAGCTCGCAGGATTAATGGTTCTTCTATGCAAATCCATACAACAGTCGAACACGTGGGCCAGCGTTATTCCATGAAGCCCTACATTTTCGAGTACACGTACGTTCGAGTGGCAAAGGTTTGCCAATTCAAATACCACCTGAACCGCCACATAAACACTGTCGAATTACGTGTCGATTTTTACCGGAGTCACATTCGCCCAAACTTGGCATATTGTGCTTTCACATGTAGCAGCTTGGGTAAATTGGACCGCGTTTTGCGTGAAAAAGCACAACGGCGGTTTAGTAAAATGCTCGCTGAACAATACCAGGTTTTAGTTACAGACAGCTGTGTGCTCAGCTTAGACTCCCACCTTCTATGGCTGCAAAGTATTGTACTCAACTTATGCTTCCTGCGCAAAGTAATATAAAACGTTGTGCACAGACATCGCCAGCCTTAAGCTGAGGTGGAACAGAACCTAACCTCAGTAACAGGCGTAGTACTATTACTCCACTGAGAGCGGCGAAGTAAATATACTCTCTTTTTTCCAATTTGCATATATAGATATTTGGAACCAACTACCAACAAGGCTGCGAGGAATCCAGAACCCGCAGGCTTTCGGGATGGCGATGCAAAAGTTGCTTTGTTTGGACGATGCAAATTGACTCTTTAACGTCTGTGACTTAGAAGATCGCTTTACGTGACCGGGCCGGATAAACCATGAACAGCCCCGGTGTACCCTGGTGCAACACCATGCGTTTTGTCGATAAAGCATGCGATACATTGGTGCAACGAGTTCGTTTCATCCTTAGCCTAATATCTGTCCCTCTCATCTCTGTGATCTTGCCTGAATAAATTGCACGATAAGTCTAAGGGCAAAGACTGCCGATCCAAGTATATTAATAACTTCAACAACTTTCCTTATCGTTTTTCCCCTCCCTAGCTCGCTTGCAGTCAATCAGCTCCCGAAAACCCAGGTGGCAATGTTAAGTGCAGCTGCCAAGACGGCAATATTACGCCAACATCGTATGTTTACCTACACGGCTATTTAACCGGCTTGGCAGTTTACTACGGCGCAAAGAGGGCAATACTTGGCATAACATTCTTAAACCGATTGTCAAGCCTGTAGGTCCGGTGAATGTGACCTTTCCGCTGGCAGTAGTTCAGTAACCGGCCATCACTTCCTTATCCCATCTATACTCCGCTTCAAGGAATACTGCGCCGCAATGTAACCTAAAACTGTAAAACTTATTCACTCTCCATGCTTCCATCTTCAATGCCTGGCCTCCAAATATGATCAACTGTGATTCTTTATAAATAAGCGGCAGGACGTTGTAAACTGGACGATCGTGCCTCTCCCGCAAAAAGCAGTTGTATGCCCTCTAAATGTCCAGTGGAAAGTCCACCTTCAGGCACATATCCATCAACATTCTCCGTCTACTGTTTCTTACTTATTCCTAAAGCCACAGATATTTGTCAGCCACGACGTTACATATACCCTAGCTCAATTTTCGACTTATTTATGACCCTTACGTATTCATCTTTTGTTCAGTTTAGCTATAAATGCAACTGAGCGCGAAGGCGAACCCTCTGGGTTGACTGATTGTATCCCTAAAAAGTAACCGTCACCATTTCCTTATCTCCATCTTCATAATTATTTCCACTCCTTAAACTTGTTATCCTGCGTCTCTGCATAGGTGGACCAAAATTGGCAAATGCTTATCCTGGAAACTTTCCGCAAATGAGGCTTACTCATGCGCGCAAATATGTTGATAGTTCATGCACTCCACCTCTCATTAGATTTTATCAGATACCAACTGAACCCATCGTTGTTCTTCCACGCAACTCTGCTCCTTTAATCCCACACTTATTGGCGCTGTTTATCAACATGGCCTCAAACATATCTACAACTCCCTCCATTACTTATCTATATATCCCTTATTCCTGCCTCGTTCGTTGAAACCGTGGCTCCACGAATTTGGTTTTTACTGACATTATTACCGATCTGGCTACTAAGAGAATCCCACTAGCTCTTATCCTCGAAGGGAACGTTAGCACCGCGACGGCGCTGTTATTGTAAGCATAGGTTGTTTCAACCTAAGTCACTATGAAGAATGGACAAAACTATGTTGTTACGAAAGTTCTGAGCCAAACATAATATTATGTACATCGACTGTTGATTCATGGTCGCTTAAACCAGACCTTATGCACCCCAATTTACCTTCTCCTGGCCTCATATCTCTTGGCATTTATCTGAGTTAAACATTCGGCAAGCACTACTGGAAACACTAGTAGACTAGACGCATGGTGAACCGGATCCATTTTTGAGCTCTTTTCATGCCATTCTAACATTCAAGATTTCTTGTTCTCTGATGATCGCAATAAAGCTAGTCATGTGCCAACGATCCCTGTCACATGGCCTAGCTGGAAATACAGCCATTTCGAACCACTTATTGCCTTATATGTCCTCCGTAAAAATGTATTTTTTAACTGGCTCCATTGCCTAACCTGCGTCATGCGTAGCGGTGCACGGACAAGCAGCTTCCATTTCCCGCGAACTTTGCTGTTTCTGCTCATACTATTATTCATTTATGCTGTCTGGTCAACTAGAAAAGCTTTCAGCAGAACGTTCTCTGACGTACAGCTTGAGTGACATTTAAGCCTTAGGTTACATCGATCTCCCCCATATTGGACCTCCGAAACTGTGGGGTGATGGATAATATATTGCACAAAATTGCACAGTAGAGTGCGCCAACACCTGGAGCTCCATAATGCTTCACGCCTGGAAAACCCTACCCCTTGAAACCAAAGAGCTTGAGACCCTACACATGCAGGCTCTAGCTAATTACACGTCCAGAAGCATTTCGCCAACATTTTAGACGCTCAAATTTTTTCTTGAAGATAGGCCCGTTTAGCTTATTGGGATATAGGGAAGCACAAAATGAGCAATAATTGATAAACCTTGCGCAGTTTGTCTAATAAATCTATGGGATTACAGGCTCATTCTTGTCAAATGGAAGCTGGGCTGTCCTGACATAACCGTGTAGATGTGCTACACTTGGTACCTGGACAGTATTCAAAACCGCTTAAAGTTAAATACTTTTAAGGATTTTACTTATACAGTGGGTTCTTCCATCAACTGCCCTCTGAAAACGGCCGAATGAGATCTTGACCATGGCCTAATTATAAAATATCATGGAACTTCACGCATGCAATACGTTCTTGAACGGCTATCGAGCGTTACCATATTCCGTATTCGTCCATGCTTTTTATGTACGCTTCGAAAGTTTTCTGCGGTCACTGCCTGGTACATCTTATTTACAGCTAACTTGAAGCCATATTTTACTTTCCTGGTTCCACAGCCCTATTACGCTTCTATGGCAATGAGCCTCCTTTATAACTCTAATTTCACCGTATTTGCTTGAAAAGCAACGTGGCATTTGTACCGAGTTATTGGCTACGGTATTGGCACTTGTGTCAGAACTGAGGAACTACTACAAGTAAGGCAGTAAATTTATTCCTATCGTATACAGAGATTAAGCGATGTCCTGGCTAGGGCATAACATTTTTATTTTTAGCGATAGCTTTGCTTTAAACATGAATTTACTTTTGACTCCGATTAAGGCCGTTTGAATTTAAAGCTCGAGTTCGTCCGTTAATCAGATGGATTTGCTATATTTTACGAATATACCTTTCAGTTAAATAAGCAGAATTGCTTTCGCTTTTATAAGATGTTTCTTTGTAAGATTTTTAATTATTTGTTTTTATCGGATAGCATCACAGAAATCGTTTTTCCACCTCTCTGTTGCCATCACATTTCTTCTTTCGCTCCATGAGCCACCATTTATCGGGACACTTAACGTACCGAAAATGGCTAATGGAATTAAAATACTTCTCGTTGATCGACGGTTCCTATATTGTTGGCGTACGGCGAATAGACGGTGCACAAACGGGCCATTGTGCACAGGAACTCAGGCGATAAGTTTGAGAAGCATGACGACCAAACTTGAAATTCGTTTACAATATAACGGAACGTGTCGAAGCCCGTTCACAAGTTATAGGCAGCCGATTTAATCGCCTATTGAACAACCACGCACCACAAAAGCCATTCCCGTCGTCCTAGTGCAGTACACATCAAGGAGTACATAAACTTAACACTGGTATTTCTCACACAACAGCTTTTGATTACTGGATAATATGACCTGACCCTTCGATGGCACAGCTTCTAGCAGTCTAGAAACACACATTTTATTTATTTGTTTAGTTCTCACGCTATTGACTATCGGGTCGGGTGATAGTAAGCTTTGCTGCATGGCCGCAACATGGATGCCGATAGCATCTTTGACACCTTTCATTTGGTATGCTCATAAACTGCCGTTAATATCAAAAATTGTGTGCAACTTAAGGTTCTTGATGTTGAGAAACACAAGCTTAATGAAAATTGATGCCTTTAGGATGCTTGCCTCTGGTGAACTTGTTCAACTGCGTCTTAGCAGCGTTGTAACGAGCGGCTTCATTACGTCGCTATGTCATTTGCACTTGACTTCGTGGTTGGTACACGGGATCGCACAATATGTGACATATTTTTGCACTTTCCACGGATCACTGGATAATAAATTGGCGATTGTCCAAGCGAGCGTTTACATCTGGCTGTCCTAATTCTGCTAGAAGCTACAAGGCATGGGGAAGAATTCCGCGAATAATCCAATACCTCATTGTCGGCCTCGTATCCACTGAATTCGTTTGGACATCTGAGACATCACTTCTCTCGGTTCGGCTGACCTAATGGTTCTGTTTACATTACTTGGAAAGCCTCGTGATCTTTTCCACTCTTTATCAATAAACCCTTCTCACCCCGACCCTAACCTTTTCTTCTCTCGCTTTCTGTTTTCAATCCTCTTTTAATCGGACGTCCGGCTTTACTGCATTGCCGTGATCTTGGCTCACCCGCCTAGTCTGTTTCCCTCAGTCTGCTACTATGCTACTGAGACTTACGCGGTATACGCTCCGCAGTCTAAACATGATGTTTCCCTTAAATCTACAGCCTGCTAGACTTGCCCACCATTTACTGCTGGCTCTTTTCTTACCTTTACTACATGTCCTTATCCAAACGCGCCGACTAATCAGGTCCTACCTGATCGGCCTCCTGCTCTCCGGATTTATTCAGACTTATGATACGTCACTTCTCTTGGTTCGGCTGACTCAACTACCCTATTACATAACCTGGAGAGCTTCGTGGGCTTTTCCCATTTTTCGTCAGTAAACCTTTCCCATCCTGACCCTAACTTTTATTATCGCGCTCTGCTTTCATTTCTTCTTCAATTGGAGTGCCCGATGTCACTGCTCTGAGGTGATCTAGTCCCACTGACTAGCCTCTTTCTCTCTGAATGCTCCAATGCTACTCTGACTTAAGTGGTATACGCTATGCAGACTCAACGCTCTTGTTCCCCTACCTCGTGAGGCTGCTAGACTCCTTCACCTTCTTTTGTTACAGCCACTTTTCCTGCGTTTATTTTACGTGCTATTCCTACGCGCTGACTAACTCAGTCTCGCCAGACTGGCCACTTGTTTTCTGATTTCCCTCACAGTTCTTCAACGTTACAAATCGTAGAGACAGCTAGACTAGTTTCCTTGTTAGTGTTATAGCCCTTTTGTTACCTTCTTTATACGCCTATCCCCAAAGCGCCGATTAAAGCAGTCCCGCTTAGTCGACCTCGTACTCACTGAATTCATTTGGACTTCTGAGACATCACTTCTCTTGGTTCGGCTGACCTAATGGTTCTGTTTACATTACTTGGAGAGCCTCGTGAGATTTTCCATCCTTTACCAATAATCCCTTCTCATTAAGACCATAACATTTTCTATCGCTTTCTGTTTTCATTCCTTTTTAAATCGGATGGCCGGCTTTACTGCCATGCCGTTAGCTTGTCTCACCTGACCCGTCTGTCTCTTTCTGCCTGTTTTTATTTTCCTATTATCCGTGGCCTTTTCTCTTATTGCGCTCCATTTTTATTCCCACGGCTTACACTCATTGCGATTATCCAAGTTATCCTCGTGCGCATGGTCTCCTTCGCTCCGAGCTCGCTCCTGATTATTGGCGGCACTCGGACCATTGCTAAGTATTTCTTGACTAGTACTTCCATTAGTATGCTCAACTTACCACTCTTCCTATTAATATGCTCTTTACCCCATGCTCGCGTTTGTCTATTATTGATACCGTACGTGTCATAAAGACTCCCAATGCACGACAGCTTTGGCCCCTTGTGACCATTTTTCTAGATTCTGACGGCTTTTAGACTGTGGAATCATGAGCGCTTTAGCATAATTACTCTTACGAACTACTTCTCGCACTGCCGTCAGCATTCATTCGCCCCTAGCTGATTCTTTGAATTTCCTTTTCCTCTTGGAACGTTGCTTTACCTATTTTGCTCCCGCATTCCGTCTCAGCCTGGTTGTCCTTAGTTTCACCTAAGATGCCTCTCGCATTCGGACGGCTGCCATCATCATCGGTTTACTTGTTTCTCTCTAACCATCGCATCATTCGCTTAACTTTCGTTACATCGGACTTTTGACCCTGCGCGTGCAGAACCTTCTTCCTACCCAGTAGTTGTAGTCTGAGTCACACCAGCGACGTAATGTATAGAACGCGCTTGCAAATCATGTATACTAAACAAAATTACATAGGTTTTAATGTAGCATAGGCAATGTTGCGCGACACCAGTCTGGGTTAGTGCTTCTTGATTCATTGCTGTCTCTCTGTTTGGCTGCCTCTTGTCCGTTGCCCGTTTTCCCGAGATTCCCACAGTTACATCCGCCAAAACAGGAACGTTTATCCACTGGGACTGGTCGACCCATCCTCAAACGCTTGGTCCTCTCTCCGGGAAATGAAGAACCCACACCTCGTTCCAAATGGAGCTCTTTCCGCCATTCTGGAGACGCTACCTTCACGGGGCCTAAACAAATGGGTTTAGCTCACCTCGTACTCAGAGAGAACAATTTACTCACCTGGAATAATATATCTACATGGATCCCCGTTCCACAACCGAAGACAAACAACTCTGGCGTGATTACCTTCACTGCCTCAAACATTCCTATTCGCCAGTCACCTGGAGCCATTCTGATGTCATTTCACGGACAGCGTTGCGCTCGTATACGTGGCTTTTCCGATGGCCTTTCATGGAATTTTCACTTGGCTATGGAGACAGTTAAACTTACTTACATTTGAAGGAATCCCGAATCCACTTTGCGGAGAATGGCATTTTTACCTGTTATGGACATATTCAGCCACAAGAAACAACTTCACTCACAGACCGCATGACAAATCCAGCGTGAAGAGCTGGACACGGTTTGTGAGCAGAACAAGAATATACTAGAAAAGCCGGCCTCTATTAACAATGTGTTTACTCACCTGCACCATTATCGTTCGACTCTTCGAATCTTTTGCATCATTGACCGGTTTCAACGACTGCTGCCGTATCAGTACTAAGCCACTCGGCCAACCAACGAAGAGTTTTGGCTGTCAACCGACTGCGAATAATAGAGTGCAAAATCGGTCTATACGATGCATAGCCGACTTGCACTACTGCTCAACGGAAGCTACGGCAGTGTTCCAGGACGTGGTGGGTTTTCGCCTGGCAAGCGTTCTCCCTATAAAAAGCCACAAATGTCCGCTTAACAACACTGCAACGTGGCGGATGTGACGCGCCACAAAATAAAGTCACAGCTAAACATTTCACACTGACGCAGTCCTCAGCCTTCTACATCCAACCTGTGCAACTGATTTTACTATGAAGAATGCTTTGATGGAGCACAGATCATCCCTATTTCGTAATGGTCGTTGGTTGCACCAAAACCTTGTTTGGGCTCCTGTGCTCACGGATCACCACCTGGCGAAATTACCCCCAACTTGTGTCTTGACGGATTTTTGCGCGCCACAGCGCCATAATGTTCCTTGGTCTGACTATTACCTGACAATATGCTCACTCATATGGACTGCATCTTTTCTTTTATACCTTTCATTAAAACGAAATATTTTACTATTCCAAAGAAGCTATGCTTGTATGCATATTTGATCACGCCTTTACAGGTGTGTCTCGTTTTACCGAGAATATACCATTTATTTATTCAGTTAGTTATATGCGTAGAAATATCCGTGAAGGAATACGCTATCAGTGGTGGGTTTAAGGAGATACGACAGCTCGGCGGTGGTCGGCTTTGTCCATGGACGAAAATAGCACATCTTTCTAGACGGCTTTGGAGGTAGTCTTATTCAAGATTAGCTCCCCTTCTACCTGCAGCGGTTTCAAATATATTAGTTTGATATTTGTAGCATCAGGATCTAAATTGCCCAGCTGGTGATGCGATAGGCGTTGGAAATGCCGTGTTCCAATCGCTGTCTGAGGGAAGGAGGAAACTTTTTGAATAATTATAAGGTCCTGTGTCCTAATGCATCTACTGGAATGAAGTGGTAAGCAGTACAAGCGTCTTTAGGTAGCCACAACCTATTCCGATAAGACTGACCTTTGTTTTAGGAGTCCCTTTGTGTAAAAAACAGAGAGGTTGTGAACCTGCCTTGGTATTACGATTTCGCTCAAAATATCCAAGTGCTGTCACCTTCTTAATGCAGTCCAGGAGATATCTAGGGGATGCGATTTGGTTAGCTGCATGATTCTGACGAACCCGCTGCGCCAGCCGGAGGGCACGTGATGCGTGCTAAAAGTGTCAAAGAGTTTGACGTACATAATTACAACCCGACCTTAGTGAAGTGGATCTGTCTATAGTCCAAAAACCTCATTGCTCCTTCGGGGACTAAGTTGGATTCACTGAAAAACCAGTACGTATTTTGTTTTTCCGTAAGGCCTTAGGGCGTTCGGTAAAGTTGTCGCAAATTGCTGCAGCTATATTGATGCCGTCGGCCTACGCAGTATTATTCAGTGGTTCCGCAGGTGGGTCCCGCCCTGCTTCGTATGAAATGATACGTAGTAGCGGAGACAGCGGTTCGGCCAGGCTGCCCTCCGTTTGACTAAATCCTAAGCCCGCTGGACGTTGAAATCGCGGATGTGCAGTAGGGTAAAAGCTAATCACTAAGAAACGGTGAGGCATTTCAAGAGGTGGACGCTCTGAGGCGAGTCATGTGGAAAAAATCGAATGCTTTAAGGTTTTGATTGAGCCTGCAGACAAAGGGAAACACGTGCTAGGAAGATTAAATAACTGGACGGAGTAGTGTTGATGTCATAAGCTATCCATTATTCAGAAAGCGTACAAACTGATAATGCTCAAACAGAAATGTCGAGTCTCAGTGGTCATAGTTGGAAGAAAACAAATGTAACGCAAACTTCAGCGAAGCCACTAACGGAATTATCCCGTAATTCTTTAGAGTTGCCCAGTGTTTATGCACCGACTCAGGCAGATGTCGGAAATGAAATGGTACTGAAACCTGGTTTGTCCCGGCGAGCTCTACACCAGAGTGGAAACGACCGCGTCCGGAGAGACTAAGCGTGTGGTATAGTAGTTACTGTAGTATGTTCAACAAAAGAGAAGGGTTAGTGACACGTTGTGAGCATGCTGGTTTGGCTGCTGTGTTGTAGTCACTGCTTTCTCCAGACAACCTTATTAGCAATCTGCTTATAGATTGCGCGTGCCACCGAGCTGATAAACTCGGGTTTCAGGGTGTTGGAGTAGTCCTCTTGCTTATAAGTTGCCGATATAAACCCTGGAGAACTCCATTTCCTATGAGTTCTGTCAACGTTCAGGTGGAATTCTACTTTCTAAGAGAATGGGGTAGGTTAAGGTTTATAGCCTTAGTCTATCGTAACCCATCATCCACGCGAGAAGAGGACAAAGAGCTTGGTACGTTACTAAGACAGACAACGATGGTCGCACCTAATTTCCTGTTACTTGGTGACCTAAACCTTCCCCATGTTGATTGGCAGCTTGCTGAAAGTAGAGCGGGTAATATTAAGAAGAAATTTGTGGGTTGGATGCAAGAAAATGCGCTTGAGCAATGCGTCAATGTTCCGACCAGTGTCCTGCTGGTAGTACCCTTCAACCCATGACATCGTAATTGCCAGACACAGTCGCTTGTTTGGCCTAGGCATGGAGCCACTCATTGGTAACGGTGATCATAGCGTGACGAACTTTTCTCTGAACACACCCGGACTTACAGAGAACCAACGAATGTAAAAGGACTTACATCGTATTGCTTTTACGAGCGGCGCGATCGAATTCTTCAAATCCCTTGGATACCTGAACAGGACCAGGCCAGTTTGAAACAGAGGTAGGTTTTATCCAAAAGTGTGCCCGTATAGTTACTTAAGGAATTAGCTTCCCTACGCCCTAGACTACATTTTGAGAAACCCCGCTGGTGGAAGATAAAGATTGACAGCACGACAAAGAGGCTCAATGCTGAGTGGAGAAAGTAGCAAGAATATCGAGACTTCCGACGTGGGCTGCATACAAAGTTGCCAAAACATGACTATTAAGTCGCAACGGCCAGCGAAGTACTCATATGAGCTTAAGTGGGCGAAACTTGCTAAAGCAACACCTGCGTTATTACAGTTTTGTCCAATCAAACGCTGCTCTAAGAGAGTTGTTTAGCTTGCTTACAATGGAGGACAGTAGCCAGGCCGTAGGCAAGGTCGATAAAGTAGCAGTGCTGCTATGTGTTTACCAAAACTTGCATCGAAATGATAGTGGGTCAAATTTGCCATTACAACCGCACGGTCCAAATAGCTATACAATGCGGGAAATTATTATCAATGTGCCAGAGATCTTCACAGTGTTAACCAGTTTAAACCCTCATAAATCAGCTGGTCCTGACAGCGTACATCCCTCCATAGTTTAGTCAATGGCTAGTATGCTTCAGTATCCTGTCGCCGAGTTATTGAACTGGTCACTATAAGAAAACTAGCTGCACGTGTTTGCTAAGAAGTGACCATTGTTCCCAACCACTAGGGAGTTCTAAGTCGGTGCTGCTTAGCTGTAAACCAGTTCGTTTGCCCAGCACTGTGCTGAAGTGCTTGGAATAGCTTAGGAGAATGAGGATCTGTAAGCACATGTCCGAGAACAATCTAATTAGAGAGTAACTGCATAGCATTCTTAAAAGGAAGTCGTGTCGTACCAATTTATTTTGCTTTTTAGATGAGATTACCAGATGTCATGCTGGTGGGATGGCGGAAGTGATATAATATTTGGTCATCAGTAAAGCCTTTGACTCAGCTAATCGTCTATGTTAATGTGGTAGCTGACATAAATAGGTTCAGAGTGAAGGTACCCAATCCACCTCCGATGATACGTGTTCGCGTAAGCCACCAGCGTCCTCCTAGGCAGGCACATCTTGGCGACTCGTCATCAGGTCAATCCCTTATCAGCTTTCCAGATCTTGTTACGTCATACTAACGCACGCCTGGTACGATTTGCCGAGGCCGTTCGCGATAAGCCGAATTAGACAAGCTTTGTTTGTCCAAAAGCAAGTAGTTGTCAACCTGCGGTTGCCGTGGACCTAATCTGACAACAATGACCAAAACAATAACTTTGATTGGTTCGGCTGTGCCTGTAACACATATGAAAGGATTTCCCTGTTATTGTATTGGTACTGACGAGATCATACGAAATGCTAGCATCTGCCAATATTCTTCTTCTCATTTCGTTGTTCAAACCACAGAAGGGGACTAACTGTTTTTAACTTCTCAAGCGACGAATTCCCCCGGAAACTAACCGTTTGCTGCATCGTATTGTCGACCAAAAGTGCAAGCTAGCTTGCAAACGTGTGGAAATAACCTTTCTTCCTGAGCGTGTCAATATACGCCGTTACCCGCGTTCAATGCTGTAACTGTTACGCAGAATCAAGCTCGCGCCTGCCAATCGCAATCTTAGACGCATTGCATCAGCGCCATGAGACACGACCAAGGCAAAGCTAACAACTCTGATAGAGACACATACTCGCCTGATGCCCGTTGTGGAGAGCCTGTCCCTATGCTGCCGTATTGTCTTCTCAATATTTTGCCAGAGACGTATCGCTCGCACGAAAGAAACTTACAGAAAGCGTCTACTGAAATCTCTGATGGAAGCAAATGACCAACCTGCTACACGTGATCTCGGTAAGTACGCATTGAATGTGTCAAACGTATAGCTTGATGCTATACAGCTAGAAGCACCAGCCTTGGGGATAGATTACGAAGTTACTCCCAATAAGCTGAATCGATTGTTTGTTGAAGCACAGTTTGAGAACTTTTTGACCAAGTAGCTGAACTTCAGCCAACCAATGCTGATGCTGTCAGTTGGTTTAGGAATAAGCTGACCGACATTGCTTACGAAGTCCTCATGGTACCGGTAAACAAAAGGTGTGCGCTTACAAGCCGTCATTTAAAAGCACTACGAGAGCTGCGACATAAGGAAGTGGTTGTACAAAAACCGGACAAAGTTTCAGGAGCAGTTGTCATGAACAAGAGTGATTACGTACAAAAAATGCTAAGCGTTTTAAGTGAGGAAAGCAAGTTCCAAGACACCGACAAGATAGAATGTCTGACAGAAGTAGAGGCGCGTATAACCCGACATCTTGAAACGCTTCTCCTACATCGTGTAATTGATGAAACCATCTACATGCACCTGAAGCTGAGCGGTTCCTCGACACCACAGCTATACGGGTTACCAAAAGCTCACAAGCAGGGCATGCCACTAAGACCCATTTTGTCCATGGTAAATTCCCCGCAGCACAAATTGGCTCGTTGGTTAGTTCGGATCCTTGCACCACTGAGGCAGCACTACAACTTGCACAGCATTAAGGACTCTTTTGAAATAATCGAAGACCTAGACCAAATCAGCCTAGCCGACAAGGTTATGTGCTCAGTGGACGTCCAATCTTTATTTACTAATGTCCCCTTGCTTGAGACAGTTGATTACATTTGACACCTGATAAAAGAGGAGAATTTCCGTCTACCAATACCGACAGACCTCCTGAGACAGTCCCTGTTACTTTGCACGGAGAACGTCGCTTCCCGATTCGACCGCAACACCTATCACCAAATTGACGGAGTAGCTATGGGTAGTCCTTTGGACCAGTATTGGCCGATTTTTTCATGCTGATGCTTGAGCGGAAAGTAAGTGGACAGTTTTCTCAGCTGCCGTATTACAAACGATACGTGGATGATATCCTTGCTTTCGGCGCCACAAAGATGCAAATCGAACAACTAGTGGATCAACTTAATAATGTTCACGCCAACCTGAATGTGCCTTTTGAATTCGTATCGAATGGGCGCTTTCCGTACCTCGACATTCTCATGAGTCGCAGGGATATTGGGCTGATTAAGCGATCTGTTTACCGGAAGCCAACGTGGTCCGGCCAATATCTACACTTCACTAGCTTCTCTCCGATGGCACACAAGCGCGCGCTAGTAAAAACATTATTTGCTCGGGTCAGACTTGTCTGCTCCAACGACTGCCTGTAGAGTAGTTTGAGCTGATCACTAAGACACATATGGAGAATGGCTACCCAAAGTGATTCATAGACGAACATAGCCAAGTTAGACCGTCCAAGGAGATGGTGTTGGCAGCCCCTAAGAAGAAGGTGTATATTGAGCTCCCAATCAAGGGTTACACTGCAACCAAAAGGATAACCAAACGGATTGACTCGGCCATTCAGCGTACATACTGTGCTAGGGAGGCGGTAATTATCAACAGAACCCGAAAGTTGCCGTTACCTTCAGTAAAGGAAGATGAACCCGTCGGCGCCAAATCCCATTGTGTCTACCAATTCCTGTGTGACTGCGGTATCAGTTACATCGGCAGGACGGAAAGGGTTTTAGATTCCCGAGTGAAGGAACACCTACCAACCTGGGTTCAGCGTGAAATTACCCAATCCACCTCCGATGATACGTGTTCGCGAAGGCCACCAGCGTCCTCCTAAGCAGGCACATCTTGGCGACTCGTCATCAGGTCAATCCCTTATCAGCTTTCCAGATCTTGTTACGTCATACTAACGCACGCCTGGTACGATTTGCCGAGGCCGTTCGCGATAAGCCGAATTAGACAAGCTTTGTTTGTCCAAAAGCAAGTAGTTGTCAACCTGCGGTTGCCGTGGACCTAATCTGACAGCAATGACCAAAACAATAACTTTGATTGGTTCGGCTGTGCCCTGTAACACATATGAAAGGATTTCCCTGTTATTGTATTGGTACTGACGAGAGCATACGAAATGCTAGCATCTGCCGTTATTCGTCTTCTCATTTCTTTGCCTGATTTTTGTTCAATTTCGTCGTGGATTCTCTCATGGTGTTTCCTTGCGGAATCTCTTGGTGTAAGCGATGAAGTGATGTCTGGTGAAAGATTACTTGCCCCTTTTTATGCGGACGGTGTTGCCTTGCTTTTTGACTAAATTGCGACTGCTCAGTCTACCCAGAATAGCTGGTCTACAGTGGCTTTTCATTCAGTATGCACTTAGTACCATCAAACTGCAAGGTGTTGTTGCAGGACCACCAATCAGTTTATGATAGCTTGACCCACGGTAACGAGGAGCTAGAAGTGCTTGATCAATTCAGTTATCTTGGCAGCTGCATAAGCAAAGATGGGCACATAGACACTGACGCCAGCACATGCACTGCAAATACCAGAGCTGCCTTCTTGAAACTACAGCCTCTCAGGCGACAGAAGGGAATTTCCCTCTGCCAGAAAGTATGTGTATACAAAGCAACATTAAGGGCCGTTCTGCACTATGGTAGTGAGACTTGGCCTTCTCGGTCAGAAGATCTAAGGCGCCTTCAAGTCTTTGAGCATCGTTGTCTGTGAACCATTGCTGGTGTCGGATAGCACCAGCATGTCCGCAACGATGATGAGCGTAGGCGAGTACCAGGTAGCGATAAGCATGCTTATTCCCTAGAAGAACTCATGGCACTGCCTAAGTTGCGTTGGCTCGAGCCCGTGCTACCTATGACTGAACAGCGCTTAACTAGGTAGGCACGTTGTAGGCAGAAGTTGACTTGGCAGCGAGAAATGAAGTCACTGACGACTTAACTGGGTGCCATTGCTTCGCCGCGCCTTCTGGGCTGTAGTCCATGTGACTCGCCATGTGCTTGGCTCGAGTCCTTACTGTACATGCACGCAACCGACACCAGTGGCGCGTCTGCTGCCATCTCCTAAGTGGATTGTCGGTTTAATTGTGTTTGGTGCTCAGGTATATGCGGGATATTGGCTGATTATGACGCGTGGCTATGAAAGCCACAAGGAAGCTGACTCGCCGATGCCGCCTTATCTTTGCACGATAGACAGCTGTTGGCGACGGTATGTTGTCTGCACAAGGTATAAGCAAGTTGACTGCGAATATTTGCTTAGGGCATTATGGTTTAAAGCTAAGTCCTTCTACTCTCCCTCCTATTATTCTTTATTTCATAGGTCCTCATGGTTGTATGGCAGCGAAGCATCAGTGCAAATGGCTGATATACTGCTGTTGATGATGGCGATTATAGGGACACAAGCCTTACCGAATGCCGTAGTATTCAGGAGTACAGCGGCCCTAATGCTTTCCGATGCAGCTCATGGCCACATATACTATTGTGCTATAACACACTTCGTTTGACAATTTAGAAATTACATGCCATAATCTCGATCCCTTTTCCTATTATAGCTGCGACGCACTTAACGGTTATCATTCATCAAATGTTGCCTCTTATCTCTCATTGCACTTAGCGCCATAGTCTGTTGCTGTTAGTACCTTCGTTTCGCTCTTAAGTATTTTCTCTCCTGCAAGGCTGTTGTCATGAATCTGCATTTTTGATGCTATGAAACAATTACTATGGAAATTACGGGAACGCTTGCCAAATTTTCTGTAATCCTTGCAAACTGTTCTCGCTATTTTTGTATTATTATTTACCAGACATTTACGCTTCATTTATGTTAGCTGGTAATCATTTTATAGTCATTTCTTACTTACCTTGATACCATTGTTTATTTTAATTCCTCCCTGAGTCCGCTACGTACTGGGACTTTTGAACGTGTTTTAATTAATCAATGAAGTTGGATTGCGCATCGCAGGGGTTTAAAATAATGTTTCCTCTACGAAAGTCCCATTTTCGCTTTCTGGTCAGACTGAGCTGCTTCAAATTGACTGGACATCCTTTAGCTGAGGCTACAACCCTAGTACAATCTTCTGCACTTCAACCTGAGCAACGTGCATGTGTGAAATTGTCATGGATATAACACAATGCATATTCCCATACAATATGTAAAAGGAACTAAAGGAAAAACATGTAAATATTTGTATCTTCCCCAACGTGAAATAATCTCACGCATCGTCGAGAAATAAAAGCTTTATTTATTTTTTGGCAGCCCCCGACAATTGGAAGGATCCAGTGGATACCGACCACGCGCTGAACGTCATTTTCGTCGACCTTTCGATGGCATACAACACAGTACAAGGTTTGAGGTATGCCCACAAGCTGTTTTTGCGGTATATCCGGTCTTGCTATCCACTTGGTGACTGCGCTCTTGGATGCTAGAGAACAGTAGGTATAAGTAGGCCATGGCCTATCGTTTACGTAATTTGTGTTCGCTGACGTGCCACAAGGCTCGGTACTTAGGCCACTGCTGTTCTCTAGCTGTGTGATTGACTTACCCATGAAACTTGAGGTATCATGGCCGCTATTTGCTGAGGACCTGGAACTGTTGCATGTCGATGTTCCTGAGCCTTCAGGTATAAAAATATGTACTGGATGCTGAATACTGTATTATATAGCAAGAATAAATGAATTGTGTACAACTCTTTAGAAACGTGTGAAAAACGTTATAAAACTTACCAACCATGAAAATCGTTGTCGTTCTCATGTAACATCTAAAATATCTGACTTTCGATATTTCAGGACCGGCAAAGGTGATATGTCATCGTAAATGTGCAATCGTTCTCTGAATCGAATAGTGGTGAAATATTAACCTAACAACGTTTTGAACTGCTGCACAGATGTAGCCTCAAGCACATAAGCAGCTAAAGTATTCCAAAATTTTACCACTCTCCGTTAGAAGCGCAGTGGGTTGGGAACACATTTCACATCCGGCACAACACGCTTGTACCTGTGCCCGCGTGTGCAGCATTAGCCTTAGCTTAGGGAAGTCACCAAGATGTAGAATACGGTATGCCATAAGGAGGTCGACTTGCACCCGACGGTAGGACTAGGTGTAGAGTCCTAGTTGCTCGCATCGGCCTTCATATCCCAAGCCACGTAAACACGGGAGGAGCCTGGAAGCAACGCGTTGGATCCGTTCGATCTTTTGTGATTCGCCTCGGGTAATCGGAAAGTAGGCAGGCGAACCGTACTCTAGCATTGGTCTAATGATGGAATAGAATAGGCAATTGACAGCCATGTGCCGAAGCTACGTTTATGCGCCCACATCAAGCGCAGTCCGTTACACTATAGCCTGTTCCTTTTGCCCACCGACTTCAAAACGTAGCGCGAGAGTACACCTAGGTCCTTCGCGGAAGGTGTGCGATATAGATGTTGGCCGTCAAGGTTGTAGGTTAGGCCGTCAGCACCCTTCCCCAGGCCCAGAAACAAAGACTTGGCTGGGTTGACCTGGAGATGAATTGATGCAGACCATGTGGATGGGCGGTTGAAGTCTTGGTGAAGTACGCCACGGTCGTCGGGAGCGTCAATTTATCAACCAAATCCTCATGTCTTTCGTAAATAAGGCACATGGCGACCGGAGAAGCTGCGGTAGATCGTTGATGTGGATCAGGAATAGAGCGGGCCCCAGCACAATGCCTTGAGGCACCCACTTGTTAGGTGGTCGTCGACCAGTACCCTCTACTTTCGTCCAACATGAAAGTCGCGGATCCACCGGTGCAGTGAGACACCGACACCACACATTCTCAGTTTGTGAATAAAAACTTCATGGCTAACCTTATCGAACACTTTACTGAAATCGATGAATAGCATATCGATAGACTTCCTCTTGCTTCTTGCCTTCAAGCACTCATGCCTCTTCATAAGCTAGTTTGTAATGCATGAGCGGTCTTAAATAAAACCGTGCTGTGTGGGCGTCAGGACCTATGTTGACTGTAGCAAATTCAATAATCCCTATTTTACGATTTTCCCAGCAATCTCTGCCAAGTTAGGTCTCAGATAAATTGGCCTATAATCGTCCACTTTGCTAAAGTCGCCGCCTTTCGATATAGGCTTCACCACGGAACATTTTCAGTCAAACAGAATGGAACCTACGGACAGCGACCTGTTGAAAGGTCAGTCCTGACAGGAGAGAGAATGGTCGAAAATGATTTGAGAACCAGTGGTGAAGCCCATCAGCTCCGGCAGGTTTGGTAACGTCGTTCGCGAGTAGATGATGTACCGCTTCAACGCCGCAATGCAGACTATCGAGCTCGGTAAAAGCGGTACACGTCGAACTCGGAACAAATACCTGGTTATCTGCAAATACCGAAGCGAAGTGCACCGCCAATGCAGACGCAGGCTCCGCGCTGTGGGTTAGGGGCTGTCCATCCGGGCAAGGCAGCACTGGCGCATCACCTGCCGCCTTCAGGCGGCGCTTCACATATGTAAAGATTCTCGTTGGGGTGGTCTTCGCGGCTACTGCGAGCTGCTTTTCGAAATGTCGGTGTTTATTCTTATTTGCACTTTTGCAGAGGTTCCGCTGACATTTATATCCTACGCAATCATTGGCAGAGCCAGAGAGGAGGAATTTTTCCTACATTCTGCGCCGCCTACGAGCCAGGTTTCCATACTCCTTGTCAAACCAATGAGGCTTAATTAGGTCCAACCTTCCGACATCACAATGACACAAATTGGGAACACAAGGTTATTCTCTCTTTTATAAAAATCCAAGTCTTCCGCAGATGCAGCTTGTGACAGAGACCGATCCAGTTAGCTCACGGCTCTAGCTAAACCATTGATGTCCGTTGTCAAATAGTTGGGCGCTGGTTATAGCCGACGTGAATGGGGCAAAGCTAATTCCATATCAGCTATGAGCGCTGAATGGTCCGTTGCAGCCAGAGGCCCCAGGAACCAAACGGCAAGCACTCGTTGTTCGTATCTCGTTAACATAAGGTGGAGACAGGACGCGGTTTAACCGGTTGTTATGCCTGTTGGCTGGCATATGTGTTGCGATGTACAAGTTTCCAGTACCAAACCCAGAAACTCTGTTTCAACCTCACTATGTCCAGGCATCAAGTGTACCTCAGGCCATCGTATTCAGGGACAGTTAAAATCGCCCAAAAGTAGAAAGTGTAGACAGCTCAATGGGGGTTCGAAGAATGGGCAGCTAATCCAAACAACGACGCAGGCTGCGCCTGAGGCGGATGGAACCTCACAGTAGCTCACACAGACCATCGTCACTTTAGTAGGTGCGCACAAGTGTCCCACGCAGGGAAGACCGGATATAAAGTACAATGGAACAATGGAACAATGGTATATGACAGGTAAAAAGCATACACTTAACGAGTCCCGCAGGTTGGCAATAGAAATACTAACAAATTGGCAAACCACATAAGTGGTTGAAGTAAGGAGTGTCAGTGAGATAAAAGATAGAAGTATAACAGTTTTAGGGGGATAAAGTGGTACGACGCAAAACTGGCTAAGAAATTGTTATCGTTGGTGATGGTAGCAAATAAAAATGGAGTACTCACCGGTTCGCACAGATTTACGACCGTGAATTTGGGGTATAAATCCAAAGAGGCTGGTCAGCCTAAATATATACAAGCGTTTTCATTCATAAAACAAAGCGCAGGGCGCTCAGTGCGACATCCAATCCTTTTATAAACGTATCTAATGTGGGGGCACAAACAACTGAGTTTGAAAGGGCGTTCCAGGGCCAGCAGACCCGGAGGGAGAAATAGGTTCTCCGGCAGTCTAGATGACTGTACTGTTGGCTCAGCTTTAAACTGTTACCGCGAAGGTTAGTGTTCGGGCTGAGCTTCAAGAGGTGACGGCATACGTGACTGGGATCGCTCAATATCTGGTACACTAGTATGAGGTCTCCACGAAGTCGCCGGTACCGTCCGCTGAACACTCCGAGTATCTCCTGTCGTTCCTGGTAAGGAGTGTGGCGCAAGCACTTGACGATTTTCCTTGCTCGACGCTGTGGGGCCTCAAGCGCTGCAAGGTCACGTTTTAGCCAGCTTTGCCAGACCTGGATTGCATATTTGACGTGAGGACGCACGTAGGCATTCAGCATCAAAGAGAAGATGGATGGATCCAAAATTCCGAATGCTCTTCGCAGGAGTCCGACGTGCTGGTTGCCCCTTTTAGAAGCGGAATGTGACTGTTTGGTACACCCGAGGTCTTCCTGTACCAGCACACCCAAGTCGCGTTCCTGAGTGGTGGTCTTCAGATCGTGTGCCCCAAGCTTGTAGACATGGACTTGTCGATGGCGGATATGAACAACGCGACATTTGTTCACATTAAACGGCATTGCGTTTCTCACCGACCAATTCCAGGCCTCATTCAAGTCACGCTGTAGGACTTCATGGTCGCCTGATCGTTTTATCGCCCTCCAAACCTTGAGGTCGTCCGCGAAGAGTAAGAATTTCGACGTAATAACTCTTACTAGATCGTTAATGAAAAGCAGGAACAAACGAAGCCCAAGTACCGAACCCTGCGGTACGCCGCATCCCACTCGAATCGGATCGGAAAAGATGATCGAACTCTAACTTCTAACTGCCGTTCAGAGAGAAAGTTACCGATCCATCCTAACAACGGGTCTCCGATACCGTACTGTTGGAGTTAAATGAGCAGGATTCGATGATCCAGGCGATCGAAGGCTTTCAATAAGTCCAAGAATGCAACATCGACTCCTGTTCCCTCATCGACAGTCTCGGTCCAGTTGTCACGAGCTATCAACAGATTCGTCGTACATGAACGATGTTGACGAAACCCACGCTGTTCTGGCGCAATTATGCCGTAGTTTTCCATGTATCCCATTAACGCATCTGCTATCACCGCTTCCATGACTTTGGCGATCACAGGCAGAAGCGTTACGGGACGGTAATTGGCAGGATCCGATCAAATTCCTGCTTTGCATATGGGCGTTATTACACCTTGTTTCCACCTCGAAGGTACGATGTTCTCATCGAAACAGCACTGAAAAATGCAGCTAGTGGTTCGGCCAAGTGGATGGCAGCTACCTGTAATGTTTTCGGGTGAATGTTATCGGCCCCGGGAGAGCTGTGTGGACGCAAGAATAGCAGCTTTTGCAGCACCATTTCTGCAGTGAACGTACGTTGGATAAAACGGACGGTGGGGTAACCAGTGGCGGGATATACGTCGAGGCTTGTGCACCTTGGAAGATTGGGGAGTACTGGGCCCATAATGCGTTGGCCGCTTCTTTCGCAGTATGTGTATACCCATTGGTCGTATTAAGTGGTGGGATTCCCCGTTGCACCTTGCGAAGTCCATTCATAAGTTCGTAAAGAAGCTTTTTGTTCGAACAGAATCGTTTGGCTAGCTCCTGCTGATGCTTTCTCTTGTCTTCGCGAAGCAAAAGCACACAGTAGTTGCGATGCGAAACGTATTCCGTCCAGTTTTCTGCGCTGGGGTTGCTTTTATACGTGCGCCTTGCTCGATCCCTTAGAGTCATGTATTTTCGCGTCTGGCTTCGCAAGAATGATTTTGCTGTGCGGGGATGTTGGGAAACTTTTGGTGTTGGGGCTTCTATGACTAGTGACGTGATGGTGTTCGCAAATGTCTCTCAGGCTAGTTCTGGGGTGCAGTTAGCTAGAAACGTCCAACTGGTATTCTCAACTAGAGCAGACAGAACGTGGTAATGGATAACAGATTGCCTCGTTTCGAGCTCCGCAGCTGGATATTCGGCGTAGCAGATGTAATCGAACTGCAAAGTCACGTGATCGCTACGGCCCAAAGGACTGCACACCTTTAGTCCATCGACCATGAACTCTTCGTTGGTGAGCACTAGATCTAATATCGATGGGTTGTTAGTTTTGCAGATGCATTTCTTGAAATTTTCACTTGACAATGGAGAAAATTGCGTCTCATGACCAATTACTTTTGAATGAGTTCTGATTCTTTTTGCGAACATGGTACTAGTTTACGTGACCGGATTTCGGCCTGATTACTTGAAATTCTACATTAGTTTGAAACATTTAACGGGAACTTTGTAGGGATCCCTCCTAGAACTAAGGAATGGATTGTCCGCCTGAGGTGCATGAATTCAGTCAAACGGATCAACTGCATTTAGCACCTCCATGACAAATCGATTGTCGATTGCTGGACATGACGTCTACAAAACCATAACAATAATACCACAGCAGAAGAAGCCAACCACCGTTATCGCGATAATTTTACTCACTTCCACAATTCGGCGACAGGCTTAAAGATTTCTTTTTATCTTCAACCGGGTTTCAACGACTAATATTGAATCCTAACTTAGCTATTCGGTCATTCAACAGAGAAATTTGAACGTCATTCGACTGTGAAATACCGGATGAAAATCGGTTTGTAAGACGCATTGCCAGCTTAGCATACTGTTCAAAATAGCCAAAGCACTGTTCCACGATGCGGCGGGTTTTCGTATAGCAAGCGTACTCCCTATAAAAAGCCACAAATATCCGTTAAAAATACCGAGACGTGGCGGATGTGACCCTTTAGTGAATAAACTCACAGTCCCCTCTTCCTCTCTGGCAAGCTGACCAGCGCCACACTTCATTATTTTTAATACGTACAGTACGGGTACTTCCTGTCTACTAATTTCGGCTCTACTTCACCAATTACGCGTTTGTTGTTAATTTCCGCAATACAAATTCGTCAGTCCAAATCATCGTCACGTCACTAACCATGTTGTTCCTCATCAGTATGTTTTCCATTTTTGCAAATTCTACACATTTTAACGATCCACCCATTTCATGTAAAGCAGCCAGCAAGTTGCGTAACAGTATCTCCTGTAAAATTGCGCTCATGCCTATTATGGTGTGCATCGATGGATTCGTGAATTAACCATTTATTGGTTCATTCACAATGCAATGAGCAGAAATTTTGTGGTTTTCTTGAGTAGATTCTAGGTGCGAAACACTTAACATCGAATCAATCAAACTAAAAACCTGGGAGCCAGAAGCCAACACAATGATACTATGAGGTGGCGTTTCGATTAAGTAATTTCTGAAAAAGTGAATAAAATGTAAATGCAGGAGAGACAACAAACTGTTAACATCTATTGTAGCACAAAACAACTAGAAAGAGCTCAACAGATTTGAAATTCAAAAATGCGGATGGCGTGATTGGAGTGCTGGTCACCAATTGGTGGGCGGTGCCACCTTCCTATTGTATGCAACACAATGTGCTTGTTGCGACACATAATTGTTTGCAGAATTTTGTCCATGCCTCTTATGGTGTGCCTTGGTGTATGTGAGAATTAAATTTGTATTTGTTCATTTACTCTGAGCAATGACACTTGGATGGCATATTAACCACGAAACAGTAGAACATCTTGACTTAGATGGACCAAACGTATATCAAACAGGCCATGTGGAACGCAAAACGAAGCAGCGAAAGCAAAGAACATGTTGCGTAGTGCTCACCGAGGACAAAAGTGGAAGCGGATGTAGAGTTAGTAGAAGAAATAGACATTCAAGTGGGTAAAAACCAAAATGAACCAGTGGATTAAAAGACTGAATAAACGCACGTCTTTAGGTTCAAATCTATTGTAGCATTTCGGAAAACTATTCAGAGAAGCTTTGGGTTAATTTTGAATAAATAAACCAACATTTATTCTCGACTAGTAGAGGGCCACTCACGGATGCGTGACTGCATACGTGTAATTGTACTGACTCTTTTTGTGGAAACTGTATCAGTGACAATCGAAAATGGTTCAGACCTTCATGATTGAAACTGTACAAGTGGTACAAATGTAATACAAGAACAGATTTGGTGTTTCATATGATCGGGGCTCGTTAGCAGGGAACCAAACAGTCTGCCATATATTACAGTAATAAAACAGCCAAGAATCGATCAAGAATTCTGGATGATCTATTCGGAAATAATTGAAGGGTAAGATCGACAGTGACGTGACGATACACTGTTTTCATGGACACTTTGCGTTAAGAGAAACCGTGAAAGCGTAGAAAGAGAAGTGTCGACGGAATATGCAGATATAGATTTGTCAATATAATGAAGGTCTAAATGATGGGGGAATGTGTCGCTTTTTGACTTGCCGATGTGAAGCCACTTGTTGTGACTAGATTCGGTGTCCAGCCACATCCGCCATGTCGCAGTGTTATTAAACGGACATTTGTGGCCGTTTATAGGCAGAACGTTTACTAGGTGAAAACCTACTACTTACAGGAACACTGCTGCTGATCAGTTTGAAGGGCAAGGTGTAACTGGCAATGTTACTTGTTTAGCGCTTATTTGCTCGGTTATTCGTGGCTAAGTTACGCTCAATTTTACCCTTGGCTGACGCATATTAGGGGTGTTAATATTTCGTCCTGACCAAGTGACTGGGTCCGCTTGGTATGTAGGTCGTCAGTTGAACCATTTTGAATGTGATGTGTTGCTCGTCGCAAAATTAGGCCGAACCCAAACGTTCAGTACCTGAAGAACAGCAAATTGTCCCAAAAAACGAATCAAAGATCCTCCAGGGCCAGCGCATAAAATTGCTTGCATGTATAGGCATCCGCGTCCAAGTGAACGGTCAAAGCAGAGTGTATAGATCCGGATGGAAAGTAAGTACTAGGTATTTATCCGATAGTGAAAATCGGCCCAAGCCGATTGTTGTGGCATTAGTGGGTACTAGCAATGAATCTGGATGTGTCCAATTGAGAACGACTTTGCATCGGCAAGAGAATCTGCCTTCCAAATTCAACTGAAAGTTCCGCGTACCCATGTTGACATTATAAAACAACAAGAGAGTTCCAGGTAAAAAGTATGTTAAAGAGATATTAGTAGACGCGCTGAACCATATTGATCTGGCCTCCGGCTAATTGTATCCTTCAAAAATAAAAAAGTACCAAGCTGTTCGGTTGGTGGGGTGCAACACCGGTGGAATAACCTACAGGGAAAGGAACGAAGTGCACCCTTGCATTGTGCTGTGGCTAAATCGGTGCACGAACCTTAAAGTGCTTTACTGCCTAATCGTGTGACCTGATATGAGTGATATGATATATGTATAATAGAATCCGAATTCCTGGCGAACTAAATCCAACTGTTTCAATCCAAAGTTGACTTAAAAGAATGCTTGAACTAAACTTCATATAACTTGCTCTTTTAACTGCTTTTGCAGAGCAAATTAAAGAGAAAGTGTGTGCTGGCTAAAATCGATCTGAAGAAAATCAGCTAGTAGTTAGATGTGTTTTGCATGTTCAATAAAGTACATTTTCAAATACAAGTGCGACTGAAGCTATAGGATTATCCTGCGAGTGTTTCTGTTCAGCAGGCCATTGAGCCGAGATTCTAGCAAGAGCTCTGGAATGTATGTCGACCTGGTACAGAGACCGCATCAAACTTATGACAAAACCTTTCCGTACAGGCACGCAAAACAGTAGTCCCCGTTAGGCTGGCTACGTTTAGAAAAAAGAAACAGTAAAATCGGAAACAACGAGAGAAACGTGAATAACTAGTTGTAATACCCAGAGTCTACAAACATATAATCCCAAACAACGTTTTTCACCATATTTCAAAAAAATCTCAATAGTAGGAAAATCTATTGACATGGAGGTGTCACGTTTAACTGCCTGTGGTTTTATTATCTACTTAGGGATTATTCAACTCGCTTCTTTGCTTTTTTTAACGTTTCTTCTCGTCAACACAAGGGTTCAGCTTTCAGAAACGGACGCGACCTGATGTCTGTGGATATTTTCGTACTTCACATACAACTATTTTTTAACCCAGCCAGCCCTCCACTTAGTGCCTTAACGTCAACCTTAGCAGGAATAAAGCTTTTTGATAAAACCTCGTCTAGATTATTTTCTTAGGTATTCAGCCCAACTACGAATAACCTATTACTAACATTTCTACTTTAATCCACATGAACACCGCTCTGTGACAGCAATGCACAATTGTGGAACACTAAGCGGCATCAAAGCTAATGATCCCTACAACGAGTGGAAAGTAAAGTCGCTGACAAAGGATGTCGTTCCTGCTCTCTACAAGTCAATGAACCAAAGAACCAACGACAAAGAAGAACGTTCAATAAGCCAGTTGTAAACTTTTCATTCAAAGTTGGCTACACCTACACCGTCAATAATAATACTTTGCCAATTTGATAGGTAGTTTTGTTACTCTACAGTGCAAACGGAAGAAATCGAAACTCACGGCTTGTTTGAGAATTATTCCTCAGCATTTGATTGATCATCATCGAGCTAGCACTCATTCTATTCGGAGTTAGCAACACTACAATGTGGACCTTAACTTGCCGGATTAATCACCTTCATCTATTTGCACTGAGTGGTTCTACAAACACAAACGAAATCTGCTTCGTTTTCAATTACCCACTGAGTGTTTACTCTGAACCAAAGGCGCTTTCCAAGGCTATACGACTGTCCTAAACCCGTGCGCATCAAACACCATGTTTAGTCACTGCGGCTGTTAGTTCCCTACTTTTGCTCAAATATCCAACAACCGAAAATACTCAGATATTTTTTGTGACATCCGCCATCACTCGGAGGCTGAGGCGTCGCCTATTCTGCTCTGTGCCACTAGCGTGTGCCACGCTTAACGTCAGCTCACCTGTTGAGTTTAGAGGACCAGTCGCCTGAAATTGAGCACGTGTGCGCAACTTATAATTGTATAGACCACTACCCCAATGCATGCTTGGGCATAGATATAACTGTCAACATGACGGGAGGCGAAGTCATACTCGACAAAGCATAGCGAGACTTACCTGAGCAACATTTTGGTGTTATTGTCTGGTATTTAGTGTTCTGGATGCAACACAATATCACGCCAAGTGTACTTCTTTAAACGCAAGGGGATGAAGAAGTATAAAACAACCTCCTGCTTCAGCACAGAGTGTATGGTCGGCTCACTTTTTGTCGTTGATATGCGATAATCTAGTGGCGATAGTTGAGGAACCTAAGCCCAGTATATGCTACTCTTTGAATTCAATCGCAACCAGGCTCGACTCCCAAGACTCCATAAATTAACAAAGAGAACAAACCAGAGGGAAAAGTGAATGCGTAAAGCTAGATAGAGGAAAATCTCCTAACCATTACGCAACCCAGGACACAAGTCTTTCAACGGACCCTTCTTCTTGACCTATATGTGTCATCACCCATTCTCTGCCCTATGTTCCATAAGTATTAGCTTATGCTTGTACATATGACGTCGCACGCGTTTGCTGAAGTTATCTTCAGGTTGTGCGGTCACACTGAGCCTAATAAACCCACACCAGCGATTAGTGTGCGAAGAGAAACTCAGAAAATATTTTAGTTGAATTTTGTTACTCTTGTTATGGCAACCCAATTTCACCACATGCCGCCCTGTGGTCTCCTAAAAGCTTTTTACTCCAAAGCTTCCCTGGGATTCCCTTCGGGTGGGTTAGCCAACCGCAGAGCAGGCATTTATAAATCAGCCTATCGCGTGCCCTTCCTTGCCTAGGCTGAGTGCGCGACGTCTATTCTACGGCGTGTGCGATAGGCCAACCGCGCATGCACGCGTTGCTACTTCCGCCACAGCTCATTTGCTGTGTAATACGAGCTGCCACACTGGTTCTGTACGAGACCATCGTATCCATCGCCAGGATGTTAACTGATAGCACGACAAAGAAACGGCTGGTGAACCAGTACTCTCGGTCGCTTCAGTTGGTAGTTTGCCTGTTTGTCCGCACTCCTAGCCGAGTAGACGTCTCGTGTGCTTTGGACCGCATAGGTCCGCTGCATACCACGCGGTCCACTTTGGGGATCGAGTCTGCGGCCACACCAAAGCGAACCGTAACAAGTGTGATGCTGTGCGTGCGAGCAGTCGTATGGACGCTTGCGATCATGTCGATTGGATGGTTTGACTTCAGAATGAACTCCTCGGCTTTCCTTCAGGTGCACATTGGTACATGTTGGAATGTGCTGGTATTTTTAAACAAGAGCGCATTTTGAAACGATTGTCATCTTGTTTAAAAAGTAGCTGTAATCTGGTAGCAGGCTTGCTGGTTCGCGGTACGATTGGCTAAGTTGGTCGGTCGCATAACTGTTGACCGCAGTCAGTGTACCAGCACACTACTATGGTGTTAAGGGAGATCAACCAATCGGAGACATAATACGTGATTTGTCAAGCTGCCAATCTGGCGTAAGCAGGTTCCACTTCCACGGGAGTCTGATAACATCTAAGTGAGTGGTAATAAGAACCGCCTGCACACTGTTGGAAGCGAAGCTTTGAAGGCTTACTGTGCGCTTGCTCTCCTTGCTCGCTTACCTATCTGGCCACACGTGATCCGAGACTGGTCTTCTAACCCCAGCAGGTGAGCTGACAATAAGCCTGCTACACGCTAGTGGCACAGAGCAGAATAGGCGACGCCTCAGCCTCCGAGTGATGGCGGATGTCACAAAAAATATCTGAGTATTTTCGGTTGTTGGATATTAGATCAACAGTAGTGAACTAGCAGCCGCAGTGACTAAATATGGTATTTGATGGGCACGAGTTTAGGAGAGTGGTATATACTTAGAAAGCTCTTTTGGTTCAGAGTACACGCTCAATAGGAAATTGTAAACGAAGCAGATTTCGTTTGTGTTTGTAGAACCACTCAGTGCAAATAGATGAAAGTGATTAAGATGTTGATGGGATAGACATAATCCGGCAAGTTACGGTCCACTTTGTGACGCTGATGAATCCGAGTAGAATGAGTGCTACCTCGATGATGATTAATCAAATGCTGAGGAATAATTCTCAAACAAGTCGCGAGCTCTGATTTCTCCGTTTGCACTGCAGAGTAGCAATACTATATACAAAATTATAAAGGTAAAGGCTTCCCCTTTATAAGCTTACCTAATTTGAAAGAAAAGTATTTCCAACGGGCCTACTAAAGTTTCTTCTTCCGCTGGCATTTATCAGTTTGCTCAGGAACATTAAAGTAGATTAATTTAATTAAATTAGTTAAATTATTTTGATAATATGCCATCCGTAGTTGAGCTAAATACCAAGGCAAACAATCTAGGTGACTTTGTATCAATAGACGTTATTTTTGCTAAGGCTAAAATTAAAAATACCAAGACGAATGATGACTTTATTAGAGCTAAGTTTGTGTGTAGTGTGTGTAGGAGTAACATAAACTAGTTCAAATAGTCCTTGCTCTGGTGCCAAAACCAGAAACCGAGAAGAACGGACATAACAGATTTTATTCGAGGAAGGCTAATAGCGGGAGAAAAAAGGATGAAACGACGAGAGCGTGCATCATTGTCGGAACTCACTGTGGACACAAGTATTGAGCCGGAAGTAGGTAAAATTGGCCGTTGAATTGACGTTAAAACACAAAACAATAACATACGATAGAGTAACTATTTTGTGCATAAGAATATAAGAAATATCTTTTGGATTGCTACAGAGCTTCCCTCCTAGATGAATGAACAAGTAAACCTCCGAAATCAAAAATGGCTTTGGATTGAAGTCAGCAAAAATATTCTTATGCAAAGGGGTATCTGTTCGTTTTCGGAACTGGATGTAGCCAATAAATAAGACCAGCTTTGCCGTTCGGTATTTATTAGTTATTGTTCACTTTGCAAGCTGCAGTTTGGAGAGCCGTTGCAGCGGGCTTTTCAAACTACAAAATCTGGCTGTCCCAGAAATAGGCCGACAGGTCCTCAACCTCCCCTGCTGCCAAACGGTGCGCTTGAGAGTGATCTCTCCCCTCGCCGCACATTGCCCTGTGTCAAAACGAGCCTATTCCCAAGGAAAAACGACCATCGTCACACGAAGAAACCACCGTCGTCTGACGAAGAAGTGACCCTCATCCCGCGGAGAACTGATCAACTTTCGCGTCGGGATCTTCCTTGACTGTGTTGATCTTCGAAAACATTACTCATGTGAGCCAGTCTATCGAACGGGAGAGTTGAGGCATGTACGGAGGAGAAAATAGTAAAGCACGCACAGACAACGTCAGAAAGGACGAACGTTGGATCTGCGTGTTTAGATTGTATGGCTTTTGAATATCTATTTATGTAAAAGATTTTTTGTAGGTTGCTGGTTTTTGTTTGTTTTCAAAACGTCAATCGACCAACAACAGGGCAAATATATACATTGTCTGCAAAACTAAACGTACTTACTCTGTACATAGTCGGGAAAACGAACAGGCTTACGCATCTCCCGACCACGGCGATTAGCCGTGAGAGGTTGCGGGCTAGATTCGGGAGATGTCGGGACGGCAAATGCTTGTAGACCGGGATCGTGGTCTGGTTGAACTATACTAGGATGCTGAAAGTTGGTGCGGTGAGTTGTGACGTCGCACAAAGCATTACTAGACGAAGTAGTCGAAGTGGTTTCTTCCATTAAGGCAGGCTGTAGAAGATCGATGGCAACGACTTCGTGTCGGCCACCGCGGTCAAGTGTGCGGTTTTATTCTCACGGTGTAACACTGTAATAGGTCCTATGTACGGCGACCGAAGAAGCTGTCGAACACCGTCTGCGCGAAGAAGGACGTGTGTACATTTAGACTGCCTCTCGGGCACGTACACTAGTGTGTTCTGCGATCGAGGAGCGGGTGGACATAGCTCACGCATCTGGTGGGCGAATCAATCAGTGTAACTACCTTAGTCAACAGATGAATTAGACGGGTTGGTGATTCCAACTGTTCGGGCAACTGCAGCAAGCAGCCGTAGATTAGCAGCGCTGGTGTTGTGTCCAAATCGGTTTTAAACGTGTTTCTTAAATCCAGGAAGACGAGGGGAAGTGTTTCAGACCATTAAGGATCTGCCTGAGCAAGTAGCTTTGCCATCAACTAGCGGTGAAACCGCCCCCCCATGCCCCTTGCGGCAAGATGATACGCTGTCGTCTAGTGGTGGCGGCAACCTATGTCCTTAAGAAACAAAGCAAATATGGACGAAAAGTGTGACGCACAATCAGTGGTCACTATGGCAGGGCAGCCATTCTGTGCAACCTAGCTTTCTAAAAGGGCTTTGGCGACTGTTTTTAAGAGCTGTTGTAATAGGAGGTGCCTCTGGCCATCGAGTGCATCGATCGATGCAGGTCAGTAGATACACAGAGCCTTTCGAGGGCGGCAGAGTACCTACGAGGTCGACATGCACGTAGTGAAACTGTGCTTCTGGTGTCGGAAACGTACCTAAAGGGCTTTCCGTGAGCTTGTGCACCTTTGCGCCTTGACACAGAAGGCAAGCGGCTGTCCAAGTACAGACGTCTCTATTGACATTGCGGCAAACAAATCTTTCGATTACGAGTTTAATCGATGCAAGTAAGTCTGGGTGAGACAAGCCATGCAACGTGTCGAACACGGTTTGTCGCAACTCTCGTGGGACGATTAGACGATGGTTGCCCAAAGAGAAATCGAAAAGTATACTTCCGTCTGAGGATGTCAGTGGGAGGGGTCGTTTTCTAGTGAGGGAGACCTGTGTAGTAGGTCAAACTCAGGATCGTCGAGTTACGATGTGGCCATAGCTGTCAAGTCGATAGCAGTGCCAGCGTCAGCGGAGATAGCTTGGATGCGGGAAAGTGCATCGGCAACGACGTGGTGCACACCCTAGTTATGCCGTATATCGGTCGTAAACTGAGTGATATAGTCTATTTGGCGCGGCTCCTTAGGAGGGTATCGGTCGGTAGCTGAGCTAAGTAAGGCTTTGTGGTCGGTGAAGACGGCAAAGTAGCGGCCTTCTAAGACTTGTCGAAAGTGTCGGATCACTAAGTATATGACTAGTATTTCTCTACCGAATGTGCTGTAGTGAGATTCGGTAGCTTGTAGGCGTTTGGAGAAAAACGCTAAGGTTTGCCATGTGTCGATTACTCTTTGCTGCAAAACAGCGCTGACTGCCACCTCAGAGACTTCAGTACTGAGGAACAGTTAAGCTGCCGAACCCTGATGCGATATAGAAGCTATGTTGGTGATAGCCACTTTTAGCGACTTAAAAGCAGCGCGTGCTGCTGTAGGAAATTTGCATTGCTTGAGTTTCCCTCGGAGAAGTTCTATGAGGGGTTGCGTCAACGAAGCCAAATTTGGTATGAACGGTCAGTAAAAGTTGACCAGCTTATCAAAATTGATAAGCTGGTTGCGAGAATGGAGCTCGGGGTAGTCGATGATATCTTGGATTTTATTCTGCAGTGGCACGACGCCTGCATGGCAGATACGACGTTTCTGGATGTTGACTGAGTCGACACTAAACGAACACTTTTCTCCGTTGCTCGTCACTCCGTGTTGATATAAACGATTAAAATGTGTTCGAACGTGGCGCATATGTTCTTTTCGTGAAGCGCTCGTGATTAAAATACCATCGAGATCAGCGTAAGGGAAGTCTTATCCTAGGCACTCTTTGTCTAGGAAATGCTAAAACGTTTGCGCGGCATTCTTTAGACCGAATGGCCTGCGCAGAAATCCGAATAAACCAAATGGAGTTGCTAACACAGTTTTAGCTATGTCCGCTTCGGCTACCGGAATTTGGCTGTATGCACGTACCAAGTCGATTTCGCTGAGGATACTTTTATCCGCCAGACTGGCGGCGAGATCCACAATGTGTGGAATCGTATAACGAGTAAGCGCCGTAACCATATTCAAGGTCCGGTAGTCGCCGCAATGACGCCAGTCCCCTCATGACCTTCGGAAACATGTGAAGAGGCGACACCCAACGGGATGTCAGACGGCCTGGGAACATGGAGCTGAAACATGTGGTCGAATTCAACTCGTCCTGCACGTAGTTTGTCCGGAGCAAGCCGTCATGGTCGTGCGATAATTGACAGACCGCGCGTGACTAGGTGCTGAGCGACCTCTGTCATGACTGGTTGAAGCTCCGCAGCCGGTCGAACAGGTCGCGGGTATTTGAAGAGGAGGGCCAAGTAGTCAGATAGTGCGCCTGCGATCCGAAAAACAGGGCTGTTTATCGGGGTATCAGAAATGACGTCATCAACACCTAGTTTGTATGGCTATCTAAAATTCTGTAGCGAACCGCGTCGACAAGCACTCCGAACTGGTGAAAAAATCGATGCCGATAACTGTAAAAGTTAGTGCCACAACCGTGAAAGCCCATTGACAATCTCTGCAGAGATTTATAACTAGCTTCAGCATGCGCTGACCGAATGAAGCTGTCGGCGAGCAGTTGGCTGCCCGTAGATTGTAAGTGGGCTTCGAATGCTTCTCTTTTGCACTGACAAGGATAACGCTCAATTCGGTCTTGTGTCGATAAGGAACGTGACGCGGGAGTGCCTAACCGTGAAGCGAAACAGACGGCCTCCTTTATCGCTGCCGGACGCTAGGGCCGCATTCGCGTGCTGGCGCACTAGTTTCCCTGTGCCACCACCACACCACGCTTGGCGCAAGGTGAACGGCAACGTCGAACGTTGTCACCATAGTTACGCTGATACCAACACAGATCATTGAGTAAATTGGCATTTCGAGCTCGCCTGCTAGGGGGTGATGGGCTGCGTCTGCATGGTGACCGGGATCTGTACTGTTGAGGTTGGACCCAATAGACGCTGTGACGAATGGCGGCTATTTCCTAGTTGGTGTGCGGTCCCATAAAGCCCTGTAATTTTATCTGCTTCGCCGCTATTTTACGGCAAAGTGCGTCTATGTAGTCGACTTTCGGGACGGATTGCGCGGAAAGTTCCTTACTTAAGTCACTGTCAGCTAATATTGTGGCAAATTGTTGCCGGATACTTTGGTGCGCTTAGAAGTTTTCTCGAATGCTGAGTCTGCGGTTATGGCCAGCCCTTTGAGTGATCTCTCTGGGTACGCTACCAGCATGAAAGGAAGAGGATCAGGTAGGTGGGAGTGCCACAGTTCTTTTAAAGCCACTTCACTGATGTACGAAAGGCCAGCTATGTTGAATATCGCAGTGCAATACTGAAGGCTTTCGATCGTCTAGATTAGTGCCATTAATGAGTTGATTCAATGGAGCACGAGCGCTAGGTTGAGGTTCCTTTAGAATCAATGGCTTCATCACTTCGTATTTACCGTCCTTCGGTGAATGAAACACTACCTATTCAACCAGTATTACCACGGGTTGCGGAAGGCGCTGGACGAGTTGTTTGTATTTAGTTTGATCGGTAAAGATTCCTCTGTTTTCTAGCTCTATTACAAAAATAGCAAACAAGACGCTGGGCTTAATTGCCATAAAATCCAAATTAACCAAGGTGAACAAATCCGCACTACCGCCCGACTCAGGTGTTAATTCAGCATTAAGCATGGTGAAATAGTAATAAGAGGGGAGTTTAAATACAGATGGACGGAAAATAATCCACTAAGGATTAGGAAAACGGCTTGGAATGAACTCATCGAAAACGAAACGACCAAACACGTATGACATTTCGTGCGTGCGAATAGAGATCACAAATGTGTAAGATTAGAACATACTTGTCCGAGAACGTACTTGCTCCTGTGCGGATACCAGCAACCGGGGAGAACGGACAAAACGGATTGTATTCGAGGAAGGCTACAAGCGGACGAAAAAGGGATGAAGCGGCGAAAGCGTGCATCAGTGTCGGAACTCACTGTGGACACAAGTAATGAGCCGGACGTAGGTAAAATTGACCGTAGGCTCAGCGTTAAATTAAAAACCAATAATGTACGAGCGAATAACGAAGTTGTACACGAGCATATAGAAAATGACATTTGGGTTTCTACAAGTGTGTACTCAGCAACAGACATCTGTTAGCGTTCTTGCCTGAAAGCCGGACCCTTGTGTTGACGAGAAGAAACGTCAACAAAAAGCGAAGCAGCCGACTGAATAATCATTAGGTAGATAATAAAACCACAGGCAATTAAATGTGGCACTTCCGTGTTATTAGATTTCCCTACTTTTGGGATATTTTGAATTATAGTGAAAACCATTGTTTGGTATCATATTTTTTAGACTCTGGATAGTACAACTACTTATTCACGTTCCACTTGTTGTTCTTGATTTTATTGGTTCCTTATCCTAAACGTAACCTGCCTAACTAGAACTGCTGTGCAGCGTGTCTGGATATGAATGTCTTGTCATTTGTTTGATGCGGTCTTTGTACCAGGTCCACATACATTTCAGAACACTTGCCCAAATCCCGTCTCAACGACTTGCTGAACAGAAACACTCGCAGGATAATCCACTAGCTTCAGTTGCACTTGTACTTGAACAGGAACACACGTAACTACTAGCTGATTTTCTTCAGATCAATTTTAGTCAGCAAACACTTCGTTTTGATTTTGCTTTGCAAGAGCAGTCAAAAGAGCAGGTTTTATGAAGCCTAGTGCAAGGATTCATTTTGGTTAAATTTTGCTTTAATCGGTGTACTTTGGATCACCAATATATCAGACTAGTTTTTACACACCATTCGGCACTCACCAAAATTTGTGAAATGAGTTTCACCCACCCCTTCAAAAGTCCTAAAATCTTGTATTGTATTATGGCAAAATCATGTCGCTTAAGTGATTTTTGAGGTGCCACAATAGTCGTGTACCTGAAAACATTCACTTTTCAGTATCTTAAAACACTTATTCTTGTTGTTTACGCCTACTGATTATCTGTTTTAGTTACTCTACATCCGTCTCTACTTTTGTCGCCGGTGAGCGCTGCGCTACCTGTGCTTCTCTTTCGCTGCATCGTTATGCATTTCTTACGAACTGTTTGATAAACGTTGGGTTCGTATAACTCAACCTCCTTTACTGTCTCTTATTTGGCGTGCATTCTACCTGTTTTGGTTTCGATAAATAAATAAATAATTATTTTGTCCTCGTATGCATTAAGGCACACCATATGAGGCATGAGCAAAATTTTGCAAGCAATTATGTGTCGCAACAAGCACGTTGTGTTCCCTGCAATGGGAAGATGGCTCCGTCCAATCATTGGTGACCAGAGCTCGGAACACCATAACCCCAATTTTGAATTTCTAATCTTTTGAGCACTTCTATTTGCTTTGTAATCCAATACTCGTTAACATTTTGTTTTCTCACCTGCGTTTACAATCTATACATTTTTTAATGAATGACTGAGTCGAAAATCCACCGCTGGGTGGCGCCCGGGATAGTAGTCTGGCACATTGCCACATAACCGATGTGTCAAATACGAGATAGTAGAGAAGTTGGTGGCAACTGAACCCAACGTGTATTGTGCAGGTTATAAAGGTAGGGAGCGAATTAACTAGGGAGAAGTACGGTGTAGCATGGGACTCACCAAGCCAGTTTGTGAAAACGGAAGTGCCGGCATTAAAAGAAGGACGTTACGAATGTCAAAACAACAATAATATGCCATGCTTTAAAATACTGGAAGTGTGTTTTCAGGTGCACTACAAGGACATCCGCCTAGAAGGCTGAAGGATGGAAGCCTTCCATGGAGCTGTCAATTGGTGGAAACGGTATGTTAGGATGGGTGCGAATATTGGCATGTATGTGAACACAGGCTCCTAATATGGTAAGTGTTGCGGAGTCCGCTATGTCCAGGCAACCACCTGAAACCAAGGACGCAAGACCCGTCTGAATTGTAGAAAGTATTTTTACTCACTTAGAATCTGTTCTCACTGGAATGCATTACCAAGATATGTGGTGTAGGCATCAAACTTGACAACATTCAAAAAGCTCTTAGACTTTCATCTTAGCGATAAACGCTACACAACAGTTTGATAAAGTGCAGTGATTTAACCACTGATACCTCACATTTCAAGCTGGAACATTATGATTTTAATTTTCGTTTGCGTATTCATCCTATGGGTCTTGTAAAGTTATGCTCTTTATCTCACCATACGCTATTCAACTTTGCACTATTAATTGTAATGATCGTGTGGACCAGAGTGAAACATCGGTGGGCCATCGGGGCAGGCTCGTCAGACTGCAGAAACACTGGCTATTCCAGGAAAAACGCTGACAGAACCTCTTTTCCACTGCAGATCGGACGGTGCGCTTAGGAGTTGTCAATCCCCCACCGCACTCCAGTCCACCGTCTCCATCCCCCGAAGAAATCCCTGCGTCTTTGTCGACTGCGGGTAACCAGACATGTGGTGACCAATCTGTTCGTGACCGTCTGCAGTCGACAGCGCATGACTGTTCCTTGGGTAAGCAAAAGCCTTGAGCCAACTGGCGAGTCACACGGGGATTGCTTTAAGCCAGTTGGCTAGTCTTTCGAGGGTTGCCTTAGGCGCTGCGAGGGTTAGGTATCTGGAAGTTTGAATTCAGAGGGGGTGCACAAGGGTGGTGGAGGATTGCTTGACGCCAGAGAGGGAGCATGGCATGCAGTATACAAATCAAATACGTTTTCTAGGTTTTCAGAACTTTTAAGTTTTTCTGTCGATTTTGCAATATGTTTGTGGATGCGACGCACGATTACGACTAAAGATGAAAATGGCGTGCTAATGCAAGCAGCAAATGTTTACAACCTTTGAAAAATGCACAATGCGTTTGATTTGTCTACGCCTCGATTGGTTCCCCTGGGTTGAGTCAGGGTGGGTGGATGGTCAAGAGGAACAGTGGGTTGCAGGGTATCCACTATTTAGGAATTCAACGTAAGAGTGGGTGGTTGTGTGACAGCATCAGGATGGGTTGCAAGTGCTTCTTTGGAGAAAGCCGCTTTGAAATGGTTGATGAACACCATTGTTCGTGACCATTAGGGTCTAAGGTTAAGTGTTTCGTATTCCGTTGTAGGCCGCTACAAGGGCCAGTGTATTGAGTCTGGAGTGGGCGCCGCAGTGCTTTCGTGCGTAGGAAGACATGAGTGCAGGTAGAAAGTCTGCTGTGCGTTTGCACATCTCTGGTTTGCCCACGGGGTAGAGTAGTGTATACCGAATGCATGCGTTGAGCTAGGGAAGACGCAAAGTTAGACAGAGGCATGTCCGTTGATGTGGGAGACGAAAGGAATGCTCCTGGCAACTTTAGCGTTGTGACGTAAACCAGCTCCACTAGTGCACATTGCAAATCAGCTTTGATGCTGCTACGAATGCCTAAGATAACAAACGCAACCTTTTCGTTCCACCTAGGGTCCGAGAAGTCGCAGAGCGGGACTTTAAGGTGTCCATGTAAGCGTTCGATTAAACCGCTGGCGGCTGGGTGCTAGGCTTTGGTGTGAATAAGGCGACAGCCTAAGATTTTGCAGAATCTAACTAATTGTGAAGGTTCGATGGGCGTTCCACAGTCAGTTGTGATGGTGGATGGGCATCCGTAGTTTGATACCCACCAATCTCGGAATAACCGGATAACAGTCACAGCTGCGCATTGTGTTACGGGAATGGCTTCTGGCCGTCTGGCGAAGTGGTCGACCCAGGTAAGCATATATACTCATTCGAGTGAGAGATGCAATGGACCTACCAGATTTAAGTGAACCTGTAAGCAACGAGAGTCTACGGCAAGAAATGAGCCAGGAGGTCTGCGGGTGTGACAATGTATTTTGGAGCGCTGACCTAGAAGGCAGGCGCGTGCCCAGGTACTGATATCTTTGTTTACGCGTAACCAAAGAAAACGTTCAATGACCGGTTTCAAAGATATACGGATGCCGGGATTTGATAGTAGTTGTAGTGCGTCGGAAACAGTGCGTCTATAGGAGGTAGGCGCCAGTGGTCTGGGACAACCTGCGGAACTATCAGAGAGGATTGTCCTTGCCGTGGTTTGGAAAGGAACAGGCTGCACACGCAGCAACATGGACTGCAGGGTGCGTTGTATATCTTCATTTTGAGCCTGAGCCGATGCCATGACGGAACGCTCGACGGTAGGCAACGACTGGAAAGTGAAGTTGACGCGGGAGCGAGCGTCGATGACGGAGTTGTCGACACCTGAGACATGGTGTATGTCAACCATGAACTGCGTATCAGTGACCTGTATCAGCGAACACTGATAAAACCTGTACTGATACCGTGGCCGTATGTCCGACCGCGGTTACGACGGAGAGTGACCATTGTAGACCTGCCAGCCAACACGTCTGTGCTTCGTGCGTGTGTCTGTCTCCGTGCATGCTCGCGCGACTCATGACGTCTGACCGTAGCCAGTGGACTATTGATCGACTTCGTTCAATCACATACCCAGCGTTCGCTTACCTGCACATTTATCTGCCCTGTAATTGTATTTGCCTGAAGTGAATTGCCAAAAATTGTTCTCTTCGGAAGTGTTGCGATTAAAATATTTGAGTATATCAAAGGTATATTTTTGGACGCAGGCTAGGTGTTGTGCTCCCGAAAGTGTAGATAAATAGGTACGCTGATCACGTGCTCTTGTATGGATGGTTGCAACTTTGAAAGAACCTGCTCCTTGTTCGTGAACATCATGCCAAGCAGTGGAGCAATTAGTTTTACTATGTCATTTACAGCAGTTTGCAGTTTTATGACGCTGGCTTTCCGGCGACTGTAACATACGCACAGGCTTCTTTAGGTATATTTTGTAGGAGGCTCGCCACGCCGAACATACCACGCCCAACTTGATTTTCATTTGGACTTCTACATGCAGTCTTTGAGGTCCATAAGATTAGCAGACGCAATGCGGCGCGCAAAGCCCGAAGTAACTTAGGGATAAGTCAATCCCATTCTGACCTCTGAAACGCTACCGCTAACATCGGCTGCTTATTATTCAGTGAAAGGCTCTACTTCAACCAGAAAGAATGCGTTAAATCGTACCGAACTGAAACGAAACTATGTCCGAATATGCTTCCGTGTGTTACATAGTTTGCTGGAAGAACTCATGTTTTCTATCTGGGTGTACTTTTAATAAAATTTAAGAAGATATTTCGACGTTTTTAAGCATTTGCTTTGGAGGTGCTTCGCGAAAATCAGGAACGCATATTTATAATTTGGACTTTCTTTTGTAGGGGTACAATTGGGACGCACGGCAAGTGTTCTTTCGTTGCTTGCATGATAAACCAAACTCGACTATTGTTAATATAATTTGACAGCAGTTTGCTGCTCTCTCCGGTGACCTCAAGGAAGATGCACATTAGTTTTCAGCTTGACGAAAATGACTCTGTTCTAAACCTTATGTTGCTGATGAGAACTGCAGATAAAACAATACTTTTGGTGGTCAACTAAGCCATACACTATGGTTAAGTATTTGTATAGACCATTTTCGGTGATTGCTAGTGGCGTGATTGCTAGGCACGGCTTAAATTATTGCGACAGATATTCCACTCAGAAGCACACGGGCGTTCGATTTATTCCTGTCCTTATTTCGAGCTTGGACCATCATCCAGCTCCCGAAAGAAATCATTGTTTGGTTCCTACTTGTTGGATACTATGTTTTCCCTCATCGTCTGGACCCGTATACATTTCAGCGTAAAACACCGGTTGTCGGAAATGATATTTCTAAGGTCCATGGTTGATGGCACGGATATGGCAAACTTGGCACCGTGTAACTGCAACGTCTCAATTGAGTTCTTAAGTCCACCAACCTGCCGCCTAACTGTGGGCAAAGGAGTTCTGACTACATAATCCAACCCAAGCGTATGGGCTTATGTGCAAACGATTTAAATACATCAAACGAAATGTAATCGTTCTAAAGTGAGGTTAGCTTTGTACTTTAGGCTTGTGAACACTTACCCGTGGTTGTTCTTTTGCCTTTCATATCTTCTGATAAATGCAACACAAAACCCGTCGATTGATTGTGCCAAGCTAGTCTGATGGCGGTTAAATGGGACAGGCCACAGAGTACAAGATAGATTTTTGTTTAGTATTTGCTGCCCATTGTTAGCCGATTCCTTTCATTTATCTAAATAGTTCACCATGAAACAGTTATCATTTAGCGAAATCGAGGATGCGATTGCAGTGGATGAGAGACAGGTTTGAACCATGTAATTTTAAGTTATCTGCAACGGCCACACTTTAGCTTGTCCCTTAGCCATGTAGAGAGTTTAAAGCGATGGATCAACAGCACTACGTGTCACTAGTGGTAACAACTGTTGCAAAATTGATTGAAATTACATTTTCTATGCCGCTCAATGCAGGTAAAGATAAGGCACATTTCGTTTCCTGGGAGAGAAATTAAATCGTCTCATGTGTGGTGTCTCCCAGAAAGTTCATATTTTTCCACCTCCTGTGTCAGCAACACGCTCACATCAAAACTACTGCATCACAAAATGAGTAAATTTCGTCACTTGAAATTTACGCACTGGAACTCTAAAACACTCATACAGTAATAGCAGCCATGTTGAGCTATCTCACGCATACCCAACACTACGAAGTTTAAGATGTTGTTCTGTCCAGAACACTTCCGATTAGAGAGCCGGTAGCATCGTAGTGCACGGCTTTTTCTTATCCTAATTCAACAAAGTAATGAATGGATAATATTATACCGTTAGGATCTAACAGCTGTAAGCAGAGCAGGATGTACATGAGACCATCGTGACAGAAAAATGAACAATGATTTATAACGCGTTAAAAAGCAGGTGCTTGACATGTCCCGTAGGGTGTTTAGAGTGCGAAAAGATAAATCAAGGGATAATGGGATCTTCATTTCGGGCGATTACAGAGTTAACTGCGCTGCCGTCTAAGGGGTTTGAAATTAAAATGTACGCACACAAAACCATAAGGGGAGTGGTTATTGACCACGTAATAAGCGAGAAAAAAGGTAGCAAGGACAACACTTACTCTTGTGCAACTATCTTGGGTCGACAGGATACGGAAATCCAGTTTCTATTGTGGTAGCGTTTGTCAAATTTCGTGCAAGGGGTTTGGGGTGACGCATTCTCGGGTAGGGTTATGGCACTACCCACTGTCTGTTGTGTTTTAGTGCCAGCATCTGGTGGTCGTGAGCTATAGCACGTAGTGTAAATGGGATAGAGTACCGGCAAGGCGTTTTATGAAAAGGGATAGGGTGGGTGCATTCCTTACATGTTCCGAGAGGGCGTTCCAAGGCTATGCCACTCGAACGGAGAAATAGTTTCGCTGACATTCCAGGCAGCTGTATTGCGTGACCAGGTTAAACCGCTGACCTCTTAGCTGGGTGTTTTGTCTATCAGAAAGGAATGGCATGGGTTGTTGGGTTTCTCAGGATCTGAGACACCATTATGAGATCGCCCTTAGACGCCGATAACGTTTAATGCATATTTTGAGAGTCTTCAGCCTGACTGGGTAGGGGAGGCTCGTCAAACCTCTGAAGCACTTCGCTGTCCCACGTTGTGCAGTATCGAGCGCGGTGAGATGGTGCTTGAGCTAGAGTTGCCAAGATTGAATAGCGTATTCCGCGTGCGGCCTCACGTACGCACTAAGCATTTTTGGAAAGACTGAAGGGTCAAACTTCAAGAAAGCTTTGCGAAGAAAAACGACGTCCTGGTTTGCTATCTTAGATGCCTTTTCATTCCGCCTCAATCAACCGAGGTCGTCTTGAACTATCACGCCGAGATAGCAATCGTGAGAAGCCCGCTTTAGAATTTGTGGTCCTAGGCGGTACTTGTGCATACACTTGTGCCGTATGCTGAGAACTTTACACATGGAGACGTTGAAATGCAGCATTGTCTCGATGGACCATGTGTACGATCTTCCAGGTTCTCCTGTAACACTGTGTGATCCTCCACTGCAACTATAGTACACCATACCTTTAGATCATCAGCAAATAGCAAACGGTTAGACGATAACACGCTCGTGAGATTATTTATGAAAAGCAGGCATAGGCGGGGTCCAAGTACCGAGCGTGGAAGTACGCCGCACTGAACTTCGATGGATTCCGGCAGGTTGCTTTGAACCCTCACATTCAGATGACATTGTACGAGAAAGTCTCCTATCCAGCCCAGAACAGGATCTCCGATTCCATATTTCTGGAGTTTATGGAGCAGAATGCGATGGTCTAGACAGTCGAATGCCTTTGAGAAATCCAAGTAGGCCGCGTCGACTACTACATCAGCGTCCACAGATTCTGTCCAGCTTGCGCGACCAATCAACAGGACCAATTTTGGCGAAATCCGTGCTGCACCGGAACGAGAATTTTCTTCTTCTTCAGATACTCAATCAAAGCCTCAGCTACAGTGGACTCCGTAACCTTGGAGATGGAAGGAAGTAGTGTTATCGGGCGATAATTTGCTGGTTCAGCACGGCTGCCACTTTTGTAGATTGGGCTGATGATGCCGTGATTCCACATCGTGCGGACGTGCATCTCGTTCATACATCGTTGAGAGAAAATTACTAGTGGTCCTGTCTAACTCATGGCGGCAACTTTCTACGCCTTCTTGCGAATGTTGTTCCCACCCGGGGTGCTGAACTCTCGCAGAGACATCAGCCACTTCACTAAGGCTGTGGAGGTGAACGATTTGTGATTTAGACCTGATGGTGGCCTTATCTGCTTAGACAAAATGTATGGTGATTGCACACTTTGGAAGTTGCGGCCAAATTGTTGTCCAAGGACGTTGGCCGACTCTAGTGCGGTTTGGGCTAACCCGCATGCTGTGTGCAGAGCAGGAATGCCGCGCTTAACACGGCGCAAGTTGTTTACGTGTCTGTATAGCAGTTTGGGTTTGAAACAAAACGTTTCCACTAGACCTTGTTGGTTCTTCATTTTACCCTCCCTGACGAGTTTTACACCGTGTTTTCCTTATATTGTGTAGACATCCCAGGTGTGGTCGATCAGGGAGGCTAGGTAGGCGCTTCATACCAAGTCCCTTATGCCATGTATGTACGTGTACTGCCCCTTACGAAAGACTTCATCCTTTTAGGCCTGAAGAGTTTGATTTCAGATGTCTTTGCCACGAGCTTGGTAAATATGTTGACGAGTTCTCTGCAGGCCACCCCAGGGGTTAATTGATCTAAGAACGGCCAGCTGGTTGCATCAACGAGATCGGACAAGTCGTCATAGTTGGTTACGACATGATATTCTTCTTCATGCTCTCTAGGATTATCCGCGTAGCACATGTAATGTAACACTAGCGTCGCATGATCCCTGCGGCCCAAAGGAGTATCGGTTATCACTCTCTCGACCATCAGTTCTTTAGTAGCGAATATTCTGTCCAATATGGATGGCCTGTTAGTTTATCTGAACCTGGTGGGCGTAGTGACGTGGCCATAAGGCGAACAGTCTGAAAGCAGATCTTGCAAATCTACTTTGAATCGCTCTCCTGGTGTCACCTGGGATTCTGGAGCATGTAAGTTGAAGTCGCTGGTGATTAGAATGTGACTATACTTCCTGTTTATCACTTGCCTCAACGCAGCCATCAAATTTCAGTCCCGCTCAGGAGTAGAAGATGGTGGGGGGTAAACATCAACCAATAGGCAAAGCTCGTTCACTCCCAGCCGGAACTAAAACTAAATGGCTTCAGGTACGGAGGTTTCCGAATCGTTTATGGGTTCGCATTGCACGTTGTTAAGAACGTAGAGGTCTACCCTACAACCGTTGCTTGCTCGATCCTTCCGGACGACGGACATGCCCGTTAGCGCGATTGCAGCATCCATTATCTCACAGCGCAACCACCTTTCGGTGTCAGCGATGTAGTCCCAAGCTGCTGACTCGTGTCGAAGCCTTAATTCTGCTGACTTGCTGAGTAGATCTTATGCATCTGTGTACATGCATGAGAAATTTTCGGAGACCAAAAGTGTGTTAGAAGAAAGTGAGTTTACGCCGACCAATAAAAAGTCAGCGACTAATGGTTTTTTGATGGGTTGCAGGTTCTCGAGACGATTTTGTTATATATTCAAGTAACAGATGCCCTGGATCCCGATGTTTGCTCGTGCTCTGTTGTATCCATTCGGATATTATGGCTACTCTTGAAACCGTCCCCGAGTCGGGTCCTGCAGTTGGTGTTTTCATTAAGAGTTGTGCCTCTACTAAATTGGCATTAGAAGGAGCTGGTGTTCCCACTGCTTTCAGACGAATTACTGTTGACAATATGCAACGAAATTTAGTCCAGTTCTCTAGTAGGGTTTGTGCTGTTAGTTCTGACTTTGACCCAAGTTTTAACAGCCTGGGACCGCACCCCTTATAGTGTGGTGATATGGGATCCTTCTCAACGAGGTGCCCACGACATTTTCGAGAGTAAGAGCCTACCGGATGTAGTACCACTGCTCGCGGTCATGCATCTGAGCATCGTCGGAAGAGGAATCAGTAAGCTCAGGAACATTGTGATCAATCACTATTTTCCTACCTTGAGTTTTTCTGCACCTCTCTTTGTTAGCGGGATCCACTGAACGTTCTTTCCACGGCATTTTAGATAGTACGCATACTCCCCTTGAGTCATTGCGATGACGATTCGCAGACAGCAAAACGGCCTTAGTCTCGTCCGTAGAGTTTAGTGTTACCCGAAGTAACTGGGGTTCGCCGTAGTGCAACGCGTTTGCGTGACGCGTGATTCTTTTTAATGTCGTGGGATTTTCATGGTCACCGATCGACGTATAGATGGAACCCCACTGATTTCGATCGTCCGTTAACTTACCCTTAATTTTATTGGAGTTGGATTTGAGGACATTTGTGCGCACAAGGTTTAGGGTACCATGGTTGCGCCTGGTGGCTACTACTTTTGGATTTGGAGACTTAGTATCCCGTGATTTTGGTGAATTTGTGAACGGCACTGATGGGTGCAATTCGTGCTGAGACACGTTTGTTCTCTATAGTCCGGGCACAATGGTCACTGGTGCTGTTTCCGGTGTTTGCTTGGCAGCAACCCATGCGTAAGTTGCCCGGTTGTTCACTATTGCTGGTTGACTATACCTTACGGTCTCGTGTGTAGCGAACAGACTACTAGGTGCAGCACACAGTACAAAAGTTGAGGCAGGCGCGCTACAGGCACTGTTTTTACTTATAGGAGGGAGAGAGAATGGAGTTGGTACTGCTGGAGGCTGAGTCGTTGGGGTTAGGCTGGGACGCCTGGCTCGCTTCTTCGGCCTGATTAGGGAATTCGGTGTGTTGGTTTAACTCACAAGTGCAGGTCCGTTTCCACCCTTGGGTGGGGCGCTGGCGCTCATCAGTTGCTCGACCGCTTCGGTTGGTCTTTCACTCCTCTTCAGTAGCACAGCCAGACAGCTAACAAATGGGATAGAATTGCATACTTGACAGAACCAAAACGCCTCTGCGGTGTTTGTTTTCGTCGACCCTATTCCCAAGGCAGATGTTTTGCTGGGATTTTAGACATATGGTACACACCGGACCATTTTTACCACTTAAGCACCTGATTCGTATTTGCTCTTCATACGAGACATGTTCACAGTAGGCGTGCTACTTTAAAGGGTACAAAGAGGACATAGATACTGACGCACCGCGTTTGACTTAGCTTCACTTTTCGTTGTGCGGCTATTGGCGCCGATTGGAGGTCAGGGGGTCGAGCTCGTCGCGTCCAGATGAGTTACACGTTCCTAAGGGTTGATAGGCTACTTGTCTGCTATCGAGCCGGCCGGTAAATGGATTGGCAGCAGTGCAGCGTAAGATTGGGGCAAAGTAAGGTGACTTGGAAAATACTGTCTTATGACCACAGTTGTTTTTCCAATGGCTTACCAAATTGACAACTATCGCTTTGTACAGCGACTTTAAGGAATGGTAGTAACTGGTCGGGTGACTCTCAAAAAGAACTTTAAAATAAGACCACCAGAGTTCTTATGCGACTAGAAGAAAATAAATGCTCCGATAAGATCCAAATACGGTTGACTTCGAAATTGCAAAAGCACAGGTTGCTGGTGATCCGCGAATGATAGATCCAATAGATGAACAGTGGCAGGAGGAGCTCGCGGAGCCAAATCGAAGGGTAGCACGTAGGTCACTGTGAGAATAAATCCGAAGATTTAAAGGCTAATAACACAGGAGGACAATTTCTGTGACCGCGCGGGAGCGACTAACCATGTGATATTGGACTTGTCGTACAAAAGCATCGATAGGTTGATACTAGCGCAAGGGGTGGAACTAGTGTGCAACTTGTTGTATTGAAGTGACGGTAGTGAACGTCGTTTGAAAGCGCCGATTTAAATTGAACTCAAGCATGTAGCAAAGGATCTATTGAGACAGTATTTCATGCTGTTTACTTCTGGCCCTAACAAACGGACCTAGTGGTGGTTAACGTAATTACTCGTGGTAGTTAGTTGCTTTCATATTAGCCGGTTTTAATTTGCAGCCGTCAACTTGATTTTGGACTACTTTGACTTACCGTTTCAGAATTGTAGTATGAATATCACGAATAGAAATATTTGGTCTGACCAAATGGCTGCTTCTTTTGGGCACATACGTTTAAGGCGCTTGTATGCTTGACAATGTTTTAGAACCAGATGAGGAAATCAACGAAAAAGTTATCTTTGAATATCTGTAGCAACGAGTGCCACAAGCACCGTCATTCCCTGTGCGGAGGCATGCAAAATGATTGATCCCAATTCCGAGTGGATCAATAGCAATGGACGAAATATCGAGTAGAATAATAAATAAAAATGTCGTACGTTTCCTGACAGGTAGTATACGGCCGCTAAGCAAGAATGATCGTTTGTACCTGAAAGTACTGGCATGCTTTACACAGCTTAAAACAGAATAATAAAGGTGAAAGATGAAAAATAGAATTAGGAATCATGAAATTTCCATGGTATCACTGCGTCGATCACTCCAAATGCAGAAGGTACGATTACTTGTACCTTAGTTTTCACATTTTTTATAGGTAGCCTAATCTTGGAGCAGTCAAAAGTAGCGTAAGGGAGAGTAGGTTGTACACGCACATGATAAATTTCATGGTAATGAAAGGAGAGGATAAGCTGACTGTAGGAAATTGGCTGCTCATATGTTGTTTAGACGAGTTCTGTAAATCTTTCTGGCAATTGTTGTGCAACAAACGTCATTAGCATACTCGGAATGGTATGGAAAGTGTCTAGTAACTTTTGGACTGCAGCATTGTTAACACTCATAAGTATTTGTATTGGCATTTGCATCCACAGCTTAGCGTATCTCACTAAAAAGAAAGTCGATTTGATTTTATTACTTACAAGCTTTGAGGGCAACAAGTAACCGCCATTACAGTTGGGATGAATGACAGTTTCACTTAGATCGTGGGCTGTGCAGTCTACAAAACTTCGCTAATCATGTTGGAGAGAAGACGTAGACTGTTTTTCAAGCATCTCAACCAAAGGGAATCCATTCGGAAGTAACGGCACACAATCATATTAACTCATGACTGAGCAGCGTCCCGTGACCATATCAGTATATGATCGTTGGACATTTTCCAAAGCTATTCCGTCTTTCTCTCTTTGTTCGCTGTGATTGATAGTCCAATGTTTCATAGTAGGTCCTGTTATTATTCTGAATAACTCAACTTGTGTTTCGGGTAGGGAACATATTATAGATCTATAGCCGGACAATTGTCTGCTTTTGCGACTTGTTAATGTAAATTTTCAAACAAATTAAAGGAGTTGGAATGCCTAACTCCCAAGTTCGGAACTGAGTCAGGGGTTCAGATCACGTTATCCGCAAGCGTGATAAAGTCTTCGGAGATGCTACATTTGTATCCAAGTACTTAGAATTCCATTGTGATATATGTCGGTAGACGTTCACTAAAGATAATCACTGTAAGTGGATCGTCGCGCATGCTTCCTAACGCTCTTGTAGTTGATCTGGCTGAATTGGATAAATCAGTAGGTTCATGGCTGCTGAAAGAAATGAGCCTCCGTGATTGCTGGGGTTGTATTTGTTATTTATGTTCAGTAGAAAAAGTAATGGTCCCAGCACACTTCCGTGAAAGACACCGCTTGTTATAAGGCTTGGCGTAGAGTACTGCTAACTAAATCTCAACCTTTGGATTAGATTATTTAGGTATGAGTCGAACCAATGCCACTTGACTCTAAGGCAGATATCAATGGTTTGTGCGACACGCTGTCGAACGTCTTTTGCATGTCCAACTGGCTTATATTAATTACCATTCTGCTGTCAGTCATAGTTTTAACATGGTCGTAGGTCTGTAGCTGGCAGGTAACACAGGAGCGCTTGGGGAGGCATACATGTTGTGGTTGATTTCTCAGGTTCGATCGAGAAGGAAATTGAACAAATATCGCGACCATTTTCTCTAAGATATTACATGCAGCAGATGTGTTATCTATCCGGCGTTTCGCGGAGCGCCTTTGTGCCTGGGCGTTATGATGGTTCAATGCCACTGCGATGAGAAGCCGTCGGTAGTTATCGAACGAATGAAGATGTTGACTAATAACAGAGAGATATTTTTTCCACCGAGATTTTTGAGAGCTTCAAGGATGGGTTATTGGATTTATGGTAGCGCGATGGTGTTCTGTGCCTCCCTCAATGTTACAGTAATATTGTAGGGCCGAGTTTGTTCTCCTTTAGAGTGGTGAGTGAGACGATCGAGCGCCAAGTACAAAGGAGGAAGCTAAGCTAGCTTTCATTGATAAACACACACAGATGGCGAGCTTTAATGAACCGTTATCGTATGTCAGAGTATTTATTTCCTCATATTGGTTAGATTTTCTTCTTTAGAGTAGCTGAATTAGTGTGGGTAATTTATATGGTGTCCAAGTGCATCCCCTTCATCAATGACTTCGGCTGTCTGCGTTAGAAGTCGCAGTTGCAATGGGGCCACAAGTATCTGTAGTAATGTAGCTAAGCTGCTGCTGCTGATACGACACAGTCCTCTTTATTTTGTTAGTTTGGTCGCAGCCTTGTTGAAATGTTTACACTGACTGCTGTACCAAGGTATTGCTCTATAAGACGGATGCCGTAACCTCAATACATTGGGCAATATTGTTAACAAATACATTTGAAGCTAAAACAGCCTTATGAGTTGTGAATGAGGCTTTCCGGCTCACGATGCTGATAAATTTAGCAGATGCGTTCCAATCAACCCCGTGTAGGTTACGATTTGAAATTCACATTTAAAGAATTTAGATGATTCAAAGGGTCAAAGTATAGAGTACGGCGTTATGATCACAACATGTTACTGGATTGTCAATAGATGCATAGGCCTATTTGATTCCCATGGTGAATACATGGTATATGGTGGTGGTACATCTGGTAGTCTACCAAGCATGTTTGGTCCAGCCATTGTGATGAATACAGGAGGTCATTCTTTATGCCCCACAGTGGCCTTGTGTGTAAACAGCAACCAGTTAACATATGGCAAGTTGAAATCTCTGCACTTAAGTTTGAACCTGTGGGTTATAATGGAGGCAGTATTAATCACACCAAATTTTTTTTAAGTTTACACAATGTGAGCTTCGGGACAACCAATAGAAACGATTTAGTAGAAAAGCAATTTGATGGGATCAACAGCCGTAGTGTATCTTCTAGGTCACTGGGTGCATGTTGATCAGCTAGAATTACATTATTTCCATTACGAAGATATTTGGCACAGCTATCGCCAAGTTTATGCGAAGGACCTTTACCAAGAGGTGATAGTCTAAGCTGTTAAGCTGAAAGTCCCTAATTTCTGGCATGTACCATGTTTCGGTAATAAAAACAATATTCAGGAATTTCAAAAATATAATCGTCAACGGTAACTGCAACTTGGGTAAAAAAGAGAGAATGTTAATGATGACGGAGTTGCTAGAGACTATACGATTTGACTAATGGGGGGGCATAGTTGAAGCAGGCAACTATCCATAGTCACCCGGATCTGACATTGGTTTGCGAGACCGCGAATCAGGACTGAATAGTCGCAATGAAGATGTTACCTAGCTTGGTAACGAAACGTCTGCAACCGAAATGCCCAGCTCGGAGAACAGGACAATCCTCTCATCCACTCCCCGAGCTACAGGTATTCTCAATAATTTCCATAGTTGAACTTGTCGCCAATGTCTCTGAACTCGGTGAATCAGGCACAAACGGTTTATTCGACGAATGCAAACTCAGCGAAAATGACAGCATAACTGGCATGTAAGAACCTAGATGTAAATATCTAGATCGCTTCCACAACTCTATCCTTTCCGAAGGATCTTCCCAACTTTACGAACATCATCCAGTCCGAAGAGTTCGTTTGATTCCTTAGTACGATGGCGAACACAGCTAAAAATTCACGATCTCAGAGTCATGTTAACGAATTCACTGACTATGTAAACTTACGCATACGGTTGGAGGCTTCCGGTTCCAGATTTGTCTGTCACTGTGGCCTCCACGGGGCAACCACAGGATGCGCCAACAGAGGGACCATAGGTGGCTTGCTCTGCACCACCCGCAGCTCCATCAGCATACCCCATATCCGGTCTAAACACGAGGGAATAATACCGGAAGGCATGTGGACTGGAGCCATGTTTCATTAACGGAGCTGGCCTATACTCCATCACATGAAAAAGTAAGTACGCTGTTTGTGGGAAACCAGGCGCCACAAGGCGGTGGATGGACCGTAGTCCGCTCCACGCTGGGTGCATGGAAACACTCTTTGTGCCTAACACGGTCACGAGGACCGTACACTCCGTCCCATCCAGCAAAGATCAACGGTCTCCTGGAACCAGTATGGATGAGGTGGTGGGTAATAGACAGGTAAGCATCTTGTCAACATGCTCAAATCAACCACACCGAGGATTTCAAACAACAGCCAGTCACTTGGAATGACGATATCAAATAAAATAAATCAGATAAGGCATATGGATATGCCGGCATTACTTCGCTAAATTAACATATAAAATAAATGGCTTATCAACACATCCGTGATAAATTCAAGGTCGCAGAAAAAACATTTAAAAACATTAGAAACGAACGCGAATAAATTAAAAATAAGCAGCTTTTACTTAAGCGACGTGTGTAAGCAAATATAAGATTATTCAGATAGCTATTACAATGAAGTAACAAAGTAAGTAATAACAATATATAGCAACTCCATTACATGAAAACACTCAAAGTGCATACACGCGGTTAGTAAAAAGAATGCAGCGTACCTACAAAGACTGCGCCGTTTCTGCCTACGTTCTCAACAGAACCAGTCGTCGTTTCTATGGTGGTCCTAAGTGGGCTCGCCCGTAGTTCATTAGACCTGACTTACTTGGGCATTGGAGATCGTACGTGTTGCAACGCCATGCGCCTGACGTTGTTGTATCACACATCGTGGACGTCTGTTACTTCAGCTCCTGAGATTTCTTTTAAGCATATACGAGGGCTTTTTCTTACACTTTGGTAAATGCCTTCATGATCAGGTCGCGCCACGCATTCCGCTCAAAAGCTTTGGATTCCCTACACCTGAATTCAATGCTAGAACGTGGTAGACTTAACTTGCTTATCTGTTGGCAACGCAAGCACGCAGTTGGCCATAAAGCAGCTACTTCGGTATTCGGGTGGAAACCATGTGGAGAATATGCCGAAGCTACCTCAATTGACTCAGAAGAATTATACATTACACTTCATAGATGCTCTTGCGGCAGAACACCTCCGTGTCTGCAACTCGGTCATTCCAGCAGATATATATAATACGGCGCATACGCTGTAGATGGAAGCGCTCTAGATAACTGACCTCTTTCTGTTAAAGCGTCCGGATTTCGCTGTTGTATAGAAAAACGGACAGCAGCATAGACTTTTAAACCAACAGCTTCCTCCCAGTAATGAGCTTGTGGTTGTTCCACACATGACATTCTAGCTTGCCAAATGCTGCTGCCGCCTTCGATACGCCGACGCGCAGCTCACTGCTCATCTGCAGTTGGTTAGTTGTTATGCTCCACATGTAGCAAAAGGTTCACGTGGCTTCCAACACATCTACGGCAACCTGAATTTGGGGCAGGCCAATCGATTCCATTCCGGGTAAAAGTTGAAAGAGGCAGACAATTCTGCTTGTGTTAATGGTGAGCCCGATTTTGGCCGCCGTCGAAGCAAGAGCAGTAGGCATGTGCTGCAACTCATCTGCGCTGTGTGCAAACACCGCACATTCGTCAGCGAACAGCTAAATACGGATAGTTGTTTCACAGTCTAGGGTTCTCGCGTCGAAGCGACAGATGTTCAGCAAAGCACCATCAATACAAGGCTCCACACGAACACCGTAAGCACAAGCCGCATGAAACTCATACGACATCATGATACAAAGATAAATAGTAAAAATGATAGGAGATAAGACGCAACCTTGCTGATTATCCGAACAACCTCCGCGTGGTGCCAGCTGGGTGGTTCGGGTCTACCCCCTTCAAGCAAATATTTCGTCGACAGTGTTCCAGGACGTGGTGGGTTTTCGTTTGGCAAGCGTTCTCTCTACAGAAAGCTACAAATATCCCTTTAACAACACTGTGGTGTGGCGGTTGTGACTTGCAACTAACTACAGTCACCCATTGCTTATCCGGACAACCGCTTCAAGTCCACAGCCATGAACCATCAAATTAACACGGACGACACCTTCAAGCGTGATCAAAAGGGTAGAAAATCATTTACAAATTCCATAAACACAGCCAAACACGCCGACGCGCAAACTTACACACATGTATATATCAACATATGCGACAATCCCACTGTTCCATTGTTCAGTAACTGAGCATATTTTGTACACTTAACATGATAAGGCCTGTGCATTCGTGCCTCGCTTAGTCGAGAATAAACATTTTATTTATTTATTTATTTAACTGCGAAGTCATCCGAGTTCTGGCCACTCAGCTGCACCCTCGCCCGCATACCACTGCGCAGACAGTCAATTAAACTTACAGACTTACTCAGACAACCAAACTTACCTAACACCAACCACAATGCCTCGCACTTCCCCGTATCAAATGCTTTGATGAAATTAACAAACAGCGAGTACAAGGCTTGGGTCTTTCTCTACACTTCTCCTGCAACTGACGAACCGCAAACACCATATCCACGGTGCTGTTATCCGAACAGAATCCACAGTGCGCTTCCGCCACGTTAGGTTCCACAACTTGACTGACGAGACGGTTGAGCAGGATTCGAGCAATCCACTTGCCCACACAAAGCAAGTACATGTCACCACATATATATACACACACATTAATCCGGTACGTTATTGCTTAACTTGCGACATTTCTGTGCAATTGCCGTCCAAACGTGTTTGTACTACTATGGTCATGCCTTTGCAGGTGTGCCTCGCACTTTAGAACATAAATCGTTTAACTATTTACTTTTGGACGCATCTGCCTGCATAAGATCCTCCCTTTCAATCAGTTGAATAAATGCACTCCAACGCAGCCAAGTACGAACTAATCAGCGCAGAGGTGAAAGTGCTTAGTCTTCCAAACAACTGCTCCTTTAGCTTTCCGCAAGCTAGTCACTTGCCTCGTCTTGTACATCCATCTATTGTCTGCTTGCATAACCTTATCACAGTCAATGCATCTAAAATCTTTCTGAATGGAGTTAGTTGAGTCACACTGCGCTCCAAACTGTACGGGATTGAATGCACTAGACACTGCAGTAACTAAATCATTCTCTGGTGCATTATTGCACGTGATGGTGGCTTGCTTGTTACAGGATGAGGTTGGGGAAGACGGTAGTTCAATGAGGGATGTAAAGTTTTACTGCACACACTGCTCGAACTGTACTGTTTCCTGTTTAATAGTAAAGGGGTTGCTGGTGGGTGGGTTAGGGGATGAGGTGCAAAGCTATTTCGATCTTGTGCGTATGAGTTCGTGTGGTCTAGTATTATTCAGTCGCTTATTTCGGCGTTGCGCGGATAGTGGCCTTACCGTTTTAGAACCGCAGGGTCTAAAGTCATACACCAGTTTGCTGTGGGTAAACATGGGGTCAACTTTCTGCTGCTTATACCGGTATAAATCTCAGTGTTGCACGCAGAAACCTGAAATAATAAACGTTAACTTAAATTTTCTAGACGAATATCTCCATAATCCTGTGGTAGTCGGTAAAAATGGTTGATAAACGGGCCTATCCGGAGGTAGTTCTGTAAGGGTGCTTCGCTCTACATTCACCTACTCTTCGGAGTGTGGTTTGATATTAGGGAAGAAGGCATGACGAGCTGAAGTCGTGAGCCATACAGGTCACAAGTAAATTTGAAGTCAGCTTTTGCATAAGCTCATGAATTGTAGAAGGGACACAAGTGAATGTGTGGTCTGCAGGTGCATCATGACTCGATCCAATAGCAGTCTGGTTGGCGCTGATAGTGAGAACTAGATCACTACTGCTAATTTGTAACCTATCAGGAGGACAATGGGGACTGGAACGCAAGTTCTAACCTAGACTGGACGATGCTGTTGATTTGTCATTGTCGACATTGCTGCTTGCTGCATCATTACCCGGTTCCCATTGTGGCGACATGGGAAGTTTGAGGGGTTGAGTGGGTATGCTTTTGGGTTAGTCGCTTTTGAAGTGGTGCATGACGGTGTTGGCTCATAATATATTTGAAGTTATCTCTTGCGAAAACTATTCCTTCTTCGCGTACAAAATATGATGCACTTGCATCATCATGAAAATTTGGCGGTATTGGACGTGTTGTAATGTTTGCTTTTTTCGAAATCTGAGGCAACGACATGTAATTTCCTCCATAATGCACGCTGTTAAAAAGTCATCTTAAATCTACCGGTATTTAGCTACTTGAATCAGCTAAAGATTATACCGTTTTGCGATCTAAGTAAGCAGCGTTGTGAAGAGCAACACCAAAACATTGCTATTTCGCATACGATCCTTACGAGGGGAATGATTGAGGTTTACCACAAAGTGTACTGAGGTCTGAATAGAACTTGCGTGTCGCAACCCAACCACACAGCTGCTTCCCCAATTTATACTAAGTAAGCATTATTGAGTTTTGCATGTCATTGAAGATAGTAAGCAACCTACTGTGCATATTTACTTTGGCGTAACGGTTATTCGTGGCCTAAGCAGCGCCCTAAATGATAGAAGTTGATCATAAACATTTCCAACTTAAATAATCTGCTTTGGCAGTTTACTAACATCTTCTTTGACAGCATTCATCTGACTGATCGGTTGGGGCAGAATGGTGGTGGCAACGTTGGGGTAGTTCGCAGCTACGTCACAAATGTTCTGTGTTCGCATGATGAATGACTCGTGTTTACTGCAGTAAATGATGAATTAATAACATTGATCCCCATGTGTTTTAGTCGTTTCTTGGTTCAGTATTAACTTGATTAAAGAGTTTCTAGTTTCTACTTTGGTAACAAGCCTTTCCAATAGCTACTAATGGGCAGGATGTCAAGTTGTTAAAGCTGTAGCAATGAAACGCTAGGCAGAGATAGTAGGACAGTCGCAGTTGGGCTGCAATACAAACGACGCACTATTTCAAATATAATAGGATATACAGATGAAAGATTTTAGCTTGCGCTGACTAGTTGCTTTACTAACAATTTAGATCAAGATTTGTAGGCTCACTGAGACTCACGCTTCGGTTGAGCGCCTTGTGCGTTTGGCTGTCTTGATTGTCAATGTGACAGGGTCCCAGGTGTTACTTCCGGGCATATAATAGATGATGATTTGACGCTGACTTGGTCCGCATACATTGCCAGACGAATGGGCGGTCGCGTGCAATTCACATGCGCTGAGGTGAAAAAGACTAGCGCTTACCAAAAGTTGCGGTTTGTGTGTGGATGTAATATGGTCCGCCCGTTGGAGTTATGACCGGTGATAGGAGAGCAGATGCAAAAGAAGTACGTAGAAATGCAGCTGTAGCTATTACAAGCAATCTTAGATTTGATAAGGTAGGGCTGGCAGGATGGCGGGCGGTATGCTGGTATAATGCATGTAAATGCCGGATACGCCGAGACTGGATGAGACGCAGAGAGCACCTGCTCAGCTGCGAAACGGCAAATGTGCCAGAGGTGACGGGATCCCGCCTGATGTATTGAAACATTGCGGACCCGCATTGTTGACTGTGCTGCACCAATTGGTGCAACGCGTATGAATTGGGGAGGAGGTGCCTCCTGAGCTGAAGGATGCCCTTGTTCTACCACTGTACAAGGGCAAAGGTAGCAAGCAATGTTGCACGAATTATCGTGGCATCAACTTGCTGAGTTGTGTGGGCAAGGTGATTGACCGAATCCTGCTCAACCGCCTCGTCAGTCAAGTTGTGGAACATAACGGGGCGGAAAAGCAATGCGGATTCCGTTCGGGTCGCAGCACTAGAGATATGGTGTTTGTGGCTCGTCAGTTGCAGGAGAAGTGCGGAGAACGACACCAGCCATTGTACTCGCTTTTTGTTGATTTCACCAAGGCATTTGATACGGTGAACCGCGAGGCATTGTGACTGGCGTTGGGTAAGTTTGGTTGCCCGCGTAAGTTTGTAAGTTTAATTGAACTTCTGCACAGCGGCAGGCGAGTGAGGGTACAGCTGAGTGCAGAGACTTCGGATGACTTTGCAATTGTCTCTGGTGTGAAGCAAGGTTGTGTCTTAGCTCCTGTCCTGTTTAATATATATGCAATGTTATCTTGTGCTTTCGATGCCGCTTGTGCTTACGGTGTTCGTGTGGAGCACCGTATTGATGGTGGGTTGCTGAACATCCGTCGTTTCGGTGCGAGAACTCTAGTCTGTGAGACAACTATCCGTATGTTGCTGTTTGCTGACGACTGTGCGTTGTTTGCACACAGCGCGGATGAGTTGCAGCACATGACTAGTGCTCTAGCTTCGACAGCGGCCAAATTGGGACTCACCATCAACACAAGCAATACAGTCTGTCTCTTTCAGCCTTCACCGGAGGTGCAATCTTCAATATTGCCGCGAATCAGCATTGGTGCTGAAGTATTAGAATCCACCTCCCGCTTTTGCTACCTTGGGAGTATGATGTCGACTGACCAGCAGCTACACAGTGAGTTGCGTATCCGCGTGTCGAAGGCAGCGGCGGCATGCGGGAAGCTAGAGTACCGAGTGTGGAACAACCATCAGCTTACAATTGGCACGAAGCTGATGGTGTACAAGTCCATGGTGCTGTCCGTTCTTCTATACGGCAGTGAAACGTGGACTATGTACCGTCGGGATGTGCGATATCTCGAGCGGTTCCATCAGCAGTGTCTGCGACGAATTTTGCGGATCGGTTGGGGCGACAGAGTTGCAGACACCGAAGTGCTGCGCCAAAGTGGGATGTATGCAGTGGACTGCATACTTTTATTGAGACACCTGAGATGGCTCGGTCATGTGAGCCGTATGGATTCAACGCGGATACCGAAACAACTCTTATACGGTCAACTGAGTATTGGAAAGCGGCATGCTGGGAAACCAAAGTTACGTTACCAGGACATGATCAAAGTGAGCCTCACACGTTCTAATCTTGATTGCAGATCATGGGAATCGAAGGCGGTTGATCGGCGTGCATGGCGCGATCTGATCACGAAGGCAGTTGCTGAGGTGCAGGAGAAAGCCCTCATGCATGCAGAGAAGAAGCGGCAAGTGCGGAAGCGGCAAGCACCGATGGGCTGTTCTCCATCGACATCAAGCGCATGGTGCTGTAGAACATGTGGTCGCGAGTGCCTTAGTCAGGCAGGCTTAGTGAGCCATGAGCGAGGCCACTCGGGACTACTACCGAAGCGACGACGGGTTCTGCAGAGAACGTAGGCAGCACCGGCGCAGCGTTTGTAGGTACGCTGCATTCGATTTACTAACCGCGTGCTTGCATGCTAAGTCTCTTTATTTCAGGTGGTGGGTTTTCAATTTTGCCTAAATGCTTTTCTTACTCATATAAATGTCTACCTGTACTCTATTCCATTAACTTGCACACTTCGCTTAAGCCAATTGTATTCGATTTCCATAGCATTTTTGTGTTCGTGGCATTCCGTAAAGTATACTTCCTGACCTCGTGCACTTATCTAGGATTCGTTTGTAAACAACTTATTTCATATGCTCATTAACTTAAGGTTTATGTCACCGTTTCCTTATGCATTAATCGAGCTAATTTCTTTGTCTCTCTCTCTCTCAAGTGATTGGCTGCTGTTTGATATCCCCGGTGTGGCTGCGCTTGATGTGAATGTTGACAAGGTGCCTACCTGTCTATTACCCACTACCTCGTCCATACTGGCTCCAGGAGACAGTTGGTCGTTGCTGGAGGGGACCGGGTGCACGGTCCTTGTGGCCGTGTTAGGCTCGAAGAGTGGTTCCATGCACTCAGTGTGGAGCGGACTAAGGTCCAGCCACCGCCTTGTGTGCGCTTGATTCCCAAATACAGTGTGCTTGTGTTTGCCTGTGAAGGAGTGTGGGCCGGCTCCGTTGATGAAACGTGGTTCCCATCCGCATGCCTCCCGGTCTTATTCCTTCGGGTTTACACTGGATATGGGGTGTGTGGTTGGAGCTGTGGGTGGTGCAGCGCAAGCCATCCATGGTCCCTCTGTAGGCGCAGGCGTCCTGTGGCTTGCCACAGTGACAGGCAAATCCGAAACCGGATGCCGCCAACCAAATGGCAGCGAGCCTATTCAAATAAAAGACAGTTAGGTAAGAGGATTTGGGCTAAAATTCCACCAAAAGCGAAAAATTCAGATTGAGAGCTGATGTGATGTACTAATTCCTGTTCCGAAGGCTCCACTGGACAGAATAGATGAATTGAAGTAGCATGTGTGGAAACTTGTTAGTAGGCATTAAAATGACGCTCACTGAATCCGATAAGCGCAAGAGGGGCCAATTTTGTGCCTTTTTGATGATGTGCCAGCAGCATCAAATAACTTCACCTATGGTTCCTATTCTTACAGGAGGCTGTGGGCTATTATAAGACTTAAGCGAATGTTCTAAACAAAAGATCAGTTTATGATAGTGCTTACATGGTGTTTTCTAATTTGGGACTCTAAAGATCTCTATTTTATCAGTTTTGTCTGTGTATTAGCAAATAGAGCTGCGGCAGGTGAATACGGAAGCAAATAAATTAACTTAATTCACTTAATGTGGCAGAATGTTCCGACTTGTGAAACGAGAATTTGGACGGAGTATTGCAATCCATTTTACATGCAATGCATAACTTTAAAACCGGCTTGGAGCAAGAAAGATTCAAAATCACTGCAGGATGGAACGGTTCTCTCAACATAAGAGCTTGTATTATTCCAGCTCAGTTGTTTGTTTACTATTTCTGTTACACCAGCTCAAGTTTAGAGCCATTATGGCGACCGCCTGGATGTCCGCGTGTCACCAAACTGTTATTGTTGCAAGCTGAAGAAATGGTACTAGTCTTGAAGCACTCAAATTCCTTGTTGTATATTTTGCTTCGTATCCTAATTGTATCGAAGGTTCTAAGCGATTTGAAACAATTGAATTTCACAGTTTTCGTTTCGTTTGTTATCTGTTAAAGATGCACTGAAGTTAACTGTTGAGTTTAGCTGTATACTAAGATGTGGCTTGCAACGGGGCGACAGCCCGTGCTCCAATTTTCTGGAACGTAGGTAACACTAAACAACATAAGGGATCCAGGTATATGATCATATTACTGTCAAAGGACTTTTTAAAATTTGATAAACTAGACGATTAGTAAGAAATAGCTGGTCCGTTAATCATAACTGCACTTATCAAGTGTACAACCATCAGGTCAAGCATTACCTCGCTGACACGTATAGTTATCTAAACGCAATCCAATACCAACCATTATAACTAGGCGTCTATACGTGTGCTAAGGTGTGCCCAACAAGCTCGAAATTGTGGGCTACCACAATCCGATAATCCCGTTCGCCCATAATCCACCAGTTTATGTAAGTCTTCACATTTCAATATTGCGGTAAAGCTAGGAAAGCTCTTAAAGATGATATGAAACCGCGCAATAGTGCATACTGCCTTAACGATGGTAACTTCCGTATTCAAAATGTATGTGAATTTACTATGAAAGTATCCAAGTCGATAGTCGACACGAGGTTCCGACATCTTGCGATCATAGGGTAATCCGTAACGCTTGTGTCTCCATACAATTAGAGGAGATCCTAAACATTTGAAATGAAATATTTTGACATTTGAATAAAGGACACGAAATTGGCTTGCCCTGAGAATTGAACGTGGATACTGCATGAGTTTTACATATATTAAAAACCGCATCGAGATATTGTTAGTGTTTCATCCCTATCCTGTAAGTTTTCCCAACTGGAAATCGATATACTAGATTGCGAGATAACGGTGCCATTTCTTACATCCTTTTTATTCTTGTAACATGCGTCAGTGATATGTAAATGAGCAACCAACAATGTCAAGGTGATGGTAAACAGCCAGCATTTGCGCTAACAGGGTTGGCTTAAATTATTATTCAGCTGATTGGAATGAGCAGCGTTAATCGCTGGGGAGCCATAAATATGGCTATTATTATCCTAAACACATGAGACCGCAGATTGCGTAAGAGGAATATGCGTGACATCAGGATTGACAAGGTGCTCCTTGATATGCTAGTGCTTTGCGACTGCTTAGGCAGCTAGGTTACCCGACTCAACTGATTCCGTCGTCATAGACCCCATCCGGCTGCGTAACCACTTGTGGGTGTACTCATTGACTCTGAAGCCTAGACTTTTCTCAGTGTGTTCAAAGTAGCGGTCTTCACTGATACACATGAATTGGTATAGAGAGTGAGAGGTAAACTGCTTTGTCTTTGATGTCTTACTCGAACATATAAGCATAGGTTTTATGGATCTCATTAAACGCAGTTCCGCCGTATTGTGCGCCGTTTTGTATGGATGATTTATCATTTTCCCAGCACCAAGCATAATATGGTCATATTTAACTATGGCCCAGCATTGATCAAGCAAGCAGTATCGTATGTCAACCGTCCCACATAGGCCAAGCTTCTTCGAGATACCTTTCAAATTGACCATATCATGTAGGTAACCGAGAACTGCGTGGCTATTTACAATCCTTTTGCCGTTACTGACTGTTCATTCACATACCAGTGTTGAAGGTTTTGGATTGATAAGAATGCAAGTGATTGTCATGACAGCTTGCAATACAAGTCGTCTGAGTTTTCTGTATGGGGTTCTAAAGGTAACTAATTACTTTAAATCTTCCAATAGTGTGTATTACTGCAAAAGCGGTACAGCGAGGAGTAGATGGACACGATGATTCAGCGAGTGTAGCCGATTAGAACCTAACTTTAGCTGAGGTGTACATCGCTTCCTTAGTAATTTTGCTTGTGCTAACTGTGCAATAAATCTTAAGTCGAAAGTATTGAGCTATCCACGTTCAGAGCATTAAAGGTTACTGTGCAACGGTAAAACTTGTCAATACGTTTATTAAGTGCGAATTCCAATTTTTATGTACTGTAACATCTCTAGAGAGACTAATGCTAATTTTCGACGTTAATAATGGTTTTGATTTAATTGGATGATACATAAAAAAGATAAGAGATTTTTGCTAAGGGCGAACAGATAAAGTTTATCGGAGCAAATTTCAGGAATACATTTTTAAAGTAGATATAATCCAGCGAATACGGTGTGTTAAATCTTAAGGGCCCGTTAATGACTAATTGGTCATTTGATTTCTATTTATTTAGGTGGACCGGCATAATTTGTTTGAGAGGAACTGACTTGAGAAATACCAAACATACATTTGAAATGCCAAAAAACATAACTTTAATCATCAAACCTGAATGACGAATTGGTTGAAAGCTTTCCCTGTATCTAAAGACCCGAATATCAAAGAACACCCCGAAGCATATAAATGTACCCCATTATCTGCATGGTCAGTCGCAAACCATGCTCTCAGATATTCTAACGGTGGCATTTGCAAGAAACTCATGTTCATTATTGGCCTCCAAGTCATTTCACGCTTGCTTTTATTAAAGTGTAAATGTGTGTGGCAATTTTAGAACATTCTGATAAAATTATAAAAGTACCGATTTTACCAAATCCAATCGAACATGGTTGGCGATTTAAACTGGAGTGGCTTCAAGAGTAAACTTATCTCCTGTTGTTACATATGCATTTGTTGAATTCAAATGGCGAATTCGGGCGGTGCCGCAATACAATTACGCCTTACAGCCAGTAACCAACCTTGAATTTAGCCTACCTATAGTTGAACAAGCAGTTGATATCGCATGGAACTATCCTACAATAAATCACCTGCAGTATTTGATCCATTATTTAGTCAGTAGCCAGAAGCAATAATGCAATTAAAGTCAAGATGCTTTTCTTTGTAATTGAGCTTTTTGGTATAATAAAAACATGTGATAGAGAAAAACGGATACATCCTGCATAGACATAATTTAAAAAAAGTGAAGTACAAAATGAAACCGGCACACGTATTTTTCTAGGCAGATCTTCTGTTTCATATTTATGAAGGGATACGCAAGTATGAGAAGTAGGAGTTTTGGCTGAGGTCGCTAAACGCTTTCATACTTAAGACTGTTTTTCAATGACAGTAGATATTTCACAAGCTAATTTTCGTTTTGTATCTATTGCCCGTTGGCTAACAATTAAGAACCATAGCGCAAGGAAGAGCGAAAATCCTTTACCGTTCCTCGCGTTCATTGTTATGACTATTGCTAGGGCAAAACCGAATGTAACTGCATAAATTCCAGGTTGGAAAACCGAATCTAGGTGGCGCCACGGAATATGTTCGAACTTGTTACTGTGGATAAAAGGTAAACCATTATCATATTTCGGGTTGATCGCGACACTGACTACAGCTAGATAGGTACAGCGTTGGTCGTTTTTCACAAACACCTATGAATCCTGAATTTGTTTTGTATAGCAGAATGTTGTTATTGTTGCCCGGATTATAAAACATGCAACATATAAGCAAAACTCGCATTTTCTAAAATAACACACGGGTCGATTGTTACATATATTGGGTTGTACCAATGGCAGTTACCTCCGTGCACGGGGTAAACTGTTTGGTTTTGAGTTCACTTCTCAGTATATTAGACATGACTAATATCGCTTGTCCTGGTATACTACGGCACACGAATCCTAAATGTGTGAGAACCCATATTGCTTATATTACCTTAGGACTCATAACGGGTAAATTCTAAACAATGCGTTAAATCCAGCGGTTGCGCAATGCTTACTGTAGCGTGCCACACTATCGCGCAAACTGCGATGACATTAACCGTAAATCTGCCATCTTTCGGATGAAAAGGTTTTGTGCAAAAAAGTTTCATTTTTCCCATTGCTGTGAACCGTAACTTGCAGGAATCCATATTCAATTAATGAACTCTGTAAAGGCAGGTGGAAAGCTTACACATATTGCGCGGCATTGCTAAAACATATCTCAGAATTTTATGATAATCATCTATTAGTCCCGTAGATAAGATTCTTTTTCAAACTCCTCCAGACAACCATTTTCGCCAATGCGAACGTGTGTGTAGATACAAGCACCCAGATGAACGCACGCGTGATCCTACCTTATCTTTAGTAATCTGTCAACTGTTGAAATCTGCTGTCTAAAGAAGCCTGGGGTACTCTGATACACTGCCTCTCTTGAATGGCAGTCGGGTGATTTGCGCATACTGCCCTATCGCAATAAATCTGGCATAGCGGCAATACGCTTGTCTTGCGATGATTAATTTTCATACCCGTGGTTACCACCGCGAAACAAATCAGCAAAATAATTGTACAGATTGGACCGTTGACATCCGGCACATACTGGTCGAATATTTCAGGTCTAGACCATATTTTGACAACTAAATTACTGCTAATTCTTTTGCTTCATTCAATTCGGTGTCACGAGCATTTTGTGTTTGACCGATATGCTACTTAATCACAGCCAAAACATACAAAATCAAACTCAGGTTAACAGTAGTCGCTGTCCTAATATGGGATTGGAAATTATTGCATTATTAGTGTTCTTGTTCTCTGTTAGAAAGTTTTATGAAAGGGACTGGATAAGATTAAATGGCACAGGGTATGCCGACTCATGACCAGTGTTGATTTCCTCCACAGATGTAGCGTGAGAGGCCCATTCATATGCAGAAAATGCCAGCATTGTGTTAGTAAAAGGGAAATTTCATGTTGCTCGCTTCCGTGGCGCAACACCACGCCATTACCTTAGGCATATGAAATCCCGGATATGGATGGCCTAATTGAATCATGAAGGGGGAAGTTTCAGAGGAGGATACGCATTGATTAAATCTGTAGGCATCAATAACGAACGTTGATACATTCTTTAAGGTTTCTTCCCGCGGAATAGAAAAATTACAAAGTAAAAGAAAATCATTGTATCATGCTTCAATGCGAATATATTTAGCGATATCCGGAGAGGGCATGCCTTTTTAAAGGAAAGTCCAATAAGACAGAAGGAGGCAAAAACAGCAAATGTAAGACAATTAAACACATGAATGAGTTCATTCACGACAAATTAAGAAGCATAGCTGTTGGAACAAGATGATATTTCGCTTATTTGCTATGAACGATTATATTTCGGAGAGGGACTGATTCTGGGTATTTCTAATCAAACTTATGCACATAATTGTATATGGTTAGGACTCGATGTTCAGTTAACCGCACTGCGTCATTCACTACTAGGCTTCGAGCCACTGCAAATTCAAAAGGTAGCTGAGTTTTAGTTATTCATTTAGGCTGTCAAAACATATTCATTTAGAATTTTTTTGCCCGCAATCAAATTTCCCACTGAATTTTTAAACAAGAAAGCCGTTTTCTGTTTAGCTAGATGTTGTTGTGGATTTTAGCAGTCTGGAGATTCCACGGTTTGCCTGTGTAAAATTTTAAACAAAACCCTGTATCATTGTAGACTTAAGGGTCCGTAGGGCATATTAAGCTGTTTGCTAAGTTCGACTGCTTGTGTTGAGCAACGCCATTTTGCTTGGAGCTTGCTTTGATTGCAACACTTGTGTGCTGTGCTTTCTGCGTCCCCCTAGCAAGAGCGTCAACGGTGTCGCTTTCTATGGCAAAGCAACAGGGAACCTTTGTTGTACAAATAAAATTTGCCATTCAACCCGATCGGTGTTTTGGAATCGCTCACCGGGCTCCCATTAAATTGCACTCGCTAAAGGCTTAATCTTTTAGAATGAACGTTCGAAAGAGAATAGCAACCGTGAGGAAGACTGTAAATTTGACGAAAAACGGATGATTATTATTTACGGTGTTCCTGATCTTCATACATCCTCATCTGGGTAAGCGGAAGCACATGGCCGGAAGCAACGTAGTTGCTTCTGTCAAGTACTCTCCCATGACAGTCTCGTTACCATGCGTTATAAAAGGATTACTGTGGAACCAAATTCACTGGGAATGGTCACATGTTGGTAAAGGTGATGCTTCCGTCTGAGTTAATAATGTCGCTTATCTAGGAAAATTAGTCAGGGTGCCGCAAACATTTCTCCACAGAACTTTGGTTAAATGTCACCAGTACACGAAAACAATGGCTAGTGACTCATTAGGGACGATCGAAACAGTGATTCTTCCCCTCATACAGCTCTATGAGGAGACTGCTTTAATGGCAACCTCAGCATCTGACGAAAAAGAGCAGGCGTGTGAGGCTATCAGGGCTAGTAGAGTCAAGAGTTGATGTATAAACAACCGAAATTCAAAGGCCAACCACTTCTCAAAAGCTTTTCCTCTATTGAAAGAGGGTTTGGGCCACTAGCTGCGGCTAGTGCCAGAACCCTCAACAATCGGTACAATATCCATTTTCGGTTCAGTGTCCAAAAACCGACGTTTGGTTATTGAGAAACTGAGCTACTTTAAACTAACGCATAAAGTCTTATTAGTAAGGTGGTCGAATTCCGTCACCGCCAGACTTTCCACAATCAAAAGCTCATAATAATTACTTAAACGTTGTTGAATGGTGACAATACGAACGCCAAGATCGCTCTACCCGGTAAGTAACTTTTATCTGAGGTCACAGATGATCATCAAACGTGGGTGCTTTCGTGCAATTTCTGGTTGAACGGCAAGGACAGGTGCTTTGTTTCCTTGTTTCCCCGACCGCCCAAATCCAGTCCGCAGATTAAACACTGGCTAATATCTGCCTTGTATGATTTGATAAATCAGAAATTGAACATATCCTCATTTCAGGAGATTTCAACAAACTTGAGCTGGAAACTCTAGCAATTAACCTAGAACAGTTAAAAGTGTAGTTGCAAGCGGTAATCTCGAGAACATCACAGAACAACCACGTCAACGCTCTCAACAGGTTCAGAACAGCGAATAGACCATCAATATTAGACTCAGTGCCCACCAGTGAGGATCTCATGGTTGTTGCTCTAAACACTTCCAGGCTTTTTGGACAAAGCGATCACGTGAATTTATTGATTGATTAAATTTGCTACGCCGAATATCCTGATGCAGGGCCCGAAAGGACGCGATCTATTACGCAGAAAGACGTTTCGTCTACATTCGTGGAATACCCTAGTTGGACGTTCATGACTGAGTGCACTGCAGAAATAGTCCGGTTACCCTTCTTGTAAACCTTTACGTCACAAGTCACAACTACATCAGATTTGAAAACTTTCCATCATGCCAGCAATCCAGAAGGCATTCTGAGAAGCCGAACACAAAATTTCTTGCCGATAGGAGATCGGATATGGCGCGTTTACAAAAAGAGCAGAAAATTGGATAGGGTACATAGCTCAGCACAGTGAAAGAGGCGGCCAATGTCTTACGGGCGCAGTGCTTACCTACTTTCCAAAAGGTAAACGTTTCGAACGATATTCCTGCTTCCATCTCTACAGCATACGTTTTCTTCAGGGTCACATTCACTGCACAAACGGTGCTAAATAGCTGCTATAGTTCTACGCGCACAGCACAACTGAAGTGGATAAGATTCAACCTACAGCACTGCATGCAGCCCCCACACACGCACCCTAACCACTTGCCGGATTAGTCCAGCGTTCAAAGTATAGTGTTCCTTGTATCATTCTGAACAAAACAATAAGAAGACAAGCACCGCAAGGTGATACTATTTCGTGTTTTCTAAACAATTGCAAACTAACAACAAATATAGATCGCTTAAGGGAAGAAAATGATCGTTTTGAATTGGTCAGAAAAAATGTACACCAACACAAAACAAGAGCTGGTAGAGCTGGGGCAAAGCTCATGAACCTCAAGGAAGCCTAAGGGCTATTATCAGTGGTCTCGGAACACAAAAGGTGTGGGACTATAATGGTATGAGGAAACAGCCTCGCAGACGTCATCACCCTGGCGTTTTCCTTTCGGTATATAACCGTAAAAGGTGAGCCTCGGTCAACTTGATGTACTGTGCTGGTTAAGTGTCTAGCGATCGATGACGCCGGCAGCTTGCCTGCTGCCTATTTTCCGGTTGGTTGCTATGCCATCAGCCCCTCAGTTTGCTTCATAATATGTGTTCCAATCCGCTTACTCAGAGAACGATCTGTTCTACCAACGTAGCTGCTTCCGCAGGCACAGACGAATTGTTAAATGCAATGTGTTTGGCGTAGACTGGTTGAGCAGGTTTAATTGGGGGTGTTGACAGTATTTTGGTTGTCCAGATAGGACAGAGTTTAGCAGCGTTGAATTTACGGTAAATTGTTGTGTTCAAACGTCTTAAAATTTGTACCGTCTTCGCATTGCCTATGATGGGTAGCTGGAAAGAGACGGGCATTTTGGAGACCGTAAGTACTTTTGGTTTGCTTTCATTCGGGTGACTATGAAATCTGATGAACACCTCTAGATTTCCATTGGCCCTTAACGTCTGTGTGATGAACGATATTTCCCACTCCACACAGTCAGCACTGCATATTCTACGGGCTCGATCGAACGTCTTGAAAAGGAAATGTTTGTATTGGACCGGCGCAAATTTATTGCAGTTCTCAAATAGGCCTGTCCATATAGCTTTTCTGTAGACAGAGCGTTGTATTGAGCCATCGTCTCGTCTTGTCAGCATCCAGAAATGCAAAACCATTTTTATCTTCTAGCTCAAGGTGCCACGGGCGTTGGGATGTGTATTGTTGAAGACACTGCGAAGAGACTGCACAGTCTCTACACTCGGGGTAATCACTAAGGTGTCATCGATACATGGCCTGTATAGGCACATATGGTTTAGGTAGGATTCACACCACGATTAAATCATTACCATAAATACGTCAGCCAGTACTGGGCCAAGCGGACTTCCCATAGCCACACCATCTTCCTGTCGATAAACTTGCCCAATGCAAAAAACAGCACATTTTCTGTACATGATAGCAGTAAATCCCGGAGATATCCCTCTGGAATTCGGAAGGCTACATTGCTAGTCGTGACAAACTCGCACAAGAAATCCACCCTTTCTTTTAATAGGAGATTGGTGAACAAATACCCTACGTCCACAGAACACAATCTTGTCAGCATTATTCATATCCTGCACACAATCAATCAGATCAGAGTTTTCTGGAAGCAATAATTATTCCAAGAAAGTGGAAAGGAGGTATTATAACTCCCGTTCTAAAGGACAGAAGTCAATCTGATCCTGTCAATCGTTGTCCAGTAACCCTTCACCCTGTGCTCGCCAAAGTCCTGGTGGAGACCAGCAAAGAGGCACCGATGGGCTACAAGCAAAGCTACGGCATCACTGCGCCGGGGCAGCACATGTTGCGTTAATCACGATCATGTACCACAAATCTGCTAATAACATGTAACAACTGGAAAGAAGCGGTCGACGAGGGGTCAAGAACCGCCCTTTTCTACTTCGAATTGTTAAGGACTTTTGATCGCTTGGATAAGCGAATGTTGCTTCACAAACTTCAGAACTGCGCGTCCGAGATACAGTATCAAGACAGGTCGGAAAATTCTTTGCCAATAACACTTGGCTGTTTGAGGTAGAAAATCTTTGTGTGACCCGAATCGAGCGGAGTTCGGTGTAGTGCATGGTTCTGTACTTGGGCCTTGCCTGTTCTTAGTTTTCAGTAACGATCTAGGGAGATTGAGCAACACATAATCTTTGCTTTTCGCTGGCGACATAAAGAGTTGACGGGCAATCAAGAGAATGAACGACCACGAGATGCTCCAGCGCTACCTTGATTAGGCCTGGCATTTATCGGTGAGGAAGGCGTTGCTATTTAATCTGGACAAGTGCCACGTTGGACACATTAGTCATTAATAGGGTTACGTCCAAAAATTTAGGGCGCTGGATCTGCAAGCATTCTCTTAGGAAAATGACCTCAGTGTGCTGGTACAGAACGAGCTTGTTTGTTCTAGACAGCCAGAGTCCGCTTCAAAAGATGTAAGCAGCATTTTTGTCTTTTGCTGTGAGCATTCGGGTGTTTGTATTCATCTACCTTCTCTCTGGTGCTTAATGCTTACGTGCGTTTCCACGAGAAACAAAATATCCAGACTTGGTGTGCTTGACTAAGTCATGACCTCGCAGCGCACGAAACTCCGTAACATCGAGTAAAACAATTTGTCAAGATTTTGCGCAGCTTTGCGTACCAGCTACGATTGAGGAGGCTAGGGGTTTTCAGCGGATCCTACATGCGGCTATATGCAGGCCTCCTGTTATTTTATCAAATACCGTGGTACTGCAGTTACGTTCTCCTTTATATTTTGAAACTCATTCCGACCACATACCACAGAGGAAATAGCTTGAAACTGTGTCAACAATACTGTTGTTTAGATTGTCGATGAACTTGTTTCTTCAGCCTGTTTCTTCAGTCTAAAAACCATGGAACTTCCTTCCAGACTCAGTTGTTTGTACCCCCGCCTCAGCTATCCTCAGAAAACTATTGCCTAGCGAATTGAATGCCCTATACTTTGCTATCTAAAGGGATATCCTACATATATTCAGATTAATTAGTTTCTTTGAGGACACGTAAATCTTTGCAGAGGTGTGATCAAGTGGCTTGTTAGTTGCAATAGGTATTATTCATAACATCTTGTTATTTTGTTTCGCATATTACTGCACCACTCCCACAACTCTCTTTCTATACTGCATTACTCCATCGCTCCACCGATGTGTATTTCATTTGGTCCACTTATTTAGTGTTTGAATTGCAATTTCTTCTATTACTCTCACCGAGGTTCCTCTACGCTACTGCACACCACTCAACTATGCACTGATGATATCATCTCGATTGGTGACACAACTTTTCAACAAAATTGCCAGGCTCAGCGAACAGTTCAACCGCGATTCTATTACTAAGTTACGTGACATGTTGAAGCTGTGCTACCTTGCCTGTCATAAACTATTGTTATTGTGAAGCTGGTTGTGAACTTTGGTACACCAAAGCCAAGCACTCCCAACCACAGCTTGAGCGCGTCTGGTTGAAGTCCCAGAGGCTAGTTTGGAGTATACGCTGTGTCTAGGAAATGCGCTTGAAATGCTTTCTGTTCTATCCACTGGCATTTCCTTAATAAAACAATCTAAACGTGCAAGCACTTAGTAGCATCGTAGTTCGGCTCGGACTATGCTGCTCGAAGTGCTCTGTGACTCGTGCATTTTTTCAGTGATAACTGCAACGAGTTTTGAGGTTATTCAGTTGATTATGTTAAGAAGACTCAGGCACCTTTAAATAACACTAAATAGTAGCATGTTCACTTTTGCACTATGAAAAATCTTTGTGCGACCAAATGGACAAGCGGTTGATAAAGTACTCAAAAGAAGAACTTAAAACATCTTCGCATTCGTCTTTTCACATACTCAAGGGGATTTTATCGCAACACACACTGCTTTACCGATTCCTTCTTACAAGTGGCCGTCCACATATACATTTTGCCAGGATCGTACAAAATATGACAAGGATTTCATTGACAACACACCAGATAAGTCTTATGTTCTCCGAGACAGATGGTTAAGATTCAAAAGCGATATTACCTAAAACGCACGACACATCCTGTCCATGAATATTTCGTCATGGTTACAAAAATGAACTGATGACAATGGGAGGTAAAACAGTGCGTCCCTTCAACAATGTCATCAAAGCAGAGAAGACATGATAAAAAATGTCAAAATTTCGCTTGATCGTTTCAGTCGCAAACACAGTCCAAGCAGAAACATATCCGCGTTGACTTACATGGAAACATGAGAAACATCAAACAAAATGTTACATTCACGACCAACGCAACCTAACTGAATGTCTCAAGAGTCTCCATGCATGTTAAGAGGAAGCAGCTTACAGTCAGCGTTCAAGCCGAGAGCCGTGGCTTAAGAGTGGATTGCTCATCATTTGGAGACTGAACCCAATCAGTGGTCAGACGCAAATTTAGTTGGGGTCAGCGGCAAGCGGAACCTGAAGTAGGACCGTTTGAGTTGCGTTAATTGATATTAATTAGCATCTCCTATTTGGTTGTGTTTATTAGTTGCCTTAACCTATTTATTCCGCTAAGCTATCGTGCAATTAGAGCATCCGATCAGAGTGGTCTTGGGTTCTCGTTAGGTGTAGTGTTGAAGGGGTGGGGTCGGCACAACAGCTTTCTGGCGACGGTCAGCTGCGCGGTACCAGCAGGTTATGCGTACATTTAGCGGTAACCACAATGCACCTATTATATCTGGATCGCTTTTAACTGTCAAGGCACCAATGATTGCCAACCTTATTGCATTTTTCTGTCATTTGTGGCACTTTAAGCCAGTTTCCGATTATTTCCTTCTGTATCACGAGATCAACAGCGATGTTCAGTTTGCAAGGTTTTTTGCTACTGCTTTCTTCTCTATTGGGTGCTTGAATAAGGTGTAAAATGTCCTTTGCTCGGTTCGCCTGCACGCAAATAGAAGTTCTCGCACTTGGAATGAAACACTGATTAGTATGGTAGGTGAACGACAAGGTCAGCAAGCAGATCCGCCTTGAGCGGATGAATAAGCTCAGGGCTCTCTTGTCAAGATAAAGGGAGATGCAGGCTGGTTTCTTGGGAAGATTTTCCTTATCAATAACACATTACTGAGCGAACTGATAGGTCAATACTACCGTTGACTTACAGAATTGTTATTTCGATTTTATCCTCTGAGCTGTTTGTGTGACTACCAATTTGTACGCGATTGAATGATGACGCTGGGTAGTTTAACCAACTGTATTTGTTTTCTACTCTCTCTTTTATCTAAAGCCGAATGTGCAACTATACAGACTGGGTTATGGCGTACCCGAAATGAACTGAATCGTGACCAGCAGTTTCCATAGGGACATTGGTTTACTTTGAGAAAAAGCACAGCTATTCCGCTCACTGAGAAAGTATCCAAATTGGAATGACCTAGACAACCTTTCAAACTTCGGACATGACACCGGCAGCACAAAGCTGATGCAAATTAATGTAGAATAAACAGTTGACAAACGCATCGGTCGACTCGAGAACCGTATTGGGAGCGACACACGTAGATCCATTTTCCGTGCCTAGCCAGTGCGGTGCAACTCAGCTTTCAAAGTCAGGACCAGTGGCATCTCCCAAACAATCCAAAACACTAGAACCAACTCTCAAACTGAAATCCGCTATAGAAAACTGTAGTGCGTTAACTCTCTTGTGCAATAACATTCCTGAGTTCAAATCTGGCATAAAAAGAGCAATGCAATTCCAACTGCAACACGATTGGTATCCAGGTTGTGCATAACACGGTAAGAGTCGTAGGGTATAAATTAACATCAGTGCATCGCAAATTATTCGAGTAACGACGAACTCAGCAGATAAGACAGGTGTCTCAATTTCAACCGTTAGTCTTCAAACTTCACCGAATGGCGTTCACACATTACCTGATCCTCGTTGGAAAGGACAACCAAAGCAGCTCCTCTCATAGCGATAGCAAGAAAAACATAATTGTTCATAATGATCATGATTTTCCTGATTCTGCTAGTCATGAATCTAAAAGACATGACCGAGATCAGTGGTGCTGCATTCTGGAAGCTTTTCTTCTGGGCAGTGAGGTCGATAAACACTGATAAGAAATCCCTCATCTACTAACTACAAGAAATGTAGTCCAAAGTTAAAGCTTGTGTTTCTACAAGCCAAGGATATGATACAGGTCCTCCACGATAATTAGGCAAAGTTTCACGCCAGTTTGCTTACTGATATTAGATTCAAGGTAGGAAGCGCACAGCGACGAATGGTTAGCAATTCGGTGGGAATTAAAACCTCAGTAAATCATCTGTCTGTGCATCTTCGCATGGAGACCGACATAAGAGCACCCACGGCACACCACAGGGTATAAGGAAACACGAGAAAGCACACTGAGCGAATGCGCCTGGTTAGGACATGAGCTGGAATAAACTCTTGAACCAACAACATAACATAAAAATTAGCGGCAGACCAGTAAAAAGTTTTCTTAACGTCTTACTCACATTTAACATCGAGAAACTTACTCGTAACACCAAAAGCTATCCAGTTGGTAAGAAACACCCACAACCTTAATAGTAATTTTATGTAGCTTGGAGGGCGCCACGCGTCACAAATATGGGGCTGTATCATGTCTACCGGGACCAGGATGAAAATTGAGATAACGGATTTCCAAAAATATTGCCTGAGATATCGGTAAATCGGAACGATAAAACTGGATATGATAGGGTTGCAATGTCGTGTTACATAATGAATCCTTACTTTGTAAGCCTTGTTGGGTAGTCTGGTGAGTTATCGAAAAACGTTAATGACAAAATATGCAGTTAGATGTTCTACTGTCAAAAGTATGTACTTATCCAATGTAATACAGTAGGCATGCACTCTGTTTCCATAGGTTTAATAGGCAAAAATTAAATCCAAAGTATTTTCCGGGAATTAGATGGAGAGTAGCTTCAAGTAACAAAATGGAAGTGGCGGAGTGCGTCATCAAACCGGTTTTTAATTATCGCTAGCTTGGGTGTAGAAACAACTGATTCGGGGGGAAAGTTTCAAGGTTGACACACACGGATGGAAACAAACTTTCTGCGGCACGCCAGACGGCTGTACTCTTATGCTAATTGCAAAGAGTGGCCTCTAAGTTTGGTGTTACTGCTGAGTTGCAGTAAAGAGCGGCACACGTTATTTGGATTGTGTGTTGTCACTTACGTCATAAGCAAGTGGCTCTGTGGTCAGCGATACCGCCCGCTGAATACTTCCAAACGTTACAGCCTCTGCTCGTATGGAAAGTGGCGAATTCCAATAACGTATTTTAAAGCCCAATGTTGCGCTTGGTCCAGTGCAGTTGGGTGGTGCCTCAGCCATAGCTCCCAGGCTCGGATTGCGTACTCGACTTTGAGACGAACATGCGCATTGCGCATCTTTTTGAAGATACAGGTGTCTAGTTATCCGAACGCGAGTCGCAGCAAGCGGATGTGCTTGTTACCTGTCTTCGATGTCTTTGTAGACAGTTTGGAACAAAGCAAGTTATCCTGAACAAGCACACAAAGCTCCCGTTCGATGGATGACCGCCGCAGTACTTGCGTCTCTAGCTTGTAAGAATAGGTAGGCTATTGTCTTATGGAGAGTACCTTGCATTGGTCCGCAATGAATTGTAACAGAGTTCAGGTCGACCAATCATGTAACGTATCTAGGTTACACTTAAGTAAATTCTGATCGGCATCCGCCTGCATCCGGCGTCATAGCTTTGTGTCGTCAGGAAACAGTAGAAAATTTGAAGATCTTCCGTGCAAAGTCATTGATGATTACCAAAAGCAATCGTGGATTTATAATTGAGCAATGGGGCACACCAGACGCGGTTGCCATTGGTTCAGATAAGGCACTCCGGAAGCTGACCAATAAATGTCGTTGAAGGAAACAGTTGGTGATCCAGCTCCGTTGAGGGTTACCGATTCTGTAATATCGCAGCTTGGAAATGAGAATCCGGTGAAGTATACCATGGAATACCTTACTTAAATCCAAGTAGATCACATCAACGTCCGCTAGGACGTCAGCTGAATCGGTCCAAATATTATGTGCGATAAATGTTTATGCTTTGTGCATGATAGCTGCGTTGCTTAGGAGCAATATTACTATTGTCCAGATAACCAATTTACGCTTCGGCAACAATGGATTTCATGAGCTTAAATAATACAGGAAAGAGAAACACTGGGCGTTAGTTTGAGGGCTCAGTAATGCCTCCGCCTTTATGTATCGGTTATTATTCCGAGTATCAACATTGAAGGAAACTGATTCTGGTCCAAGCGGCGCTTAATTAACCGTGCCATGGTTTAGTCAGTTGTCCTCCTGTTGCTTGTGTTGCCTCTAAGTGAATAGTGTCGAGTCACAGGGAACTGTGTTTAAGTAGATACTTCAGCTTCTGCGGTACAGCTTCGGCAGTAAAATAGACGCCAGTTATTCCAGGAGGTGAGAAAACAAATGTTGGAAGATGACCTGATGGTAAGATCGTCTGCAATGTAGGAGCATATGGTGTTCGCAACGCTTTGGTTGCTTCTGTAGATGTTCTAGTTGGATCATTAGTCCTGCGAAGCGGAGAAGTTCAACGCCTACTCCTGCGACGGCGATTCACGTAATTGTACAGCAGTTGGTGGTTATGGCTTAAACTTTTCGCTATATTCTGCCGATGTGTGAACTCGTCATCTCTGAGCAGTTGCGCGCAGTGATTACAACGGTCTACGTATTTGTCCCAGCTATCTGGTCGAGGTGATGATCTCGCCAGGCTGCGTTGGGCACATTCCTACCTTTGTATTTCTGGTTTTTGCGAAAGAAACGGTTTTAAGCGTAATGAAAAACCTTGTCTCCGAGGCATCCGTAAAACGTTGATTGAATTTGCGAACGAATTCAAGCTAAGCGACTTCCGCCTGGTTTCCAACCAGGGACAACCAGATTGTGGCACTGACTAGCTGGGCAAAGCGATCGTGGCGCGTAATGGTGCGCATCATTTCAGTGCTCCGGTGACGATATTCCGCATAGGAAATGAAGTCGAAACTGATGAGTGCAAGGTCACTGCGAGCCAAAGGGCATTCTACAATCAATACATTAATCCTACATTCCATTTTGGTAAACATAATATCCATTAACTATAGTCTATTAACCTTTGTGAAAGAAGTGGGCATAACTACGTGATGGTAAAGTGGAACAATAGTTCTAATACAACTGCAGATTTGTTTTGAATAGTGTTCCGATGATAGCAGAGGTTTCCAAACAGTGTACGTCAAAATCAACTATGGTAAGCATGCTAATGTGCTTTCGCCTTAGATAACATCGTACAGCTGTCGTAAGGTGGCAGTTCATATCCGGAGTAGAGTTTGGGGGTTGGTACGTCAAAGCTATAAGACAGGTGTTCCTGCCATGTAATTGCAGACGGCACCAAACAAAATCGCCGGACTGTAAGCCTGAATCCTCAACAGCCTCGCACTGTTGGTTGCTTCCTTAATAAGGTATTACCCCTCCTACTTTCGTCAGCATATCGTTTGGTATGAGTGACATGCCCGGCAGCGGAATATTAGCGTCTGTCCTTCCCCTGTGCAACTATGTTTTCGTGATACAGATGATATCGCATGGCTTGGAAATTTGACCATCTTCCAGTTCGGCCAGCTTATTAAAAAGGACTTCAGCACTGAATAAAATATAACCATTAAAGTGAAGTCATTAATAACAAAATAATTCGCAAACCTGGTTTACTTTGGTGCTGAAATGTCTTGGAGCGGTAATTTGCCGCAAGCCAAACTCCGTCTGAAATGTATTCCAAAGTAAATACGTTAGGCAAATTACGTTGAACAAGTTGTAACGCCGCATTCCTACAGTTGAATAATAATTGTGCACGAAATGAAAACACCAACAGCAGATGTTACAAAGTTTAAATTCTGTTTGCAATGGTCAATTTCCATTTACGCCCTGTATCATTCCTCAGTCCTTATTGTACGCTACTCTGGCAAGTCTAATCTGTTGCTTTTACATGTTTGGATTTGACAGATCAAACAGCTGGCAGAGCGCATGCAGATTTATAAACTAAAAACATGGTTAGTGCTCCAGCTAACCTTAACCACAGTAAAAAGCAAAGCCCAGGGAAACCATTGCCCTAAAAATCAAGTAAAAGCACATAAAAACTCAATAAAAACAGTCAAACCTAGGCAGACAAATGCCTTTAATAAGAACAAGCAGGTTAAGGGAAAAATGTCGATCAAAAATTACTAAACGCCAGTCATATACCGTTGACGTTCCAAACATTATTTATCCCTCCAATATTTACTGAATTTTGCAAAATGCGGATTGTCGTTGGTGCGCTTGCAGAAACATGAATTTCTCTCACCTTGGTGGTAAGGACATTTGAATTTCTCTGCAGATGATTGGACCATTGCAGGGATTACTTGAGTGCAAGCGTAAGCTGGTGAAGCAAAGGCTGACAGGCCGCATTAGGCTGTTTTGCTCCTCGAGCGAGATGAGCACAGAGAGCCACAACGCGTTTCCGGCGGTCGCTAGCTGTCAGCTAACTTCGCGCTGAGTGCTGAAGGTCATGGCTGACCGTAAGCATTGGAGCGAGCGATGGTTATCTGCGTGTATCGCTGGCCACAGCGAAACAACCAGCTATTCAGCGAAGTCGGCGTAGGCCATCGAAAACGCGCAAGCCAAACTGGGGCGTGAATGTGTGCAGGTTATTGTATCTCAGTGAACCGGGTGTTTTAAAGTAGGCGATGGCGATTTTAGGCAGTGCAAGTCGCGTTAATGTCGTTGAATCACTGCCTCAGATAAAACAGCGAGAAAACACACTGCAGTCGGGATCACGTAACTTGTCTGTTACTCAGTGCGCGCTGATTATTCGGCTGTATAGTGTATGCTGTTTAAACGCGGCATCAAGTTCACGCAGATACAATGCAATGAACGCAAAATGCGTCCCATCGCCTCTTGGTAGGTGGTTAAACTACTGAAGAAATTCGAGCAAACTGCGAGTGCTTGTGACATGAAGAGAACCCCACCGCCTCGCATCACCACTGACGACTGTTCAGCTTGCGCTGTGGTCAGTGAAGTAGCAAAATGTCTCGATATCAGCACTCGTCGGATCGCACAGCACTGTGACACGACCCGATACGCGGTATACCGGATATAATAGGAACGAAAAGTTCGAAAATTCCATGCACTTTTAGTGCAGGTTTTGAAACTTTGCGATCCGGAGAAGCGGCATGAATGGTGCCGCTTCTTCCTGGATCACGTGGATGTTCACTATAGGACCTTTACAGCTGAAGCACTATTTCATCTGCATGGAACAATGAAACCGTATTCTTAGGCTACTAACAACCCACAAAATGTACCTCATCACGGATGCAGCACAGTGTAAATCTGATAGTTTGGGCTGAATTAACAAGCCAGAAAATATTTAGCCCATGTTTCTTTTCCGAGAATGTGATTGGTACGCTGTTGTTTTACAGTCCTAATGCCTTATCTTTATCTAGCGTCGTCGTACTTGGAAATTATGCAGACATTTGTGCTCCCACAGCCAGAGGCCGAAGGAGCATGCAGTAGGGTTAATGGCAGCCGGGTGGTACATATGCACCTTCTGCTAAAACAGCGAGTGCTTACCTCACCGACAAAACTGGTCAAGTTTAGATCGGAAGCAATGGACCACTAAAGTGATCTGCTTGCTTAGCAGTAGTGAACATTATGGGAATTTTTCTATGAGGATTAATTAATCCATGCCTGGCATCCGTGGCGCAAGGCAGTGTTTATGCACTTGAAGCTCCCCAGGGTGGACGGACTCAATCCTTAGGGTACTTGCACTTCCCCTACCAACGCAGACCGCAAAACCTTAGATCGTACATTTTTGAGTTTCAGCTTCAGCCAGGAGACTTCATCAAGTTATAACTGATAATGTAAACTAAAGTGGGCGGCCACCGGCTCAGACTTGCAACGTACTGCAGTCGACTTGCTTTCCGAATAAATGCTTTCTCCATGTGAGGACGTCTAGAAAGTGGGGTGTCTTTTCAATTAAGGTAATATTTGCCCTTAAGCTAACACTATTAAAACATTGTAAGGAGGAACACTTACGTTTGTATTAGTCCATATACTCCATTCTATGGGTCGTCTTGGATAGTTCAAATATACTTTAGATATTGGGATACTAACCAACCAAAAGCAACACCAGTTATTCAAATGTACGTACACATTGCAGTTCCGATTTGACAACCAGTTACACAGATGAATTGGTGGCGTAGCAATTAGACCTCTGCTTGCTCCAATATTAGCTGACTTTTTATGAGTAGTAGTAGTAGTGGCAGTAGTATTAGTAGCAGTAGTAGTAGTAGTACTCTCAGCAGTCTAGCAACTAGATAGAGCAAATACAAAATCATGGAGATCAGCGGATAAGTGAAATGCGTCGCGTCATAGTCATCGTTGCGTAGTAGTTGAAGGTGAGCCACACACTTCAGCTAATATGCCGCAAGAAGAAAGTACCATTGTGACAAAAGTACAAAGAAATATTTTGGGTTTGTTTTTCACACGCGGCTTTTTCTCTTTTTGTCATTTCCAATGCTTGGAGTATTAAAAATGTTAAGCAATAAATACTGTGCACAATTCTCTCACTGATTCCGGTAGCGGGCCATGCCTTCAAGAGTGTTAAGCCATTGGCACTCCTCATCTTTGGGTCCACATCCAACTACGGCTGGACACGACGTCAGCGATTTTATGTGCTGCCGCCATGTAGCACGCTGAACACCAAGTGTTCGCATCCAGCTAGTTCCCTGACGAGCGAATAGAGCAAGACGCGCTAGACGCTCAGGTGCCACGCGTTGGACGTGACCGATGCAAATCAACTGGCGCAAGAAAACCAGTTTGTTGAAGGGAATACTCGCATTCCCCAAGATGCGACGTTGAACATCATTACATTTAACTTGTTTTTGCCATAAAACAGAGCAAGACTCCTTAAGCAACCGTTACCTAAACCAGAAAGACTACACAAGTCTTCCACGCGAATCGGCCTGGACTCGCTTCCATAATACAATACTGAGCGAATTGATGCACTGTAATGACGGCCCTTTGGCGAGAATAAAATGTCGCGAAAGCGCCACAAGTGACTCAGATTGACAAACGCTGATCTCGCCTTAGCGAAGCGAAGAGTGACTTCTTTGTTAAGTGCCGTGAGCAGAAACACAGCTCCCAAGTTAGATAAAACCATCTGCCTGTGCAAGTTGTGTACTTTCTAATTTGAGCGCACCAGTAGGTGGAAGCCAATGCTTGAGAGGTACTTTATACTTCGATGGAGCGAAGTTCATGCCATACTTAGATGCCTTAACCGCCGAACGATCTAGAATGAGTTGCATACCCTGAGGATCTTCACCAAGTAAGGTGATATCATCAGCATAATCTAAGTCGGTCGGGTGCATACCCAGTAGAAACCCTAGGCAAAAATGGTGGAAAGCTTCTAGAGCATTCGACAGAACGTCTTCGATTGCGAACTTGAAGAGGAATGGGACATAAGGCAGCCCTGTCATGCATCACAATTGACAGCGAATTGCGAGGAAGGTTTGCCATAGACTCGCACTCCGCCGGATGTATGAAGTTAAAGTGCTCGTAAGATGGCGGTATATTTCTCTAGCACCCCATTCTTTAGCAAGCAACGCCAAAAAAGAGGTAGATCAACGGAGTCAAAAGCGGCACGTATATCTTGGAAAGCAACAACAGTGGGCCTGTGTTAAATGTGGTGATGTTCGAGGAGCTGGCGGAGTGTGAAGATTTTATCCGTGCACCCGGGGCCTGGACGGAAATCAGCTTCTTTTTCACGGTAGTATGTTTCACGTACTGGGGATAGTTTGCGAAGCTGAATGGATGCCAATAGCTTGAAGGTAACCGAAATAAGACTGATACCGTGATGATTTACACATGAAGTAGGAGCGCCTTTCTTAAGAATCGGGACAATAACTGATTCGTCCCAAGAGGAAGGCACTTTCACTTCATGCCAGAATTTTGCAAACTGCAAGGGCAGCTGGTTAATGATCGCCACACCGCCGTAGTTGAACAGCTCCGGAGGAAGTCCGTTTGAGCCAGCAGCCTTGAACCGCTTCAAGTGTCGAATCTCGAGGCAGACCCGCTTCGCTGAGTGGATTCAGTGGGACCAGCGAGGGTGGGCAACAAGGTGTACTGCATGCACTTATAGATGGTGGAGGGCAGTTGAATTGCGAGTAAAAGTGCTAGGCCCTACATATGCCTCTGTTCGTTGGTGCTCGGAAACTCATCCACCTCGCAAATGACCTCACTGACACCAGACTTCCTGAGGCCAGTGAAACGAAAGACTTTGAAAAGTCTGCGAGTGTTGTCAGAGAGGGCAGCAGTCTCCATCGCTAAAGCACGCTCAGACCACAATGTCTCGCCATCCTTGCGTAGGCTTTGCTTGAGCATCCATTTCGCAAAACGACGCCGCTTGTTGCAATCTGCTTCCGTCGGTATATCTTTGCGGCGTTCGAACAGATCCAGAGAACGAGCAGAGATCCAAGCCTTAGGGAGAGTCGAGTTAAGCCACAGCTTGGTTGTCCGGAAATAGTCGCTGTTTTCCGGATAAAAGTCCAGTGTCGCTCCACGTCTTGCAGTGGATTGCAACTGAGTGCATATGCCAGTGAAGACTGATAGCTAGCCTAGACAAAGGAAGCAGTTAGTTTGTTTAGATCAATCTTGCGGTGTTGCATGCTACTGGACCTCAAAAGCTCCTACAGTTTTCCGCGAATACCAGTGCATGGTCTGAGTCAACGTGGGTGGACCGAAAGGACCTGCATTCCAGTAAGCTGCCACGCCATCTTAAATTAATTGCAATGTGATCAATTTGAGACCACGGATGTGTTGGCGAAGGGGCACCATGTTGAGGAAGGCTTCTTCATGCGCTTCAAGTCAGTGCTCGAGAAAAGCAGATTGTTCTCTTCGCACAATAGGAGAAGCCACTCTCCGTTATCAGAGCGGTTCTCATTGAGCACGTGATAACCACCAAGGTGGCGTTCGTTTGAAAACAGGCGGCCGACCCGTGCATTAAAACCCCAGCAAAGATAACGACATCCGAATTTTTAGCGTTAGCCAAGAGCTGATATAGATCCCGCTAGAATTTGTCCATGACTGAGTCGTGGTTGCAGTCATTTGGAGCATACACGGAGATCACAAACAACTTGCGTCTCTATTCGCGGTATTTATTGATTCTATTTGAACCCCGAAGCCGAACTGCACATAGTCGGGTGTTAATGGGGAAACAGTCCAGTTGTGCCTCCTCGCCCTTGCCACCTAGTTCGTTACATACACCAGCCAACTCCGCTGAGGCTGTTTCTGGATCTCCAGAAAGACGCATATGATATCTGGCTTCGTGCTCACTGGGGATATCAATGTAAACACAGTGCTGGGATCTTGCAACCTGGTTTCTGAAAGGCAGCAGACATCACTGTCTAGGGACTCTAGGGTGCAAACTAGATCGCTTGCTGTCCAATCTGCATGAGTGTCCGAACGTTGAAGTACGCCAGACGGAACGAGGATCGGGGACGAAGGATAGCCATAGGTTGAACTTCTCGGTCCGCGGCGTACCCGAAATCGAAGCCAGATATTTTAACACATGAATCGGGTAAAGGAAAGTGTGGCTAGTTAGCAAACAAACAATGGGCGTGTAATGAAGTCGAGTAGATGTGAGAAGCAGAAACAGTAGTTGATGAGCCCGTTGTAGTACAGTCCATGGTTTTGTGCGAGGGTGTGATACTACCCGGTTTCCAAAGCCGATGTAAGGATTTGGCTTATGGGACTCCACCTGAGTGTTTGGCTAACTAACCTACCCGCTAGTCAGCGCGGCGAATTTAGGGAATCGTGCCCATTGAGAGGCGCTGACTGAAAGTGGAGTTCATGGGTATTTGTTTACTAAATCGCCAACCATGGGTCCAATACACCCCATGAAATGAGCCCAATTGATGGAATACAATGCCACAACAAGAAGGAACATTCTCAACGAACGGTGTACAACATAAGCACCCAGGTGGCACCTCAGGAGTTATTTTGACAAGCCAGCGGTCCACTAAAACAGGTTATCTTTATCCTGAAATGCTACTGGCATTATGCAGATGCTATACTTTGCTTAGCTGATCGGAACATCAACCCTATTAAGGTGGTCGAGAGTCTCAACCAAGCCCACCAGTACGCCCCATTTACGACTGAGAAAGTGAACAATAAACGAATGAATTTTTTAGACGTAAGTCTCGTCAGAAGGAACGACGGATCCCTCAACATAAAAGTATGCAGGGAGCCGTATGGAGAAGGCAATACCCGAACTTTCACAGTTTTATGTCATGCAACAGCAAAATGAAGTTTGCACGAAACTTAAATGATAGGGCGTACAAAACCTGCAGCGAGGACACCGGTGAAGCCGAACTCAAAAATCAAGAACCTTCTGGAGAACGGCTAATCAGAGCGCTTTATTGTGGCTCACACATGGTGAAGCAAACCAAAAGTGGCTAAACAAACGATTAAAAAAGTCACTTTTCCTAGCTTTTCCATTCAATGGAGTAGCTGTGGAATGCACACGCAGACTAAAGCAAACTTGCAGAAAGAACTTTAATGCGCTTCGGCTAAAAGTGGTTTTCAGGAGCAGATATTTACTAGTTCCTGAATTCAAAATCGGGAGCCTGATCATCTTCATTCAATGTTAGTCTAAAGGTTCACTGCCTACATGGGGCTAGGCTCGACGGTCGCATGACCAGTCATCTAGGTAGGAGAAAAGAAGAAAACCTCTGCAGTTGGGTCTTCAATCGCAAAAAGAATGCAAGTAACAGCGCGATTGCAATCCCCCTAATTCACTCCGGTCACCAGACAAACAAACTTTTTGATTACTGAGGTTTTTCGTGAGTAGTGTAATTTATGTAGAAAGTAGAAGCCACGATTAATCTATGCACAATAACCTGCCTCGTCGGGGAATCGAACCGCGGACATACGGATTACCGGTCTTTTTTGCATTCTTTATTCCATACGGAATAAAGTATATGCGTAGTCTTTAAGTAAGTACAAGCTTATTTACCACTGTCGAAGTAGGATGCATATGACGAGCAAGCCTCGACCGGTAAGTTCGGAAGGACATGGCACAGGCATTGTAGCTGCCGTGGCTGACCATGACACGGGAAAGAAGTAGCTGCACTCTGTCAGACCACCTGAGTTCGGTGTTACCCCTTCCAACGCTGTCAGTTGTGGGATACGATTCTTGTGCTCGGAATGACCGAGGCCTAGTTCAAAGTGAACCTAAGTCTCAATGGAAATTGCGTGTCGCATTCCAACCTTATGGCGTGTACTACAAATCCACTTTGACCACCTGAATTCATTCATGCGATCCGCTGATTGGCAGCACTATCACAAGTTGAATGATCTAAGCAATTCATTCCTCGTAATACAGACGATGACAACAAATTTTATACTACTTATATTAATGTATATGACTGACAATGAATTAGCTATAGACAACTGTTTCCTTGAAGCCTTGTGCTTTTGCCTCTTACTTGGCTTTATGTAATAAGTAGGCAACATTGGAAATATGTAACATTCGGTGCTCCCCGTAGCTTTAGCGGTGAAATAAAAGTTTTCCTTAATAACGAAAAAGTCAGTAGATAGTAGGAATCTGGCTATCCCAACAGTAATAATAACGTTCGCCTTTACATTAATTTATGTCAGCAGCCCAGTGTTCTTAACTGATGAATGAAAAGAGCAGTGCGTTAAATTATAAATTGCATTGTTTTAGTTGTAATTTGTACGAATTGAATTACGCTAGTTTTTGAAAACCCTCTCTTATCTTGCTTGAAGTCAACCCTTTCGCTCTATGGCTACTGTGGCCATAACATCACTGAACGCCGTGCTAAACAAATACTGCCAGTGTAATGAAGTTCCTGGAGTGGGGTATCGACTGGAGCTAGAAAACGGGTACGGAACGAATCAACGGCAGTAGAAAGCAGCACGGAGTCAATCACAGCGGACACACGACGCGAACAGCACACGCAACCACCGGGCACTTACAGAATCGCAATACGCAACCATGACACGAACAAAACGAGCAGACACGGGGCAAGCACGTTTATCCACAACAGGAAAAACAGACGTGTACAGGACTTTTAGAGGGCAATCCAAACAAAATGGGAATGTCAGAGAGTTTTGGTCGGTAAAGTGGCTTCGCACGTTTTCACATGTCTGTGGTTGCTCGAGAATCCGAAAATGAAAGGGAAAAGAAAGAGATCATATAAGTAATTTTTAAAACGCCTCATGGCGGTTTCAAATTCAGTACACCAGCACTTTTGTATTGATCTCAATGTATCGATAATGGAATTCATTGCAATAACTTTGTGTTGCATATTTACTTCATATGGTGTTTACAGTCCCCATCTTTTTTGTCTACAAGATGATGGTTTCTAATGGTCAAACGACAATCAACCGAATGCCACATGGGCACAGCGCGCACGTTGCATCCGCAGCTCATTATGTTAGAAATGGCTTTTAGGGTCAATTTGCCAACGGTATTGCTCACAACTCACCGTTCATTGATTTCCTTATTTGACTAGAACTCCATGGTCATCCGATCACAGGGCCGAGACTAGTTTCTCAAGCAATTGTGGATCCGTAAGTAGGCGGATGAAATAATGAGTCACAAACCACCATTATCTCGTACCTCCTCAGTAAGGTAACTCATTTAACACCTGCTGCGAAGTGAAGATATACTAGCTCAGTATGCAAAGTAGGACAATATATAGACTATGGAAATGTGTGCATCATCGAGATATTGGCACCACAAATTGTGGATGAGGACTGAGTTGAAGGTGAATCAAGGATGTTGAATGGTTCGGGTTGCGAACATGTATTATCAGGCAGAAATGATGGAATGTAAACCCAAGTCGATTTCTCTGAAACACAACGCTCCTTTTCGGAACCCATACTTTAATGATGCTATCAGTAGAGTACTTTGGATTACGAATTGTTAGCTTTCAGACTGTTTTCATTAATATTACCAGTCAACTTGTGTAACTTCCAATTTGGCAACTGGGTTTCTACGTGAATGTTTAGCTCGGAGCTTCGAGTACTAGCAGTATAAACGAAGGGGTCTCCGTGGAAAGATGAAGCACTACTTTTGAATTACGTTGTGGAAAATCCGATTTATTCTGATCACTGAAAGCTTACCGCTAACACCGGTTATCCATTATTCAGCAAAAGACTATCTCAACAAATAAGGCATTAAATATTTTTAATCTGAGACAACATTATGTCCGAATATGCTTCAGTATTTTACAGAGCTTTCTGGGCCAATTCATATATTGTATATGGATGTACTAGTGACCAACTTGCAAAACTTGTTTTTGACTTATACAAGCAATTCTTTTAAATGCGCTTCACGAAATAGCAAGCAATAATATTATGATTATTGTTTTGGTTGCAGTTTACATTGCAACTAATGGAAAGCCCTCAAAACTTCCCCGATATTCACACTGTATAACAAGTTCAAGAATTGCTGAGCTAGTTGGGTAAATGTTTGCTTCTTTCCGAGGTAACCTCAAGGGAGAGGCAAATTACCTTTTCAACTTAAGGTAAGGGATTTCCCGTGTTACCTTACGTTGCTAAGGAAGAATACGGATAGAACGATATTCCAGACAGACAACCAAGCCTTACTGATTTGTTGGATAGTTAGAATGAAAACATTTCCGAGTATTAACGATGGTGTGTTTACTAACCAAGGCTCAAGTTATTTTGATAGGTAATCCACTCAAATCCGCACGGACTTTGATTCCATTGTATCCTTACTTTGGGTAGTAGACCTTCATACAGTGTTAGCAAGAAATCCCTGCTTAGATCATACTTGTTGGATACTAAATTTTTTTTTACAGTTGAGTGTGTGTACAGTTCTCTGCGTACTCGTGCTCCCTACCCCGCCACCTCAGAGATGACAAAGTACCATATCAGCAGAATATGGCCAAAACTTTCAGTACTAAACTCAAACTGCTGTAGATGTATGTCATCGTAATATGAGGCAGGGAATACTTTCGCTTCGGACGAATGATGGTCCGACTAGGATAGGCATAGAAGCAACAAACGCGTGGCGGACGCAGTATGCTCCCTAATTAAAGTGGGTCATATCACCAGACCATCCTCTTGCTTTTGTTTTCTCGCTTCTAGAAATCACAGAGATCTCCCTTACTGTCGAATATATGTTGCATAAACTGACGTCTCCTACCAACCACAGCAACAGCAAGAGAAATAGCAAAATGTTTGGCCCAGTTATTTCAGCGCTGTTTAGACTCAAACCGGATTCTTGCAATGTGGATGCTTGGAATAATAATTCCGATGCACAAAGGCAGAAGCAGGACTGAGCCCTCAAACTACCGCCCAGTTTCTCTTCTCTTCGTATTATAAAATTCAGCGAATGCATCGTGGCCCATGCGTTGATGTGTTATGTAGAAAACAACAACATTATTGCTCCAGAGGAACACGGTTTTCGTGAATAGCGACCTTGTACAACGAAGTTATTAATTCGCACAGAGTAGTTGAACACAGTCATCTGATGCTCGAGAGGCCATTGATATGATTTACTTGAATTTGTCGAGGGCATTTGATAGTTTAGATTATCATATATCCCATTCCAAGCTCTAATATTACGGGATCGGTGACACTGTCTTGAGCTGGATCCCCAACTTTCTCCTGCAAAGACATGTGGTGGTCATAGTCCAGACTTCCTTAGGTCACCACAAATCAGTGGAGTCCGGTGGGCCCCAGGGCTCAGTTCTAGGGCCACGATTGTTTTTGGTATTTACCAATGATCTTGCACGGATAATCACTTAAAATTTGCTGCTGTTTGCTGACAACATGAAGAAATGGTGCAGGATTCAGGCGGATGCCGAGCAGGATTTTCTTCCGTGTGCCCTAGATGCGATACATGATTGGTAAACCTGGAATCTGTCACCTTTCAGCGTGAGCAAATGCAAGCTACTCTCCATACGACACCGAAGTGACTACAGTGATCATCCGTCGAACACGACCTTGACATGCCTTTTCAGGATAACTATTGTTGTTCCAAGCAATCCGCAGAGGTATCGAAAAAGGGTAACCAACACTTCGACTTGCTACGATGGGCGTTCGGATAAATAGACACCACTTGTTTTAGACAGATGCACAATGCGTATGCGCGCCCCCATGTCGAATACGCAATCCAAGCCTGACAGCCATGACAGCACTGGATCAATCTTAAAGTCGGGCTTTTAAATACGTCATTGACATGCGCCACCATATATTCGCGCAGAGTCTGAAACGTTTGGGAGTATTCAGCGGACGATATCGTGGATTAAGTGGTAGCTTGATTATGGTATACTTGATTTTACACAATCGGAATCATATGTGCTGCTCTTTACTGCAACTCAACAATACCAACAAACTAACCGGCCATTCCTAGATATTAGCAGATCAGTACAGCCGTCTGGAGGGACGCAGAAACTTCTTTTCACTTCGCATGCGTCAACTTTGAAAAGCACTTCTGGAATCGGTAGTTTCGGTATTCAGCCAAACCATATTACAAATTCGGTTAGTTGAGGCATTCCGTCACTTACATATTGTTACTTGACGCAACTCGCCATCTTACTTCCAGGAAATACCTTGAAATATTTGCCTATTGAAGCTGTGGAAACGCTCGGATTGCAGGTCTGCTGCGTTACTTACGATAACTTTATTCTTTTGACGGTAGAACTAATAACTGCATTTTTTCAATCACGTTTTTTGATAGCCCACCAGACCATCCACCGCGGTTTATATAATATTCTTAACACGTATAAATCACCGTTCATCATTCATTGTACAAGCTAGATATCACAGCACCAGATATTTTTCTTTAGTAGTTTGGGAGCGTTGTTAGATGATTATTTTCATTTATCCGAATAATCCCCCATGAAATATTCATCACATGGCTAAATTGGAGATGCAGTTGTAGTTGTCAAACTACCGTGGATGAAAGACGGGTTTTCACTGCTTAATTTCCATTTATTTCTGACAGCCTCATTTTAGTTTCTCTCTTAGCCATATCGAGAGAAGTATGCGATGGATCTGTAACTTTACATGTTACCGGTGATCGGAGGTGTTCCAAATCTGATTGGAATTGTTTGTGTGTTGAAGTTTTCTATGATATTCAACGGAAGCACAGAGAAAGCAAATCTCGTTTCCCGGGAGTGAAATGTAATCTTGTCAGTTGTGGTTTCTCACAGAAATTCCAATTTTGCCTCAACTCAAGGATCATCAGCTCCGTGGAAATTCTGTCCATCACTGTATATTACATTCAAACATCCGCGTCTAGCTGAAAACCATGAAAGCGCACACAAGAACGAATCGGTATCCATAGAGTAGGAAAGCCTGATGTGAATAGCCCGTGTAGTCAAGCAACTGAACAAACAGCCATATCGCTTTTCATGTGCGCGGCCGCGTTTCACTATCAGCGGTCCAAAATAGTGGATCCCCACTACAGTGAACGCTGGTTGGTGGGTCAGACATTGGTCTGTTTAACGGTTGCCATCAGCGGACTCATTGGCTTTGCGTGGTTGACGCGGGATTTGTCACATTGAAAAGCAGGCGCCTTATGGATGAAATCTTGCCCACGAGCCAGTACGCTGAAGATCGCACAAATTTTGCTGTGCACCAGTGTATATTGATGTAGTGAGAGTGCGGTGTAAGAAGGTGATTGACATTACGGCGGTCGGGAAGTAAAATTGGATACCTTGCGTCGTACGGTACCGGGAGTTGATCCAACTTTCCGCCAACTCGAAGAATTCCATTAATGATGAAGGGATTAATTCGTCTTAATCTGCATGACCTCAGTTTTAGATTTCGAACTGCTACGTCGGGTTCGTTTTACGCTAGGAGGCGCATCTTCTCCGCAAAAGCTTCTGACTGCACCAACTTAACCAGCTGAAGCGTAGCTGTCGAATTTCAGCACCATCTATCTCAGCTGGTTGATCAAGTACTGCAGGCTTCAGGTAATGGACGACGAAATAAGATTTGAATCGCAAGGGTAACGAAATATTTGCACAGGGAAGTCCATATAGAGCAAGTCTTAAATTTATTAATCCAATGCTCATCCAAACCGACCAAGAAAACATGACCAAATTCGGGTCGTAAGCATGCAGGTCATAATTCATCCAGATACTTGGATGCATAAGCCATGACGAATGTGACTAAACAAGCAATCGTGGTCCATGTAACGACTGAATTAGTCCCTTCTTGAGCTACATCGTGAGTCCACGTGAGGCAATATCAGCCGGGTTTTGCTTTGAATTTACATAGCACCACTGACTGGCGTGAAAGTACTGTTGTATAATGGCAATCCGGTTAACAACTTACGTCGGGAAACGCCCATCGAGTCTGTCCAGGACGTTGTGCTGAAATAGAATGCCATCCTCTCTCTGACTTTCGCTGATATGCGCATGCTCAGTACGGCAGCAGTGAGCACCAACCTTGATATCGATACCGTTCTGTTGGGACTGACATTTGAGTTACTCCTAATCAGGAAACGACTATCGTTGCCTTCACCAATCTCGGAACGAAAATAAAGAGCAGCACCGTAACCAGCCTCAGATGCATCCGAAAAACAATGCAACTGAACAAAAGATACACTGCATCCAAATGGATTAATACATTGTTTAACGGACAAGCTGTTGAGACCATTGGCGTTTGATAATCATTTGTTCCAAGCTTGCTAATCCTATGCGGGAAGAGCCTCATCCCAATCTAGCTTCCTTTTTACGAAACTCTTTAACAGTACCTTGGCCGGAATTACCACGGGAGAATTGAAGCCGGGAGGATTATAGACTGAAACTACAAAGGAGAGGAGTGCTCTTCGGGCCAACGTTGTATTAAAACCTTACAGCTGGTCCTGGGTTATGTTCCAGTTTAAACCAAGCGCATTTTTAACACAATCCTCCTCAGCCGAATATCTCTTTCCAGGAACCTTCAGTTCGCCGTCAGGTAAATATGTGATAACGTCCATTCGATTGCTGATCCATTGCGTCGAATGAAATAATCATTAGGACAGCATACGGGTTAAGTGTGTAACGACTTCACTTACATCGAAAACAAAATCCACTCTAAATAAACGATCGTCGACATAAAAGCAGTTCTTTGCTACTTCTTTAAGCTTTGTTTGGATTCGCAATAAGTGTCAAAGATAGCTTGTCGTAAAGCAAATTTAGCAAGGCTTGGTAAAGATATAGCGCCAAACGGATGTATACTCATGCGGTATAGAATAGGGGGTAAACGAAGATTACGGCTCTTCCACCACAGGAACCTCAACTAGTTTGGATCCTTAATAAAAACCTTGACCACATGAAACATCGCTGCCATGTCAGACGCGATGGCGATTGGGTGGAACCTGAAACGCAAAAGTGTCCCCACCAAACTGTTTGACATATCGGGATCAGGTAGTGTAGTTGGTTGAGAGAGGTATCACGGTATGAAGCTAGACAATCGAAGCCCACTCGCACTTTACCGGGCTTACGTGGATGCGATACAAAGTGGGGGGGGGGGCGTACCAGGTTTCCCCTTTAATTTGCTGTTCCTTTAATAGATAGTGTTCAGCATCTCCTTTAAATATATATTCTTCCACTGCCTCGGTGTATGCTTGGCACGAACGTTTCTTCAAAATAACAAGCCTCATCAGTGCGAATTGCTGGTTATCTGGTAACCGAGGACTCCCGGATTTCCATGGTAATGCAATCTGGTAGTGGGCGCCAAACTTTCTTTTAGAAGCTTTCATTAGTTCTAACGCGCGTCCGTCCTTCACAGACATAGCTAATCGTGGATTATCTAGTCCGTCAAATTCCCTTTCATACATTTGCTCTACTTGTTGAGGAAGGTTAGTGGTATCATAGCGAAGTGTGCTGATCCTTCTTGTTCGATCAACCATCAGTGACGTGGATTGATCCCTGATAGTCTCGTGTTGTTTGTTCGGTCCCAGTACGATCCGAACCAATGAAGTTTCAACAGCATACGGACCATAAGGATCTCCGTTTCTATGTTCTAATTCATAGTGTAGGTATACGTTATCGCAACCAGTCAAAAGTTCAACCCTTCCTTTCAGCTCCGGTAACCGTAGATCGGAGAGGTAAGGCAATCTGTAGAAATCGCTGTTCATGTTTCTCTTTCCAAGTTTTTTCAGCGACACGACTGACTGACTTAACTGAATCCAATTGGACCGCCTCATAACCATCTATGGATCGAACAGTTACACTAACCAACTTGACTCCACTTGACATATGCTAGGAACGGTGCCAATGTTATGTATCGTCACGGACCCTTGAACCCCTATAACTTGTGGTAATGTTGAATCAATCAGTGAAGTATCTGATCCATTGTTTATTAAAGCTAATGTTCCAATTGTGCCAGCAGAAGCAAAAACAAACACATGCAACAAACCAAGCGATACGACAGAGCGTTTTACATGACTGAGAGCAAAACGGGTTCCTTTAGTGTTTGGTGTTCCAAATTTGCTTCCATCAGCATGGAATAACGGGTGGTGAAACAGCCTACAAATGTTCGACCTACAAAATATTGTGATCGACAAGCTGGTAGGTTATGATTCAGTATGAAACAGAGTTGACACAGTCCATGCCAAGAAAGAATTCAAAAGAATTGCGGTGTTTGAGCTTTCGGAATTCAACATAATGATTTAAATAGTGTCCTCGTTCACAGGAAACAGATTTGAAGCAATTTCGTTGTGATGAAGCCACAGAGTTTAGGCAAACGACAAATCCTCGAGGGTTTAAGCTGATGAATTTATCACTGCTGGTCGGTGGTCCGCAGTGACGTGCGGCAAAGAACAAGTAAGTATCGATGACGTCTACGGTTTCATCTAAGAAATTTGTCCAGTCAATGAAGTTCGCTTCTCTTTCAGTGCGGATAACTGGCAGCATACTCGGCTCACTTGAATTGCAGATGCTTGGGCAGCCTCCTGATGATAGAGCTGATTGTTCTGGACACGTTCAACTCGGATTCATCCTACATTTATTTCAACATCAAGTAGCATGAAAGCAGCTCTAAAGCTAATTGAGAAAGAGCTACGCAGACATTGGGCCTGCTGTTAGGGTCATCAGGTAGAGCATTAATGTGAGTCCAAGCAATCGTGTGGGGCAGTCCGAAATGTCTGGGTATAATGTTCATTGCTTTATCAAAACCTTCACCAGGGTCGAATATTAGGTAAATTTCCGTAGCCTTTTGGCTTCACCAAAACAGTATGTATCAGATTTAAAAGCCTGATAGTTGGGTCGGAATTGCTTTTGAAAACATTGGCTTCGAAGCATCGCATAAATATCCAGTAGCGAGCAGGATCTCCATCAAACGTGATCAGTTCGCGTTTTAAGAGACAGGATTACGTGCTGGGTCAAAAATCCTTGGATTTGCTTTCCAGACGTGGGTTATTGTCAGCTTGCAGGCCGGAGTAAAACCCCTTCGATTGTGGTTGAACACGGGCACTAACATTTGCCGACGGACAGACCAATTGAACTACGTATGGAACGCGCGGACCCCTATTAACCGGTTTCAAAAAAGACAAGCAGCTGGCAATTTTGGGCTGGAGTACACAATCGTCGGGCGAAATAAATCACGATCGTTCACTGACCAGCGCATCCGACTCAATTTCAGGTTCGCACTAGCCCTTAACATCAACTGTCTTCCTATGCAGCATGCGTATGCTCGTTCAAGCCGAATCAAACAGACCAATAGGGGATTCAGCTTTCTGAACCTTCTCAGCATCAGTAGCGTCAGGACCATCAAGAGAATCACTAGAATTGGACATGGTTGCACTATGCAACTTATGTACCAACGATATAAAGCCTAAACTAAGTTCGATGTACGAAAACTAAACTAGCAACTTCAACCAAATAAACCCAGAATTAACGCACCGTCTGGGTAGAGGAATAAGGCGAATTATTCTGTAGCCGTGGTTCTATAAGGCGTATTAATACAGTACATGACTTAAAATTAGGTTTTGCAATCGTAGTGCAAGTGCGCAGGATCGGTACATTGTGCTGCGGCGTGCGAGTAGTTGGCCAGTGTCACAGTAACAGAATACTGTGTATGACACCGAAACGTCAAGGATACGTCAATGATGCAGAGTGAAAGGAATAAATATACGAAATAGTAACCGATTGGAGGACACAGAGTAAAGCAATGCAAAAGGAGCAGAATAATTAGGAAACGGAGATAACTTTTCCACATATATGCAATCTAGTTTGGGGATGCAGCAAATTTCCAATTAAACTTTACATCAATCTCTGCTACAAGCTTCTCAGGATTCAGCCATATTTCAAGTTCTATGACGAAATTCCAATTGGTAGATATCCGATTAGTACGAAGCTCGACTAAGTTACTGAGAAGAGTCTGTGCGTTGGTATACAGGCATTTAAAGGAAGAAGGTGTTAGCAATATATGTTGAGTGCGGTTTCTGTGTTTACGGTTAAGAAGACAAATGTGGGGTCGGCTGAAGGTGGATGTTTTGTTGAATCTTGATCGCTGGCCCCGGGGCAATTCTGAGTTAGCATACAGAGTTCTCAGCGTGAGTAGATAGCCGCAAAATAGACATTCTTCTGCTGACAGAGTGATGTGAATGCATACTGGATCTGAGCAGCATACTGTCGGGACGCACAAAGAGTTGCATCTTTTGCGTCATCCCGTCGATTTATAGTTTGGTGTCTATCTACGGTACAAGTATTTCGGATGGCACATTCCTGCTCATTTTAGTCAATTTTTCGTCACCTTTTCCTCCATGAGTTCGGATTTCACTTTTAATTTTTTCCATTTAATTTAATTTTAATTACTTTAAGTAATTTAACTTTATTTCATTATATTTATTTTTATTTAATTATTTTATTTTTTATTTTTTATTTTATTTTTATTTTTTATTTTTTATTTTATGTTTATTTTATTTATTTTAATTTTTTAATTTTATTTTTATTTTTATTTATTTTTATTAATTTATTTTAATTATTTTAATTTTAATTTTTAAATTTAATTATTTTAATTTTTAATTTTAATTGTTAATTTACTTATTAATTTTTTAATTTTAATTTAAAGTTTTTTATTTTTTTACTTAATTTAATTTTAAATTTAAATTTAAATTAAATTTAAATTTAGATTTATTTTAAATTTTTTGATTTGATTTAATTAATTTAAATGATTTAATTTAATTTTAATTTAATTTTGGAACTATACATACATACATTGCAATAATTTGTTCGGATGTGAGGGTCTGACAAGAGAAATGCATCTGCAACGTTACCTGACAGAAACCTTACCTGAAACAACCCCGTTTGCCTGCTGGTGCATGTAATTCGGTTGACGGTTAAGGCACATGATATTGAAAACATTCGCTTATTTGGTACTAGTCGTCCCACTGTGTCCTGTCGTCTAGTAGCTTATTGGTTATGAAGTTCGCCCCGGATTTAGAGAAATATGTTTATTTTCCCATGTTATGCTTTTGTAGGAATTTGTGACTGCTATTTGTGTTGGACAGCTGTTGTGGTATTGAGCGCCATGGTCGTATTAGTAGTATTAATGAAACCTGGTTTGGCAGCAGTCGTGATTATAGTGGGACATGTCTCTGTCAATTGAGTTGAAACAAAGGACACGCATGTTGTTCATCTTCTGATGATAGCCGGTGTGATGTGTGGCTTTGAAGAGGTAGGTGTTTGACGAATCATCTTTATAAGCACCCACTATTATCGAACTGACTTACTTTCTATAGTCTGCCCACACTGTTCTGAACTCTAGGTTGATGTTCAACATCAAATTAGAGGTAATCATTTGTCCGGTTTTTTAGGACAGTTCTGACTGCGGTTGTTAACCCTACAAGCTACGTCAATCTGCCTCATTTCTGTGCCAGCACAACCATACATCTGACGCGTGGAATAGCCGTACACTCAGTGCAGAACCAGAGCGAAACATTCATGCTATTAATTCTCTTTATCTCGCTGAGGATAAACTGAGCAGATCTATGAGTGAGTTATTTACAGCAGTTTATGCATTATACTCCAAATTACACAAGTTTACCCCAGAATTATACGCCACAACCAAGGTCCAGTTCTGAACATTTTGACCTAGCTTTCCGTTTGCAAGAGCTGCCTGCGAATTTTGTTGTTAATTCTGCGGATGTCGTTAGTTGCAAGTTCTGCACAAGTAGGCTGAATAGAAACGCTGATGGGCAAGTTGGTGCAGGGGCTGGCACCCATGAGATTACCTTTCTGAGGGCGTAAACACTTCGAGTCACCTCTGTGCGTTGAGTTCAAGGACACACGGTGACGGTGGGGCCATGGAGCCAGGCTTTCGCTGTCCTATCGGTAGGTTGCCGCTGTGTCTGCGTTGATCTTAATCGTGAGTTAACCAGTATCACGCAAATCGAAAGTGTTGGACAGATGTTAACTTAGTAAAGTACTCATTTCAGCTGACTGTTTTAAGTTTCCTGATCTTACGGAGGAAGGTGGGGTGTTGTACGACTGGGAAGAGCGCATGTTTTATAACTAGGGGGTTGGTTTCACGTGATGTTCTCTGTGTTGGCACTGTAGTGATGTATGCCTTATCGATTTTGTCCAATTCTTTTAGCAAAATAACCTTTGGTATGTGAATAAGTAAACAAACGACTTGGTTTAATTTACGAAACAAACATAAGTTTGTGTTTTAGAGAACAAACATTTGGATGGAGAAGTATTGCAGCCGTTTTATATGTATAGGTACCTCACACGACTGGTTGTGGTAGACAAACCGTTCAGATTCACAACAGCTTGGAACGGATTTCTATGGAGGCTTTCGTCGCTGTAACTCAGTTGCCCCATGGCTTATTTACCTACTCAAGCCAAACGGAAGAGAAATTAAGGCGACCATTTCTGTGCCAGTGTTCCACTAATTGGTTATTTCTCAAGGCAGAGCGAAGACAGAGTTGCGTTATGTCTATATTTCGGTTGTTCTCTTCAGTCGCAAACATACTACGAGCAGAAACACACAAATGATTATATACATGGAAAAAATAAGCAACAGCAATCAAAATGTCACAGTCAAGACCATGGCAACTGAATTGATTGCCTCAAGAGTTTCTGTGCACATAGCACAGGCTGATGGAACTTAATTAACAAGGCTTCACTAATTGTATGCATTATCTGGTTTTTGTTATTTAGTAACACTTTGAACGCTTTCTCAGGGTTCACTTTATGACGGGTTGCGATGACGTACTTGGTGATAGCCGATGCCTGGTTCCGATTGATACTCAACTACGTCCACTTTTGTTGCGTAATCACTTGTCTTAACCAAGTTGGCAAATGTTCAGCTACCCTCTAATCTAACTGACGGTTTGTTCTGTCTGTGTAAATGTTACTTCAACCGCAGGTGAACTGATAATCAACGTGAGAGGCCGAAATACTCGATGGGATGCGCTGACGGTAACGAATCTGAAGTCCTCGCGTGGTATGTATGAGGCGTAACTGGGCTGTCGTGTAGGTTTGCGTTAAGGCGGACCGCAGCTTGCGTTTGATATCATTTGCCACATGGTCCCCCTTAAACGGCAAGAACAAATACACATCCGTTTTCTCGGCTGTCAGCACCGGTGCTTTTACGCTGGGAAGTCTGCGGTGTACTTGAATAAACTTCTCAGGATATCCATCAAAAATAAGATTTTGCGGAATTCTTCTTCGGCTTTTATCATTTCGGGGCAGCAAATACGTCAAACCAGGTAGAAGAGAGTTTTCACTAAGACGCGTTGGCATGCGATCCGGGTGAATATTGAAAAATGAAGGTATTGTCCACTTCAAATGGATTTGCGTTGAACAGTGCCCTTCAACGTATATTTAGCCCGTCTCCTAATGAGTATATCCAGAAAGGCCAGGCAATTGTGTTGTTCCACTTCATGGAATACCGTGAAATTAGGATGAATGGAATTCAGAATGTTCTCCGCTAGCAAATAACAAAACGTCATCAACATATCGACTGTACAATTTCGCTTCATCACTGCTGGCAGTAACTTGCGTTTCTATCAGGCCGAGGAAGATGTAGACTAAAACTGGTCACAGATGGCTGACCATAGCGATCTTGTCGACCAATTTGTTTGCTTTCCCTTCAAACTACAACCGTGTGTTCTCGGTGCACAATAGAATTCTATCCTTTAAATACTACACTGGAAGGTCCACAGATATATTCTGGCTCAGGATGAAATCATATAAATTATCGACCGTCTCCCGTAAAGGCACGTTGGTGAATAAGGAGTCCACATATATTGAGTACAAAAGCTCTGCAATCAATGGCAACTGCTCCAGAGTCTCAGCCAGTTAGAAGTAGTATTGCCTGGAAGACTAATTGCATATATTTCACCATAGATCATTAAAGGCTTCGAATTTTACTGCTGGCTTGGATCTAAGAAAGTCCGTAAAGGGGATGCAAAACTGCACAGTGGTGCCCAGTGCTCTACCAAACAGTGTGTCCTTGTCCCTTGCATATGTGTAATTACTGGGATGGTAGCTTCATCGGAAGATCATAAGAGCTTATTGCGATTTTTTGCTAAAGCTCAGTCTATACCGGGTGCAAATGATCCCATTAAAGTGGACGAACATTTGAGCACAAAAGCTGAGGCTGACAGATATTTAGGACAAGAAATAGAATAGAATCCAACCTAATAAGTACGCGTCGACATGGATTGAGCTTAATACATTCTACAAGGTTCCAAGCAACAACTGCTGCCGTTTAATCTCTGTACTGTTAGCTATTTTCCCCTGCGACTGAGTTCTAGTAAGCATTATTTCAAGAGCGGTCGAGCGCAGTGTAGATGCACATTAAGATTTTGTAAATTTAGCCAATTAGAAATTTAAACACTGTTGCGGTGCAAATGACTTGTTTAGCAATTTTGATATAGCGCATTTTGTGCACTAGATTTAAGATAGAAGGCATTGAACAATTCACTTCCAGTGCAGTGGAGGTTATCACCCAAAAATAAAAATTTACAGTACATTTATTAGGTATGAATACCAATTTCCATGGATCGCACCAGCATTTGAGAGACTTATGTTTATCGTTCGCGGTTCTAATGGCTTTTTGTTTAATTTGGCAACGTGTACAAAGACGAGTTTTGTGCCGAGAGTGAGTGGCGAAGCTTTCCCCGAGAAAAACATATGGAACACATATTTAAGGCAAATTTATTTTAGTGAATATAGGAAACTGCAATTAAAGGAACCACCAGTGAATGATGTGCTAATTGCCTTCGCGTTATTTAACCTTCAGGAAATAATCAAATTGAGCTTGTCACGTTCTAATCTTGATTGCAGGTCTTGAGCATCAAAGGCGGTTGATCGGCGTGCATGGCGCGATCTAATCGCGAAGGCAATTTCCGAAGTGCCGGAGGAAGACCTCATACATGCAAAGAAGAAGCGGCAAGTGCAGTCACGGCAAGCATCGATGGGTTGTACTCCATGGACATCGAGCACATGGTGCTGTAGCACCTGCGGTCGCGAGTGCCTGAGTCAGGCAGGCATAGTGAACCATGAGCGAGGCCACTCGAGACCACTACCGAAGCGACGAAGGGTTCTGCAGAGAACGTAGGCAAAACCGGCGCAGCGTTTGTAGGCACACTGCATTTGATTTACTAACCGGGTGCTTGCATGCTAAGTCTCTTTATTTCAGGTGGTGGGTTTTCGATGGTGTCCTAATTCTTTTCTTTCCCATATAAATGTCTACCTGTACTCTCTTCTATAAAGTTGCACACGTTGCTTAAGCTAATTGTAGTTAATTTCGACAACACTTTTCTGTGTGTAGCATTTCCGTAAAATAAACTTTCCGACCTCGGATTCTCGGTTCTTTTGTAAACAACTTATTTCATATGCTCATTAATTTAAGATTTATGTCACGGTTTCTATATGCATTACTCGACTTATTTTCTTTGTTATCTTCCCGTGAAGTAATTGGCTGTTACTTGATATCTCCGGTGTGGCTGCGCTTGATGTGCATGTTGACAAGGTGCCTACCTGTCTATTACCCACTACCTCGTCAATACTGGCTCTAGGAGACAGCTGGTCGTTGTTAGAGGGGACGGGGTGTACAATGCTTTTGGACGTGCTAGGCTCGAAGTGCGGTTCCATGCAATCAATGCGGAGCGGACTACGGTCTAACCAGCGCCTTGTGTTTGATTGATTCCCCAAATACAGTGTGCTTGTGTTTTCCTGTGAAGGAGTGTGGGCTGGCTCCGTTGATGAAACGTGGATCCCAACCACATGCGTCCCGGTCCTATCCCTTCAGGTTTTCACTGGATATGAGGTGTGTGGATGGAGATGTGTGTGGTGCAGCGCAAGCCACCCATGGTCCCTCTGTAGGCGCACGCGTCCTGTGGCTGGCCACAGTGACGAGCAAATACGAAACCGGATGCCACCAACCATATTTAGCTGTACTGTATAATGTGTTTTACAGGAAATACTTTGCTTCACAACAAACGTCTGAACCAAATGCCAGAAACCTTGACTTGCTCTTCAAATCCGACTGAGCAATGGTTTGATTGCTGCCTTTAAGCCAAGACAAAAGGTTAGCAACGAACACCCGGAGGCATATAACTGAACTCAAACCATATAAATGGACATTTGTACACCTTGCCTTCAAGTAGTTTAAGATGGCAACTGCAAGAAACTAATTTGCGTTGCTGGATCCCCGATCATTTCACTCGTACCTTTATTAATGTGTAAACCAGTGTGACCATCTTGGAACGTTTAAAGAAAAGTCAGAAAAAGACAATGTTTACGCTACCCGATGGAAAACAGGTGACATTTTATACTAGAGAGGTTCCACGTCTGAAGTTATCTCGGGTTATGACACATGAGTATGATGAACTCGAATGGCGTACTTGGGCAGTGCCGCAATACGACCAAACCTTATGGTCAGTAAGTAACTTTGAATTTGATTTCCTATAGTAGACAGGTAGTTGGGGACTAATGGCATTTACACACAGTATACTTCCATAGATCACCTGCAGTATTTGATCAATTATTCAGTCGGCGGCTACGAGTAATGACTCAATCGAAGTCAAGGCGCTTTTCATCCCGAGTAAGATTTTTGGTAAACTGAAAGCACTTACTAGAAAAAAACGGATACGCCCTGCAAAAAATAATGCACAACTTAAGAGAGGTTTACAATAACATTTTGTCTAATCTGCCAACCAATTTTATAAACCTACTATATTATTTGAACTAAGAGTCTTAGCTTAAGCCTACATAAACGCCTTCATGCTCAAGACTACTTTGTCAGTGACAGTAGATATTTCACAATGTGATTTTCGGTTAATACGTATTGACCATTGGCTAACCATTAGGAATCACAGATGGAGATCTAAAATTCTTGAACACTTTTCGCGTTCATTGCTATGGTTAATGTTGGGGTAAAGCCAACTAAACTGGCGTAAATGCCAGTTGACCGTTTTTCAAAATACTTGTGGATCTCGATTTTGCTTTTTATAACTGAATGTTGTTCTTGTTGCCTGGATCAAAGAACATGGGTCAATTTTTAAAAACTCGCTTCTTACAAAATAACAAACGGTTTGGTTTTCAGATTTGGTTTTTTGTGCCACTAGCAGTTACCTTCTTGTTCGCAGCGGTTTGTTTGGTTTTATGTTTACTTTGCCAATACACTACTTGACCAATATCGCCTTTACTGGTATACGACGGTAAACTAGTCGTGCGTCCGTAAGAAGCCAACTTGCTTGGACTACCTTATATGACCCATAACTGGTATACTTTCACCAATGCATTAAATTCCGCTGTTACTTAATGCGTTCTTTAGCGCACCAGACTATCGCAAAACGTACAGGAATATTAACCGCAAACCTGCCATCTTTCGGATGGAGACAACTTCTCTAACCAATATAATTGTATATTTTTATAAAAACCATCAATTAAAAGAGTAGTAGCCTAACAATAATCTCCGTAAAGGAGAATATAATGATCGAATATATTGAATAGCAATACTAAAACATCCTCCAGAAATCCTTGGTTAATCACCCATTAATCCCGTAAACAGGATTGTTTCTCAAACTGTTCTAAACAACTATTTGCATGAAAGCGAGCGTACACGTGCACATACAAGCCAACGGATGAACACACGCATGACCATACCTTATCTTTAGTAATCTGTCAACAGGTGAAACGTGCTGTCAAAATCAGACTGGGGTATTCCGGTAAACCGCCTACTAGCAAATGGCAGTCGAATGATTTGTGCATATCACCCCCTATCCCGATACATCTGACACAGCGGCAATGTACATGTTTTGCGATGATTCATTTTCGTATCCATGGTTACCACAACAAAATAAATCAGCAAAATAATTGTACTGTTTGAAGCATTGACATCTATTACATACTGGTCGCAAGTTTTAGGCCTAGACAGTATCTTGACAACTAAATGGCTGGCGATTTCTTGCTTCATTCAATTCGGTGTCATGAATAGTTTGCGCCAGACCCAGACGCTTATTTATAACAAGCAAAACAGACATCATTTCGTTCAGGTCAACAATTAGTTTTGTCCTAGTAGGAGATAGTGCATGAATGAATTATTAATGTTCATGTTGTCTGTTAGAATGTTTTGTGAAAGGCGCAGGGTAAGAGCGAATGGCATAGAATATGCCGAATAATGACCAGATTTGAGATTCTCCAGAGATATATTGGGAGTGGTCAAATTATGTGCAAAAATGCCAACACTGGTTTATTATCAACGGATGTTTCATGGTGTGCGCTTCCATAGCGTAAAACAAGGCTATAACACTAAGTATATGAAGTCCCAGATTTGGATGTCCTTACTGTATAATGAGGCAGAATATCATAGACGGTATTGACATTATTTAGATCTCTATGCGTCAATAATGTACGTTGATGTTTTCTTCACTACTGCTTCCTACCCAACTCCACTGGGAACTGATGAAAGCGATGCTTCAGTCCGATTTCATAATACCGATTGTCATGGAAAACTGGTCTAAATTCCGCAAGAGTTGCTTACAGAACTTCAGATTAAGGTAGTAGGTACACGGTCAGGGATGGCTAAAGACTCATGAGGGACGATCAGCCTGGTGAATTTGCCCCTTATTCAGCTCCGTGAAAAGGCTGATTAAATATCAACTACAGCATCCTACGGAATAAGACTAAACGCTGAAGACAACTAGGGCTAGGGCGGCCAAAAGCGGTAGTGTAACCCAGCAGAACTTCAAACCCCATTCTGCTAGTGGCCGAAATCTTAATAACCGGTACAATCTCCATCATTTATTCTGCGTCCAACAACCCACCTTTTGTTACTGAGAAACTGAACTAATTGTACACTAACGCGCAAGGACTTATTAGTATGTTAGTCGAAATCCGTCACTGTCTGGTTTCTAATGCTCGCGGTATCATAATGACCACTGAAATGTGGTTGAAATGTGTAATTACGAAGGTTGAGACCGCTCTACTCGGTGGGCCACTTCACTGGAATGACGGAAGGGGTAGGGGAGGGGGAGTGATCATTTATTACCAAATAATATCCTCGCTGATCCCCAGACGCGTATCATTGATGTTCCTTGGCGCAACCTTCGGTTGCCTTCGATGCCACATGCCTTGTTTCAATAGTTTACCGATCGCCCAAATCCACTCCGGAGATGAATCACTGACCAATATCTGCCTTTAAAATTGGGATAAAACAGAAACATTCATATTCTCATTAAGTTGTGAAAGGCTCGGACTCTACACACTGTCCTACCACCGAGTAAGAATTGACCTTCTTATGACCCATCGAGTATTAGACTTGAATCACTTCATCATACTGCGGCCAATATTTCACCTGCGGGAACCCTGTAACACCCGAGGACAGCGCTACAAACTCAGGGTCCTCAGCATGAACAAAGTATAACTTCAGCTTTGTACAGAAGGAAGAATCGTAAACCTATGGAATTCACAATCATAAGAATAAATAGAAGCCGATACTGTAAAATGTTTAAAAACCCGTATCAACGATCATTTGGGAAACCTGTGCTTTTGTGAAACGATGCAAATACAATGCCAAAATAAGACATGGTATACCCGTAAATAATGACACCAATACAAATTCCTAACCGAACAAAGATAAACGAGTAACTGACAAGAAACAGCCGCTGATGATTCACAACTAAAGGTTGTTTTCGTAATCTGAAATTGTTGTACAAAATACGTTCTAATTGCTCTTAAATACTGTCGCAGTCTCTTACAGGCGACTTTTACATCCATGGTGTGGAAACTCCCACAACAGAGGGAGGACAGTTAAAATCGTATTTTTAAAAGCTAATCCGTAGCACAGTCATGTACACTGACTTCACCACACCGATCACATTCAGAACAGCGATCTACTAATCAACATGGAGGAACGCATGTTTGAGGGGCTAAATGTATATAGTCTTTTGGTCGAAACTATCACGTAAGTATATGCTTCGGATGTATTTGCCACACCGAATGCCCCGATGCAGGGTTCGAAATGACGCAGTCCATTAAGTATTGCCACATATTGTCCACCTTCCTCGAAACCGCTAGTTAGACATTTGTGACTGAATGCAATCCATCAATACTCTGGGAAACATTCGTAAAAACTGTTATGTCACTATTCAAAAAGCACCAGAGCCGAACGATTTTTATCACCACCACAAACCAAACTCTTTTAGGTGAAGCCGGACAAGAGCATTTATGACGTTGAGAGATCGGATGCGGCGCATTTCCAAACAATCCTGGCGAAGAACTTAGTACAGAGTACGTAACTCAACACAACTACTCTGTTGTGTTGTTTCATGAAAACCAGGTAATATACCAACAGGAGCTTCCTAAAAGCTTCTGTTTGAAGCAAAGATTTCTTTAAGAATAAATAAACTTCGTAAGATACAGCGCGGAATCCCGCCATTCATTAAGGCTGGTAGATACGTACACAGAGAAAATAATGGCCAGCGACTTATGAGCCCAAGATTCACCTATTTTCCAAGGGGTAAAAGCCATGCAGAAACAACGGTGCTGAAATAGTTAATATCCTCACTCACACACAGTCGGACTGGAAGGGAAAACGTGTACCCTAAAGCGCTGCGGGTAGCAGACATGCATCTGGGCGAGCGACTTGCCATATTCTTTCAGCGGTATCTAGGCGAAGACAGATCCCTCAACATGGAAACGAAGTACTCTAAGCTCCATTCACAAGGAAATAAGTAAATCTGGCTGGCCAACATCATGCATGTGATAATGACGAATCTATTGATGGACTACATTGAAAGTTATGGCTGCATTATGCAGGAGCAGCATAGGTTACGTCAACCACGAGCATTTGCCACTACTTTGTGGGTTACACCTGATCGCTGTATCAAAACACCCTACAAGGGACACGAACAGATGATATCTACATGGAATATTCGAAAGCGTTCGATCGTCTGGATCATAGAATCCTACTTCAAAAAATTGAACACTACGGCGCTGGAGATCCAGTATTAGCATGGGTCAGTAACGTTCGTGAAAAGCATTTGGAGGTCAGAATCAAAAAGTCTTCTTCTTACTCGAGTCGAGCGGAGTGGGTTGTACCGAAAGCTTTAATATTTAGGCATCGTCTGTCCTGTTTTCCTTAACGACCTAGTGAGAGTTATAACCTCAATTTTTACTGCACTCGGAAGACATTAAGGGGTGGTGGAAGAGCAAAGTAATGAAAGACCGACGAATCCGCTAGCGTGACCTTGAATAAGCATAGCATTGGTCGGGAAGGAACGTACTGCCATTCAATGTGGACAAGTACCGCGTTGTCCACATTCGCCATCGACAAGCCTATGTCGATCAATTTGTTGACTGGCTCTCAAGAACATGACTTCGGTGTGCTGCTACAGGAGTTTCTCGATTGCTCCGGACAGTCAAAGTCCGCTTAAAAATAGGTGATCAGCATTTTAGTCTCTCTCGGCATTTGAGAGTCTGAATTCTTTTCTACTCTCGCTGTTGCTCAATATATACTTGCCTCCCTAGGTTGAATATTTAATCACTGCTTGGCCTACTAAGCGAAAGCTTTAGCTTGTAGCACACGAAACTCGCTGTCAATGAGCAACGACAGTTGTCAATAGATTGCGCCACCTTTCTTACTATCAACCACACGTTACTCCCAGTGTTCAGTATACGCTACCGGCAGCTACTTGGAGACGAAATTTCAGTTTTCCAACTACTGAGTGACACTAGTCACCTATGCCGCAAAGTATTTTAACCTCAGCCCGAAAACTAACCTCAGAAGCAAGATGCTGAAATTTGTCAACAATACAATAGGCTAGATTGTCGACAAAATTACTTCTCCCTCCGAGTCTGATAACCGTGGAACACCCTTCCAAACTCAGTTGTCTTTTTATTAATTATCTTCAAAACGATTTTATGTCGAACTGCACTTCTTACAATTTGTAACGCGTACGGATATTCTGCATATATTCTGACTAACTAGCCTCTGAAAGCACGAAAATTTGTGCGCAGTGGTGTTTAGGCTGCCAGTTATTTGCTAGGAGTATAATTCTTCAATCTTGTTAGTACGTTTTGGCTGGTGCTATCTAAATCCCACAAGCCTCCTTCGCTACATATTAGTCCTCGCTTCACCGATGCCTATTTTATTATGTCTATATATGTAATATCTGAATATTTATTTCTTAAATACATAAATACATATCTCATTATCGAATTGCTCGAGACAAAGCAAACCATGCAACATTTACGCGCAATTATGTTTCGCAACAAACACGTTGCTATGTATGTAACCGGCAATAAACCGAAAGTTATACAGGCTGCGGAAATTATAAAATTAATCATGAGGGATATAGTCTTCAACGAATGACGATAGCTTGGGTTCTAGCGTGCGTAGTGCAAACAGTCAGGGCACCATATATGTAGTGAAAACGATACATATAGGCAGGGAGTATCTTATTCTTGAACGTGTCAAGAAAATATTGAATTATGATTCTAGTCGACTTGCCAGTATGTAGTTGTGGGCAGTGACTATTCAGTGGCGAGTCACATCCGCCAAGTCGCAGTGTTGTTAAACGGACATTTGCGGCAATTTATAGGGAGAACGTTTGCTAGGCGAAAACCCACTACCTCCTGGAGCACTGTAAGAAATCCGTTTGTACACTAGTGTACAACTGGCAGAGCAGCATGCCGACTGATTTCAAACTATGTTATTCACAGTCAAATGCCTTACAATTTCCTCTGTTAGTTGATCAGATATCTTGGTCAGGGCCGACATAATCGCTGAGGATGATCGAGGATGGGAGATTCATGAAGAATCGTCTTTATAAGTGTCCAGCTGAACAAAACGTCAGTTTCTTATGTCTGGATTCATCATGTAATGTATACTTTACAGGAATGCGAAGTCATCGTGCCCAGCTAGCATTATTGGACAACGGTCGAGGTAGTGAGTGCATTTGTATCCCTTTGTTGTACAGCCATGTTCTTTGTAGGCTCTTATGGGTTATTATGTCATGTCCCGGACAAAAACTGTTTCTCGGTCCAATCCCAGATCCCCAACTAGTTCCGGACCTCGGAGAAATGGGAAGGTGAGAGACAACTAAGGCCGAAAAAAAAACATGGAAACAAATATAGTTAACGTCCTGTTATAACATTTAGAGTGGAGACAAAATGATGGACAATGTGCAACAATGATTGTGTTGACAGTGTATTGTGAACATTCTATGAAAAGCAAACTTCTTATAGGTAGATTGCTACCATATACATGGCATGCAGAGTGTTGCGCCATTAAGTAAAACACTAAGTATCGGTTTATTACGATGCAGCTATTGCATGGGAAGACAGAAAGCAGAATTCAAATACCAGCGGCGATATAATGGTGGATGAACAGCTAGTGGTAGGCCTACTTCTATGGGGAGCGCAGAATAAGTAAGTAAATATATAAATAGCTTGCGGCGAAAGAGTTTCAGAGGTCAGTTGGTGATAAAGTAGCGGAAGGATAGGACTCAAGCGCGGAGTAAAATTTTCCAGGGATATAGGCATAAAGGCGAAACGAGGGTACTAAGAGAATGGTGCTATGGCCGATTGAGATGGAAAAAGCCTGTGAGAGAGGTAACCTCCTATGTAAGCAAGTGTCGAAACCTTTGCTTTGAGACGGGAACTGAACAACTACAAAGGACTGTTTAGGGAGCGGATTTGTTGACTAGGTGAGAAAGGATTGCTCGATAAATGTGCAATAATAAAGATCAGTTAAAGGAAAGCGAACGTATGGAACAAATATATATGCAGCATGCTAAGAAAGTGGTACTAGGGTAGTTGATCCAGGAAAAGCCAGTGAGTATGTTAGACTCATTCTTGAGTAAATGTCGCAAACATAGCAGCAAGTAAGTGATAAATGAACACCTAGAAATGGGAAGCTAACGGGCGTCTGTGTGCTGACCAGAAGATAGGAAATAGGAACTAAAAATTTAAGAAAGTTTAATTGAAGGAAGGGCAGCGAATAACCGGAATGCAAGCTTGGATTAAGGTTGCTGAAGATATTAGAGCATGAGGTCTAACAGCAACAGGGCGCAGAAAATCAAATCCTGCTGTGGTGCTAAAATAATAGCACCAAGTTAGACAGAGCCAGGGAATGCTAACAGGAGAGCTGGAGGATTGCAGTTAAAAGGTCTAAGTCATTACAGGGAGTAAGGGATTAATGAACATCTAGACATGTGAGGCAAAATAGCGGCTTGTGTTGAATTATATGGGTATTGCATACCTGACAGAAGAAAGTTAAGAGAGGATTCATGATGGAACGACAGCGAACGGGAGAAGCGGAAGCATGCAATAAGGTTGTTATCTAGTTCAGGGTATAAGAGGCTAAGACGCAGCAACGCGCAGGTAATCAAAATATGCTAGGATGCTAATAGAATATTTTATAAGTAGCTTGAGCTGGGAAAAGCTGGTGAGAGAGCTGAACTACACTTAAATAGGTGTTACAGAAGAGTTAGCAAGGAGTGCTAGAAGAAAGGTAAAAATGTTTACATGAAGAAAGGACATCAAACAAGCAGAATGCACGCACACATTAAGTTTACTGAGGACGTCGCAGGATAGGAATCAGAAGCGCGTAGATACTGAAGTCCTGTTAGGTAGCTAAGGTATACTGAGCTGGAAAATGCCAGTGCAAGATTTGGACAGAGAGTCGGGAGGTTGCAGCGAGCAACGGATAAATGCTCGTTTATAAAGGAGAGGCTTAGAAGCAGCTGTGCGCAGACCACATGAGTTATGTTTGCTCCACAGAAGAGAGCTAAGAAAGGTTGCATGATACGATATGGTTGTTAAATAATTCAGAGCATAAAATACTAAGACGCCGAGACGCGCAGATAATGAAATCATGCTGTGGTGCTAATGGAATAAAAGTAAGGAGGCCTGAGCAAGGAAAAACCAGTGAGAGGGAAAGGTTCTGTTCCCAAACTAAGGGAAATATTAGGCCTGTGCTTTTAACCCGTCATAAACCATTGTTACATTGGAGCCTGAGCCGAGTACTCCGACCCAACCTGTGAGCACCTTCACCTGGAATCCCAGACGGTAGGTCAGATATCACTGCGCTTGCCAACTGTTCCTAAATTTCTTTTTATAACGTCTATAAGCATTTCTTGATATAAATAAAATCTAAGGCATTCGCGCGCATTTAGTTGCATCGTATTTCAGATTGGACTAGGCAATTAGAAATTAACTGCGACTTTGCAACTGTAATTGAGGTGTAGTTCCGTTAATTTTGTTAACCAAATCAGGCACCATTAAATGACTGCACATCCGCTAGTTCGTGTGAAAAATGCCTGCGCGGCCAAAAGGACAAGTGATTGATAAATTGCCTCTGTAGAAAAGAATAAAGATTTCAATTTATATTCACATTTGTGTAGAACCAACACAGTTTGTGGGTCCTGAAAGGGGTTCCATATCAGCACACATTGCTTTACGCTTCGTCCTCCTCAGCGGCCGTCCACTAATATGTTTTGCTGGCATTACTTAAAACAAGGGCATTATGTATAAAAAAACAAATCAGACTTTCAGTCTGTGGGGCAGTTCGGGAAGGGCGCCATAATCGATGTTTCCTGAAACACCTGACACACCATGTTCATTTATATGAATACTCTATGAGGAGCATCATATTTGCGATGCTCCATTGTCTTTTAAGCATAGCTACAGAAACTGAACTGATGGTAATTGAAGATAATACAATGAGTACCCTTTAACCAGCTCGTCAAAGCAGAGAGAAGACATAAACAGCGATATGTTGAATTTAGACTGCTCTCATCAGTCGCAACACAATACAGACAGAAACGCGCCCACGCTCATATGTATGGAAAAGTATGCAATTTCCATCAAACTATTACACTTGAGACCAAGACAACCTAATTGATTGCCACAAGACTGTTCGTTTACCTAGATTTTTTTGATCGCTTTTAACTATCAACACACCAATGATTGTCGACAATACCGGGTTTTGTGGCCTTTGTGTCATTTGGAACCATTTTCCGCTGATGGTTTCCGTCTCACGAGAAGGAAAACAATGCTCAGCCTATAGGGTTCTCTAGTAAAAGACAGTAATGTTTCCTTCACAACTGAGTGCGGGATGTACGCGTAAAATATCGCCTGCACACAGTTTGAATTTCTCTCACATGCACTGAAATCATCATCATCATCAAGACATGTCCTTTGAGGGCGAGAAATTCACCTCAGCTCATGTGCCGCAATACAATAGTTAAGGTACGAAAAGTTACTACAATAGATTCAAAAGAAACTAATCTTACGTTGAGCAATCAATTGTGTAATTCGTCGGAGATCTTATTTGGAGTGCTGATCTAAAAGGGCAATGGGTGAATAAAGAAACTTACAACTCGAATGCTACTGGGGCCGGATCTTTGTCATATTAACAAGTGTGTCCAACCAAATATGTTCATTTTCTTTAGGACCCCGGCCAGGCAGTCGGGATACACCAACCGACGCCAACTTCGAAGTGAATTTCCATTTCTCTCAACTAAATCATCACTTGACCTTCTCCTCCTCTTCTATACGCTCCTACAACGCGCAAACAATGCATCTCGCGGAAGTCGATGTGTTGTCATACGCGACACGTGACCCAGTCATCAGAGCCTGGTGCGTGAACTAATGGTGCTGAGCGGTTCACTTGCTCTTCCTGCACCAAATACGCTCATTGCTCACGCGGTGCTCCCACCAGATATGAGCTAATCTGCGAAGACAGTGTTGGTCGAAAGTGACTATCCGCTTTATGTCAGTGGACCTGATGGGCAGGTTTCACAACTATATAAGCATGTTGAACGGAAGGCTGCAATAGAAACTGTGGCCTTCAGAGCGAGACTGATGTGGCGTTTGCGCCACAGGTGGCGAAGGTTGGCAACAACAGCTAGAGCTTTTGATATACCATTCGTAATCTTATCTTCGATTTCAGGGGCGCTAATCTGGCTGCCCAGGTACTTGCAATACGCAACGACGTCTAGCTGATCATCATCAAGAGTCAGCGCAGGAGTGGGTTCATGCTAATCTGGGAGAAGTACTTTGCAATTTAATGGAGTAAACCAGAGCCCAAAACGATAGACAGCAGTGCTAATCGGTCCCATGCTGCTTGGCATATTCAAGTGAGACCGTGTGACAACTGATACCGTACACAGGCTCCATTCGGCAATAAGTTGCGCCCACACGACCGCTCAGTCAATTCACATACATACTACGCAATGCGTAGTTCTTCATAGCCCTCATGGCATCTAAGCAGGCAGTTTAATCTCTCACGTTATTTATATATCCAACTGTCAGAACAACTGACCTACTGTTTGACAAAGCGTAGGGAAAAATTTGCCTAAGAGGTTGGAGCAAATAATAATAATATAAAGAATTATAATAATACAACAAAGTAGCACGAATCCGGGGATTTACCTGGGTTCGGTATCAGCTACCTCCCAGCACTATGTGGTAACTCACCATCATGGGAGCACGGAGATCTCGTTTAACAAAATCGCATAATATTAGCAATCACCTAGGTGTTACTAATTAAGACACATCAACAGGTGCTGTGTGCACATAAACGCTTGTGACAGTCAAATATTTTGCTTTGGTTTAACTGTGACCATTGTTTTTGCAGCACATTTGTCTATGCATATGGTCCGGTAATTAATGATACAATGTTCGTTGCATAAAAGACGACGTTCGTTCATGAGAATCTGCAGTTTGCAACAGTAGGATCAAGAATACTTATTGGCAAACGATTGGAGAACGTGTGTGTTATGTTATGTGATGGGATAGATGACATTTCGACATTTCGCTTTTAGTTCTTTATTTTGTAGTGATAATCGGCCATAAAAGTAGTTTCAGTGTTGAACTTTCATATCGTATTTATATGGTCGGTTAACCTGTCTCATTGTTGTAAAGCGCACTTATTCGAGTTAGTCACCTCGCCCATTCAGGTCTGTCCTCCTCCCATAAGCTCTAATAAGGCCAGCAAATAGCAATGTCTCGCACACCGCTATTGCCCTGATACAACCAGGCGAAACTCCTATCTTCTTGGGGATGTCGCCGTAGTGCTTCAGACCCGGTAGATTTGCCATTATTTTAGTAGTTTATAGCAAACGTAAGATTGCAATTTGCCCAAAATCCCATCCTTTTGAATCGATATCGGTGTGTCAGAGACCCGTAATCTAAACCCCGTATAAAGAGAATTTCTGAGGTACTGCATGATTTGTTTTAAAGATGTTAGTCAATAAATTTTCCACCCTGTAATTATGCCAGCAAAGCGTTGTACCTATTTTTGAGAAAACAACCCCGCAAAGGAAACATACATCCGCTGCATTAGGTAAGCCAACTAAATTGAGATTACAATAAATTTTATCAAACAATATGGTGCGTTTTCGGTCTTTTAAACCCAACATTACGGAATATAATACAACAAACATAAAAGGGAAATGACAGCTGACGACAAAGAAACGAAATTTGCCACATATTTAAAAGTACGGTCACAGAAGAGGCGCTTTAATTCTTTTGGGTCGATTAGCGAGCGCGATAGATAAGGCAAGATGCAAGTTCGATACGACGAGGTACGAGAATCCAAAACTTTAATTTTCGAACGTGTGGACGAATTGTATGTTGAGTTGACTAGAGAAACATATGATGAGTGAAAAGGCGCGTTTAAATCTTGGATGAAAAGTTGATGCGTGCATCAAATGTCTTGTTAACGAGGAATCAATGAGCCGTTCTTTAATTAGCAAAGAGTAATGTGAAATGAAATTTTACGAACGGACAAGAATGACGTCATCTTTCTGAAGAAGTTCTCGTGCTTTGACACCGGGAACCAAAAGCATTTTGAGCTTAATGTCACTAAAGACAGCCATCTAATTTTTAAACGTTTTAGTAATATGTATAAACCGGGATAATTTACGAGATAAAAAATCTCTAAGACATTTGACGGCAGAGAAAGTTTGATATACTTGTTCAGAACTAAGAAAGACGTTTTTAAAAGCACAAGGGACTGTAGTTTGTTGGAACGTAGAAATCGGAGGGTGAAGTCACAATCCTAGAAAGGATTGAGAGAAAAAGGAAATGGAGCTCGACTGAGACATTGATTTGTCTAACCTTCGTTGGAGTTTCGGAGTCTGCGATGATTGGGGTAATGCAACCCAAGACGACGTCATCAGCATAGTTCCGGCTTATGGATTTTGAATGAATTGAAAGAATTTCGACGTAGGAAGAACAATGCGATATGATGGCACCCTGAATTTCACAACAATTGCCTGGGAGTGTAGACTACATACTGCTGCGTAGATGCGTAAATTGGATGCGATTTGTGAAGTAGTCACGAAAAAACATTTATTACTAACGATTTGTCGTATCTCCCAAAACGTTGTTGTATTCAGGAAATAGGATCTTTATGCAATTATAGGAGCCTAGAGAAGGATCCTGCAGCGACGATACATACAAATGCTCATCCCGGGGGACTTTACTGTTTACCATCTCGAAGTTCCGGCATCCCAAAACAAGAAATTCAAAGCCCGCCTGTAGGTGCATGTTGCAACCATTCTGTTCTTCAGAAATGTCAGTTCGCCCACCCGATTCAAAACGGGAAGTAATCCACCTGTGCTTGATTTAGTGCACACGAAAGAAAAGCTCATGATCGAGAAACCATAGATCGAGATCTCCCTGGGGCGGGTTGACCATTTAACTATCCGTTACTAATTTTATGTTATGCGGAATATCCACAATAGTGCCTTGTTTAGAATAGTCACACACTACAACGTACTAACAGAACTAGTTGAAGATACCATCTGGGAGTTTTCGGACGACTGTTCCATTGACAGTGCTTGAATGGAGTTTGCCGGCAAATTCAGTCATCTGATTAAATCCGCATCTGTAAGAGCACAACCATTCATTCCAAGCAGAAGAGGAAAACGCATGGCAGTAAGAAATATATCGTGGCATATGTACAGATCGAAACACATCCCTGACAACTGGAGCATCTATCTGGTGCATCATAATCACTGTACCACTCTTGTCCTTGAGGGCAAGTTTTCGCACCAGCAGTACCAAGCAGAAAGATTGCGTGTTAACAAGATCCTTCTGTACACATATGTGAACAGCCTCCGGAATGTGACGTGTAGTGTCCCATCACTAATCTCAACATACGGATGTGTTCCAGCCTCCATGGATGCAACTGACGTTCTAGGGCTCTAACTTGTCCCATATTCCGACAACCTAGCGGCATATATCACAAACCTATCCCATTACCCTTACACAGGTATTTACGCACGTCACGTTTCGTTCAGCGATCGTTTGGAGGAAACAGCAATCTTTGCGCTCATCTGGTGTTCCCGGTTTTGGAAACGTTCCCCCGAATCAATGTAGGTGACAGCTACGAGAATAGCTGATCCATTAACTCGGTTTTTCCAAAGAAGTTTGGATGAACAGCAGGTTCCAAACATGTGGAATCTAAGTATCATCACCCCGATTTTTTGAATGGTAACCGTACAGATCCCGCTAAATATCGCCCAGATATTCGTCTCACGTTGCACACAAGTGTGATGGGACCAGCATATCTTAGGCACTAATGGGCTGTTTTAAAATGTCTAGCAGTACAGGGCCGGTGCCACACGGATGCTGTCAGCAGCACTAATGTACTACTAATTTACTGACTGTGGGTGGTAGTTAGAGGGAAATAGCCGCCAGTGGGATCCGCACTTATGTCTTCCATCTCCATGTTTCTCACGCTTTCACCTACTTAGATCGCGGAATCCTTCTCCAAAAGCTGAAAAAGTAGGAGAATAATATCCTTCTCCTAAAATGGAGCGAATATATCCTCCTCTAATGGCTTCTTCAGGTACGTCCACGGCTCAGTTACTGATCCAATTGATGTGAACCGCCGTTTTTCGCAAGGAGGAGTGTTAGGGCCACACTTTTCCTTGGTCTTCCCTAACGACCAGGTACGTGACATCGAGTCATACTAACTGATTTTGTCGATGGCATCAAGATATGGCGGACAATCCGTAGTCAGGAACATCATGATTTGCTGCAAACGAAACAGACTGTGCATTTAAATGGTTAAAATCCAAACTACTTCCTTTTAATGTGGATAAGCGCAAAACCTTATATGCGTGACACAAGCCCGCTTAGGTGTATATGTTTGGAAACCACATGTTTAAAACAGTTTCAAGGAGAGAAAATGTGATGTGACGATGCAAGCCGATATAGACAGTTTTGCGCAGTTTTTGAATGCGTCCGACATGCTATTCGCTTAGGGATGGTGTTCGGCCGGTTAAACACCACCAGTTTCCCCCAACAATTCAATGCGTATCTGAGATTATTTGTTGTGTACAGGACCCAGGCAAGGTAACTTTGGTTAAAACGCCATCAGGTCGCACTGGAGACCGCACAGCGAAGAGCAACGGAGAATGTGAAAGGATTGTTTTACATCGAGTACTGTGACTGAATTTCCTACTATTGTGCAGCGGAGTATGTCGCCTTCTACGCGACGGCTACATTCTAGCATTCTGAAGCGTTTAAAACCCAAGTGTTGTTTGTCACCAACTCCTGTAATTTAGCCGCAACGCGGAACAGCGCGGTCATAGGATGAAGCTGGCCACTAACTACAGTAAGATAGATTGCCACGGAAATTAGTTTTCCCACGAGTTTGTCAGCTAGAACGCTCTTCGACCTTCGTAATTTCCCATGTATAAAAATAGGAGTTGATGATGCATTGCATGACCCGCATTACTGGATTTTATTTCTGTTGATTGGCTGACGACAGGACACAGACAGACATTGTACTCTCCACTCCCATTAAATGGGGGGTAGACGGATTTGTTTGTGTGTTAACCCGGATAATAAGTTGAGTCCATGGATGCGCTCTTCACTTATCTGTTACTTATATTTTGTACTCACGTAATTCACGCAACTGATCCAAAGAGAACTTGTAAAACTTGGTTTTTTCTGTTCGTATTATACCATTGTTCTATTAGCCAGCTCAACCACAAAGGTATTCATCAGATAAATAGGGCGTGTATTGTAGAGCGCCTTGATTTATAGGCAACTTGTTTGCCATCATTACTATGATTGCCTGTGAAAATGCGGGAGACCAATAGTTTGTGCACTATCTTAGCAGCACGGATGGGCAGGTATTTGGCTAAAATTTTCAAGAGCATTTTTAGACACTGGTGTTCTTCTTATTGAATTCCAAACAATGACTCAAGTTCTTTTTCAGAGGCGCCGTAAAAACACATGCACATTCTTTTAGACGACTGCTAGTAGAGCCTCCTGTTCAATAGCTTATTTTGACTTAAGTCTTATGAACTTCTTGTAGTCACTCGTGAAATCAAATTAAATGAGATGCTTAGTATGATGAGAGAAGCCTGAGTGTGTTACTTAGTATAGAGCTGAAATTCGCGTTTAATTTCTCTACCTTATCCATTGTGAGTGTTCTAAACAAATGCCTTCCGAGTAGCAGTCTTCGAAACCTTCATAGATCATAGCAACTGCTGTTGACTAAAATAGTTTCCTTGTGAAAAGTGAGTTGCTTTTACTCTTTCAGCTTTTATAACAAAGTATATAGGTTTAATGCGGGCAAATAACTTTGGTTTATAGTACTGTTCCTTTTTTCCTCCGTGGTTGCTTGAGCTATAAGGTTAAAAATCGGTCATGAAGCAGTTAGGTTATCTCGATTTGACAACACGGACAAAGCAGATGTTTATATATTCTAAGGCTCTTGCACTGAGCCAAGGAGTCTTCGTTGGAGAAACTTAGAAAGGCAGTTGACTAGTTTTGGTTTGTATTTTACGATACTATACGCCGAGTAGTTCCGTCGTTTAACAGTGCTGCATGCTCTTTTCGCCAGTGCAACATGGCTAGCATTACTCTATCAATGGGGACACGCATTTATTATGCAATGACCGGTATTACCAAATGCAGCAAGCGCTTGTGTAAAAAGCAATTCAAATTTGTTAATAATAACTAAATTTAGCTACGCATCTAGTATGATAAGAAATTTTACCAAATCAACTAAAGCCATGGTTATAATAAATTCTGTGTTAATCCTATACGAATTACCGGTGAAGTCATAGATGGACCATTCTAACTTAGGTTGTGACCTCAAGTCAAGACGATTTGTAAAATGTAGCTCCAGAAGCTCTGTGACAGCGGACACAGCGCTGTCCTGCGGAGCTGGATGCACCTTTACGAATAATATATTTAAGGAATCGCTCAGAAAATAGGTTCGAAATCCATTAAGAGACCGCTTACTGATGCTAATAAGTGCTCCCAGCGTTTTGAATCGAACTTGTACCTATCCGAAAATCAGATAAAAACATAAAGAAAAAAGGAAAGTATAAAACGGTGATTGAAAGCTGGGCTGAAGGGAATCGCCTACCCTTTGAGGTCCAACAGGCAATCAATCGAACAGACGAATGCGTTTTCAAACACCAGCTAATCGTACTTTTGCCTCAGAGTTGAGAGGGCAGCGTTTTCGGCGGCATTATCTGGCTACGTTGGCAGAGGTTTTTGTTAACACGTTTATCGTGGTCAAGACTGTTGGAATTTTGATTTTTCTTCGTCTGAGCTAGAATTTAAGTGGAGAAATTTTTGGGTGATTAATTCGGAATAGCGAAAAAAAGTGAACGTCTATCAATGGCGACGGACAAGCACGGAAATCTTAAAAAATTTTCTACCGAACATTTTCAAAAGCTGCTTCTTCAGCAACAATCCCAGATGGAAGTACAAATGGAACTGATTGAAAGTTTAACGCAGTACTTAAATGTGCAATAAAACGGAGCAGCTACATGGGACACGCAGGCCGTTTCAATTGATCTTCTTACGAATTCAATCACTGAATTTCATAATGCTGCTGATTCCGAATGCACTTTCGAGGCGGGGTTCAACGTTGGGAGGATATGTTCCAGACGGATTTCGGCCGTCAAGATGATTCATGGAAAGTGCTTCTTTTGCTCCGCAAGCTCGGTACTAATGAACCTACAAGATTCCTTGGCCACGTATTGCCCAAAGAGCCGAAGGACTTCACTTTCAGCGGAGCAGTCGCAACACTCAAAGAAATTTCTGGTGGGTCGACATCTTTGTTTAGCACTCACTATCAATGTCTAAAAATTGTTAAGCTTGAAACAGACGATTGTAGAGCACAAGCAGACATGGTTAACCTTGAACGTGAACGTTTCAAGTTACGCTGTTTGACGAATGACCAGTTTAAGTGTCTTATATTTGTCAGTGCTTTACAGTCTCCACGCGACGCGGAAATCCGCAATCGGCTCCTTGCTAATTTGGATCAAGACCGAGATTTGACATTGAAGTCTCTTGTAGGCGAATGCAAACGTTTAATTACCTTGAAACATGACACGGCTATGATTGAGCAGAGTCGTCCCTACATTGCCGATACTGTTTATGCAGTGCAAAAAGCAAGAAAGCTTGGCTCGAATAAGTCGTTCAATAGAAATCCGAATAAGCCGCCTACACCTTGTTGGTCATGTGGTAAATGGCATTTCGCAAGATACTGTCCATTCAAGCGTCATATTGGTGATAAGTGCCATAAACGCGGCCAAAAGGAAGACTTTTGCCACCAGTCCAGGCCAAGAAATGTGAAGCAGTCCTACCGAAGAAAGAACTTCAGAAAACCTGACGCAGAATCACTATCGGTGATTGCAACGTTTCACAGCGATTCTAAAATATGCCGCCGATTTATCACTATGCTTATCAACGGAATCCCAACCCGGCTGCAGTTCGATACGGCATCAGACAAAACGATCATTTCCAAGAACACTTGGAAGCGCATAAAGAAGCCGAAGATGATGGATTCCAACAAAGTTGCTCACAATGCATCCGGTGGAGTGCTGAAGTTGGTCTGAGAAATAAGTTGCAAAATTTCATTCAACGGAGTGGAAAAGGCCGGAACCTGCTACTTGTCTGATCGACCAAACTTGAACCTCCTTGGACTTGACTGGATGGAAACATTGCAACTGTTTGATGTTCCAATGAGTCAGATTTGCAATAGAATACAAACCGACGCCGTACGTTTATCATTGTCGATAGAAGAGATGACCAGAAAGCTAAAGCAGTAGTTTGTCGCCTTGTATGAAGATGGTCTAGGCCACTGCACTAAATTCAAAGCAAAGCTGTGTTTTTTGAAAGAACAAAGCCAGTCTTTACAGGAAAAAACTGGTACCGTATGCAGCCAAGAGAGCAGTTGATCAGGAGCTCGACCGATTGGAAAGAGCCGGTGTCCTCACACCAGTGAACTACTCTTCATGGGTTGCGCCCATTATTGCTGTGAGAAAGCCGAACAGTAAAGTGCGAGTCTGCGCCGATTATTCGACTGGCCTGAGTGCCACATTGGACGCGCGTCAATACCTCCTTCCGATACGAGAGGATATCTTTGCCAAGCTGAATGGTGGGAAGTGTTTCGCCAGGCTCGACTTGTCAGATGCCTACCTCCAGGTTGAGGTTGATGAAAGCTAGATAGAATTGCTGAACATCAGCAGTCATCGTGGCTTGTACCAGTACAACCGCCTCCATTTTGGCGTGAAAACAGCACCAGCCATCTTCCAGCAGCTGATGGACACCATGCTCGCGGAAGTTTCTGGAGCCGCGGCGTACCTGGATGATATCATTTTAATGGGTCGGACGGCAGAAGAACCATTTCAGCGGCTCACTGAAGTACTTGTACGTATTCAGTCATATGGTTTCCGTATCCGCGAAGACAAGTGGATCTTTTTACACCAACCATCAAGTTTCTCGGTTTCATTTTCTCAAAAGACGGTCGTCGCCCGGATCCAGAAATTATCCGAACTATTCAAAAGATGCCCTCACCTGTGGACTTGCAGTCGCTGCGTTCATTCTGTGGCCTAATCAGTCATTACAGCGCTTTTCTTCCCGAACTACATCGCCTGCATGCCCCGTTGAATAAGTTGCTGAGCAAGGGCCAAACCTGGAATTGGACGCCAGAATGCCAGAATGCGTTTAAACGGGTCAAGTCATTGTTTGCTTCAGAATTACACCTAACTCATTTTGATCCTTCCCGGGAAATTGTCCATGCCACAGAAGCATCGAGTCTACTGATCGGTGCCGTAGTTTCCAATACGTTCACAGATGGATCTCAGAAAACGATCGCACATGCCGCCAGGACGCTAACGAAAGCCGAAAGAAACTACAGTGAGATCGAGAAGGAGGCATCGGCCATAGTGTTTGCTGTGAAGAAATTTCACAAGATGCTGTATGATCGCCGCTTCAAACTCTTGACGGATCACAAGCCGCTGCTTGCCATTTTCGGATCGAATAAGGGAAATCCTGCCTATACAGCTAATCGACTCCAACGGCGGACGAATGCGTTTTCAAACACCAGCTAATTATACTTTTGCCTCAGAGTTGAGAGGGCAGTGTTTTCGGCGGCATTATCTGGCTACGTTGGCAGAGGTTATTGTTAACACGTTTTTCGTGGTCACGACTGTTGGAATTTTGATTTTTCCTCGGCTGGGCTAGAATTTAAGTAGATAAATTTTTGGGTGGTTAATTCGGAATAGCGAAAAAAGTGATCTAACAATATCAATCTCTGTTAAGGGGTGTTCTAACACCTCCAACACGATTTTTTGCTCTCCTGAGCTGTCGGATCTCACGTGGTCTCAGTCATTAAAATTAACAACTTCATCATCAACGTCAAAATGCAACCAACATTCCTGTAACCTCACTATACTCGCATTCGTAAATCCCTTCTTTAAAACTTTTGTGAAATCAACTTCCACGAAAGCGACCGCATATTGTTGGACAGCAACAGCACAATTTGTCACTGGTCAATGAAGAGCGCTTGAGTACAACTTGTCAGCCAGAACGGTGCGTTTTCCTTTTTGCTAGGTCTTGCTTCTTGTTGTTTTAAATACGTTTATTCTCTTATGGTCGAACTCAACTAGAAACAACTTTCGCACATTTGTTAGAGATTACACCAGATCAACCACCGCGTATGACAACATTGGTGATTATGGAACTGATTCGCTTAAACATGAAGAATCCGCAGTGAATAGTGTGAACTATTCATCCAGTGGTGACAGCAGCGGCCTAATGAGAAGGACACGCCAGTGCTTAGAAACTACACAACGACATTCACTCCCTGCTTTGATTCACGTTGCACTAAAGCATGGTGCATGCAGCAGTTTTTTGTACTTTTACCTTGAAATAATGTTCGGTATTTAAGTGGATAGTAAAAAGCGAAGCATGCGATTTGTGTGCTGATTGCATGGACATTCCAGAAACGTGGCAAGGGTGTCGTCACCGAAACTGATCCGTCACAACAACGCCAGTGTGACCAATGTTACATGTTTCTCTTTACAGTGCATTAACCGATGAAAATGAAGGCTTGAAATAATTTGTTAAGGTGGATATTACTTAATATATTGGTGAATATCCACATTTCTAGAGTAGTATAACAGTCGAAACAGAAGATTTTTATAATGAATGTACTTCATCTATCATTGAACACGGCGATTGTCGTCCCCTTTCTTTCAACGGTTATGACCACAGGTTTCCTTGAAACTTCATGTTATTGAATGTCGCAAATGCTCTTGGCGGAAACGTTAGGTACCGGAAACCATATTTGTTATTCGTGTGGAGCTAAATTCTGTGTGCCAGAAAAGCCGCTTGGAAACGCAATTCTCTCGGTTGTCGGACTATCAATATTTGCTTAAAATAAAAAAACCACACAGACAAGGTTTTAGAAAGTTGGCATAATAATGCACAGAACTTCTTTGCCTCAACACATTGACGACCTAAGATAAACGGCTGAATCCAAAGAAAATTGTAATGAAGCGAAGGTATGCGTTTTGTTCACAGTCGAAGATATTTGAAGTTTTCTTTAGATACCCGCTGTCCACAGACGACTATTTTTATTTAGGTGTAAATACGTTCGCATCGTTCAATCAAACAGGTAGGTAAATGCAAAGGAATAATGTTTAAAATTGATGAATACGTCTCAGTATGCGCGTATTTTTAAAATAGATTCATTGAGTGATATTATTCACACATCCATACGGGCCATTGTTAGAAATAACAGATGTCAGTAGGTTTGGTGCATGCTGAACAGAATAAGTGAAGTCGCCAGCCAAGTACCAAAGGTAGGTGTGGATGCAAATACTTTAAGTCGTGAAGAAATTACTTCGAAGCTAACTTTTACATATCGTTCCTGGGTTATGCTTGATGCAAGCTAATTTGTCCCACAGAAACAAAAGATTGCAGAAATGGCTGCTGCAATCTACAGTTAAGTATCGCAAGTTTTCGGACGACATTTTCTTTTGTTTTCAATGAATTCATGGATATTTTATCTCTCCATCGTGCTGGCATAGTAAAGCTGTACATAAAAGTGCCGGTTGTTAAATTCATGTTAACAAGATAACGGTGTCAAAGGAATGTTTGAACAAATAATGGTCAACAGTTTGCCATCTGAAAAATTATTCCTTTAAAGATTTTGAAAAAGACTGGTTCGAGTGGTCGCTTTCAGGTTTGTTATTTTTACTTGAGAACTATGTATTGTGAAGGCTCGGAAGTCAATGAGCAGTCGGAAAACGGAACGCCATAAAAGCGGGAGTGAGGAGATAAAAGAACAGGCGCTAAGAAGAATAGCAGACGAAACAACAAAATGCTAGGGGAAAGAGGTAAGGTAATGTCGGCATCGATGAGCAGTAGTGCGTTAGATTCAAGGATAAGAAATAACGTTTTGTTCAAAAGGTCAATAAATCGAACTGAAACGCTTATATCTTTGGCTCTAGGAGCACCCCCAGGCAAGCTAAATAGACCACGATTAAGTAAAACTGTATGTTCGAAATGAGCTCTGAGTGGTGAGAACGTTACTTACAGAAGTGCAGATGTAAATGCAACAAGCAGGAATGAAAAACCAGGTTAGAATGAAAAGAAGCACAAATGTAACCTGTAGTCAGTTACTAAATGCGGTGATTTATGAGACGAAAACACGGCTTTTGTTTATGCATGTGTGTAATAGATGGTGGAATGCAATAACATTTGCTTTTCTGCTGCTTCGTTCTGACTTCAATATTGTGGGTTCGCTTAAGTCGTGTGTACGGTGTCGCCTTTCCCATATAAAAAAATTTAATTGCATGTGATAAACCGTTTTTAACTACAGGACTTTTGTTGGCTGCGTACTTTGCGAGTTGCATCTGAGATGATCGTATGCTTATCCTGAGGTCCATTACCTTCCTATGCATAGCTACCACGATACGCCTCAATCTTGCTCCGGGGTAATCCTGCGTGACGCGCTTAACTCGCGTAATTCTCAGATTAATAATGCTGTTACACTTTCTTGCCACCTGCAATTATTCTCCTGAAAATCTGAGCTCGTCTACCTTAGCATCCAAACATTTCCTCATCACACAAGAGGAAAGGACACCTTCCAATAAAAATAATCAATTTTTCATCACGGACGAGCCAATAAGCAAGTGTCAAGACCTACGAATTTGGAAACTGTCATTTAAGCGCCACATAAGCAACGCGCCATAGCAAGCTTAATTAACTTGCCATAGTTTCTGTCACTTAGCTATGCAACGAAGTGGTATTAACAACGTATAACGAACGGTTGGGTCACAAACAATAATCAGGATAGGAATGATTTAATGTACACTTCTAAAGTTGATGGAAATTATGAAACTGTGGTCCAATAAATTTCCGGGAGTTCGTCGGTTTACTGAACGGGTGCATGTAGCCAATTCTGCAACTAAATCCATAGACTTGCTTTTCCTAAAATACTTCGATTACCTCAGTGGATTCTGCCCTCTTCCTTGTTGGTTAGTTAAAATGTGACGCCAACTCTGACTACACAGAATTAATAACCTGTTATGCATATCGATATTGTAACACTTAAAGTTAAACATTTCGTTCCACAATAGGAGAGACAAATAAAACAAAGCATTTGCAATTATATTTTCAAATATAAGAATTAACTTTATTGGTGAACTAACGTATACCTCAGTCTAAAGTGTAAACATGAGATGCCATCCGCTAACAAACCACTGGGAGATATTGAAAACCTTTGGGAAATAAATGATGTTATAGCGTTAGTTGAATCATCCATCCGTATTTAGTTTTCTTCGTATGGAATCGTTAGAATTTACGTATAGCAAAATTTGCACGGAGCTGAAATTCTAAGCGATGGGAATGTCAAAAGTGAATGATTATCAATGTTGTGGAAGAGAATAATAAATGCCAATGAAAATTTTTAGCTATAGCTGGCCTTGATGACCTGCTTGGTATACCGAAACAAAGGATGATTATTTTCGTATGTTTATAAGAACACTACTAGGTTACTTTGAAATGTTTCTGATAGATCGAACATACATCGCCACGGTTTCTGTGCATATAAAAGGCACTGGTCAGCAACTAAATGTAGTTTTCCTGGTGTCGATAATAATTCAACCATTCTATGGTATTTCCGTAGTGCTGGTTTGAGATGTGAAATTGTTTTTCTCAAATTAATTCATTTGTTACCAAAAAATAAAGAATTAATTAGGAATCATATTAATGAGTAATTATTTAGTTTTCGATTGTGCTGCCTTTCCAAACTGCTGTCTCCAAACAAAGCACTCAACGATTGACCGTATTGTTTTGATTTGGACTCATCAGGTAGAGATAGATTGAGCCAAGATGGGATCCCAACGTATTGGTTGACGTCTTTCGTCTTGGTCACTAGGCTAGCGTTCCACATCAGCGCAATATTCTGGCCCAGGTAAATGAGCTCTTATCGGTGGAGCTTTTAGACGAACCCTGTTGAATTCCGCCACAATGGTGGCGAAAACCTCTTAGTAAAATAAGGGAAAAATATCGCTCGGTTGCGAGCCGCGCATCCTGCTCTTACAAGTGTGTAATACAGGGATTCAGATTTAGAGAACAAGTGTTGAGCGTCTAGGCAAATGCACGAAGAGTTCAAAGAAGGGTTTTATGTTCTTGTGCAACTACAGATTTTAGAGGCAGCCAACAAGTCTTCGCATTGATTGTTGTTGCTGTGTTGTCAATGTGAAAGACTTCAATCGATACACTGGATACTTGATTAGTTGCGTGAATACTACGATGGTGTACATTTTGATTGGAGAGAAAATCATATGCGCACAGTATCCTTGCTTCATGTGCTAATATATCAGTAAGGCTAGGCAATATTTTTGGAAAATTTGAGTTTTAGTAGCCTACTAGGGTAAAAGTTAAACATGGACACATATAGGGCCAGGAACAAGATTTTGGTTAACAAACAAAAAGTTATTCTTCTAGCATTTCATAAACTTTGGGGGTGGCTAAAAGCATTTCTAAAATTCTTTGCACACAAAATTGTGGTACATTCGCTGATCATTCCTTAAAATGTTTGCGGAGATGCTGGATGCTTTCACCTTCGATGATCTTCAAGTTCGTCAACTTAATAGTGATCGAATTTATACTTCTATGGACGGCTTTGAGGCTTATGCTCAGGATGGTTTTTATCATTGTTGTCCAGAACGTCTTCGGTTACTATAAAGCAAATGACTGTGAATAATTGTTGATAACTATGCTTGCACTGGTTTACACAGTGGGTTAAAACATGAACAGAAAGCCATATTTTTACCATAGTTATTTTGACTGATCCCGGAATAATTATTGTGAATTCAGCGTAGAAAAAAGTACTTTCATTTGGAAATCAAGGTAATGAAAAAGGTATATTAAGCGAGATAGCACAAGTAAATTTCGGCGGACTACGGATGGAGCGTCCTACGTGAGGTTTTAAATGAACCATGTAGCATTAAATCATACAAACAGCGTTTTATAAAATAAACTCTCATTATCTGCATCATTTGAGTCTAATATTCGCTCAGTATTAGTGTCTACAAGCACAGTAGGTTTCTACTTACTTCGCATTTGTAGTACAATAAAGAAATTCCTTGCGACTTTTAAACAGTACCTTATGTTTTTATGGTATTATGCCTATTATTAGGTAAATAACGTCTTGCAATTTAAAGCGTGACCAGCAGAATTAAGGCTAGATTAAGAATCAATGACTCTAAAATATGCACAATACTATATTATTTTGGCAAACAAACCATTGCTGACTATGTAAATGTTGGTTCACTGTAGATGACTGTGCCATCCTCGATTTTCTGACTACCTAATATAATGGAGGCTGCGTGCGATGGTACATTCCCCCTCTCATCTTATGGCTCATAATTTGTCAAGCACCAATTTCCGTTTCTAAACGCTTAAAGCTTTCCAGCGAGCAAAGTAGGTAGACAGATATGACGGATTCAGCAAAACGGAAACTACATCGACTGGTGTTTGAATTCCAAATACTATACATGGTTGCGGAAACTAATGTGCTACGATTGACGTGCTTCTATCCACTTCTAAATATCATTCGCTTTTGAACGTGCACCCTGGTGGTCTCAAGTACCGTGTTCACATTTGAAGCCAACATATATCCAGTAGTTACAAAGTCGTTCAACCAAGGTACTTCACATGTTGACTGACAGCTACCGAGTAAATCGACTCATCCGCAGGCTATTCTTTCCTGTATGTTAGTGTACATAGGCAACATGATCCAAGTGCAGCGAAAGATGGTGCTCAAAGTAAAACCATTTAGCAGTGGTTTTTGACGGCTATACTGATCAACTAAGATGAAAGAAGATATATATAGTTATAATAAGGACGTCGTTTCTGAATTGTAACTAAAGTTCATTGGTATTTATTAGTCTACAACGTTTTCCCTAATCCCCTCGCAGACTGAGTTCATTGCGATTACATATCCAATCGGTATTATAGCGCATGTATTTATTTGAATATTGTATACTGTATTAAATATAAAACAAAAATGAATGCTGTACAATTCTTTTGAAGCGACACACATAGATCCTTATTTCTACCAGATACAATCAGTACAACGAAAGATTCAGTGTCACTACGTGTGGCACTCCTTGAGCATCTACATATCCGGTAACTGCCGTCCAAGCGACATTCGAGAAACCAAACAACAGTGCGTTTACTCTGCTGTGAAAGAGCATTTTCGATTCAGAACCTGGCTCAATAAATAACAGGTTACTAAATTATCCAATCCAGTGCACTTCCTTTGGCGACAACATCAGTATTTATGTTGCGCCTAATATTATAAGACGTGTAGCGCGTCAACCGACTTCATTGTGCCTCGAATTCTTTGAGTACAGCCGCAGTTTGCAGCAAACACAGAGGACGCCTTACTTCCAGAAGTTCGTCTTGTAAATTCACTGAACGGCGTGTATATATAACTTGTTTTTTCCTGGAGCGTGCAACCAATGAGATTCTCCGAATAGCGCTAATAGAGAAACCATCTTTCTTCATGGTGTTCCAGAGTTTCTAAAATATCCTTATCACGAAGTGTAAACTCATGACCGAGAGCAGTATTGGTACATCCTTGAAGCACTCCCATTTAACGAGGTATCGCTAAAGCATCGTCGTGATTTCCTTTATCACTAAAGTACAAGAGCTCAGGTTCAACATTAATGAAAGCGGTGTTGCACTCTGAACGGATTATACAAGTCCGATTATAAAAGTGGCTTAAGTTTGTCAGCCGAAGTTCGACTCAAGGCCGCAGGCGCTGGGCTACGATTGATCAGCAATTCGCTGGAACTTACAACCTCAACAAATCCTCTGTCTTCACAGCCATGCAGAGCGAGCCAAAGCACAAGGCAAGGCTGAGTGAAGCGCGATAGAATATCTTGATCTGGAACAACACTTATATCTATATATCTCAAGTGAAATGCATAAAAAATGACCTACAATAAAAATGAATAGCGGTCAAACACGTAAATTTTGGGTTAAACTCCCACTAATTTGGCTTCCAACAACAAACTACTAAACTCCAAAACATTTTCCTGCTTCATACTAACGACTAAGTCTCTCTTAGTAAATTTGTCGCACTCAAGATTAGCCACATTTCCCAGGTACTTGACCTTTTGTACTTACAGAGATATGGATAAAAATTGAAATAACGGTATGTAGCTGAATCAGAAAGATGGAACTGAAGAGGACGGTTGTGTAATCCCTATGTGCAATTGCTTTTTACCAAAAATGGCGCCGCTGATTTCTTTTGGTGCCGGCGGTGGCTGTAGAACAGAGACCCATACCTTGTAACCATAATTAGCCGTCCACCAAACTCTAGTTCGGAAATGTACCCCAAACTAAACCAAGCTTTGCAGGTTGTTTTGAAAAAGTCATAAAGCCACATTTCTATCGATGAGATTTTAATATTTACGACATAGAAACGTCAGAAATCAATGTTGCACAGTCTAAATCTCATTTGCAAGAGCTAATTTCCCGCTACATTTTCTATTTCAACGTCCTTATGACACTCCAGTCTGGCGAGTCTTGTCGTTGCTTTTCCCCGGTGGGGTTAGATAGAGCACAACGTAGCCAACTGATCGCATGTAGTGTTACGACTCAAAGACATGGTGCATGCTCCAGGCCCTAATGTTAAAGTCGTAACCATTGTGAATAGCCTTGCTTAGGAAAATCAGTGGACTAGCAACCAGAGTACAAGTCATCAATTATTAAGATGGTAATTCCATTCATACTAGCTCAAATCTAACATGAGGGAAACCGGTACTAAATCGAGGTGTTATGATGCGTTAATTCATATCTTCAATGTATCTGTTAGTCGGCTCAAACAATCAGGGACATTTGGCGCTGCACAGTTAACTCTGAATCGGTCTAGTGAAGATCTGCAGGCTGCATAATCAGAGGTGCATGCAAAGTAACCAGCTACTTTTGATTCATGTTTTTGCTAAAATTTAACATTGCTAACTTTGTTACACAAGTATATGTAACGTAATAATTACATGCTGAGTAATCTTTTCCACAGCACATAAATAACATCGATTATACCCAAATATAAGCTTTTCCAGGATAGGTCGACTGTAGAAATTTAGGAAATCAAACTTGTCCCAAGTCGTAAGTCCCCTAATTAGCCGATGACTAAAAAGTCTACCTGTAAGTTCTTTTCTCTCTTGTTTCTTCTTCTTTTATTGTGTGTGATGGTGTTTGGTTCTGTATATTCCTTTACTTTGCTGTTATCTCGTTTGCACCGAACGTTAAAAATGTAAAATATCAAGAATTTTACCACACGTAATATTTTGTGTGTTCAATAATTTAATGTGCACTCAAAATACAACAAGATATAGGTAACAACAAATACTTTAGCATTGACTGCGTGACTGCGTTTCCCTTTTGTTCCCGTATGTCTTCTCGCAGTTTATGTGCTTCTTACTTTGCACATGAAGCTGTGTGGAAAGTCAGTCAGCAATCGCGTAGTATTTCATGACTTAAACAAACGTTACCTAGCATATGTGGATCATTGTGATGCACTGGTTTTGAGAATGGACTACGATACCTCATCGCAATGTATACCGCGATACCCAGTGAATTGAACCTGGAACAATTCAATTAATCGGACCGAAGCAACTGATGCAGATAAGAGGCGATTCAATTGTCCCCTGGCAATCTACGGGCATCTATGTATTTCGGTGGGATTGTGAGAAAATCCATACAGCTGCAAGAGTATTGGATCAGCGCAGTATGTCATGATTCCAGTAAACATCAACTAGATTTATTAGTATACAATTGCAAGTACAAAATTTTCCCGCTAAGTTGTCCCCTTGGACAACATAATTCATCTTAACCGCAAATTATTTGCGATGAGGAGCGAACAAGTTAAGACATTACACAATTATTTTGCACCTTGCGTGTGCCGCTCACTTTTGCATGTGTGTGGGTTTACGTGTATAGCAGGGCGCCCCCAGCCAATAGGGCCTCAAACGCACTACGTCATAAGGTTGCAGGTAAGACGCTTCAGATCCTAGCTGCTACAGTGTCGGTGGCCGATGCACCATGTAGGCCTGTGTTTCTCTGTCCAATAAAGTGATTTCTACTAAATAGAACGAAGGTAGGGATTCAAACGGCGGTTGGGTTGGGAAAAAGAGCCACAGCCAAATACGTTTGACATGCAATTTTGAACGTGTAATTCAACTAAACGCAACAGATGCTTGTATGCTGAGCAGTCCATGGTGGTGAAGAACGTTGTACTGAAAGCGTATGAGGAAGAGGACGACTGCAAGCAGGTCGCTTGCACACTAAAGGTCAACGCAACAGCTTGGCGCAACTAGATATGGGCGCACGAACAGACGGAACCGGTGCAGCAGCACATGGGAATTCCTCGAAGAGCACTGGGAAAAAGCCACGTTAACTCTCTGGTGGAATGAGTTTCTGCGGAGACTACAGTTACCCTTGAACACCTTCGTTCGCGGTTGAAGACGGTGTTCGAACTTTCAGTTAGTACCAGCACTGCCTCACGATAGTTGGATGGTAGACTGATAAAAATGAAGAAACTGCACACCATTCCGGAGTCCATGAGCAAGCTGTAGAACAAAGAGCAACGCAGTTCATTTGTATTGCAGCTCATGGCTTACGAGGAGCAAGGTGTGGATTGGTGAGACCAACCTCAACTTACTATGCTCCCGCACACGTGGCCGCTCACGACGTAGTTTTCGAGCGCGGTGTACAGGGCGAATAGCTGGGGGCCAATTGTTCATCCCGCCGGCGCCATGACAAGCAACGGCTTGGTAGCGTATTCGGTTTTGAGAAGAAGTTACAACCAGAAAACTTGCGCGCAGTGGCTGCGACAAGCGCATGATAACAACGGAGCAGGGTTTGTGGAAATGTGTCTTGGTTTGTGACAACGCGCCGTGTCATAAGCATTGGGTGCACGTTTTCCTGGAGAAACCGTACCGCTTTGGGAGATATCTACGACGCGTCATACTCTAGCACTTAATCTTAACCAGGTCATCTGGAGCATAATAATAGCTCAGGTAAGACAGAGAAGAGGGAGCGGTATTCCAAAATGCCCCTGAGGAAAACTGAAGGAGTATTGAATAAAAGGGAGTAGCAGGTTTGCTTTTTAGAGAACGCGGTGTCGTTTTCGCAGGCCTTAGTGACACAGAAGCATGCGAAGCAATAGTTCAGCACCTCAGATAAAATTACAAACGTGTCGTTTATTTGAATAACCTGTAAAGAAGTAAATTCGCAGGAAACTGCCTGTATTAAAGTAGGGTTGTACTTGCATTCTTCGGAGGGCGGGTCAACGTGCACTTTCTACGCTGCTATAAATAGCCATCTCTATTCGGGGAACAACTTGGATTTCTCTTAACTTGGTGCGTGTGGTCGCGTCGCATAACCGTTTTAGTTGCCGCGTTGTAAAACAATCATGTGAGAGCTTGACGAATAGACGCCACTCTAACACATTTTTGTGGCAAGCAACTATGTTCTACTGCCTGTCTTTGTTTGTGTTTGGAGAGCTAATGGATAAATACTTTTATAAGGGCGGTGTAATTAGGAAAAATGAACTATGCAGACTTGATGCACACTGGTAGTGTGTGAGGCTATTTGCCGGATTGCTTAACCCGTGACACCAACGCAGGCGGCTGGTTCAAAGATAATCAATGCGGAAACGCATAGCATGTAAGAAAATCACAACTACCGTACTTCACCCTCTTTAGGAAAATATATCCGGATGGGTATTTGTCAGTTGCGGACTGCATTCAAACAAACCACAGGGTTGCGGTGAGAAGATGTTTGAAGCCGCAATAAAATGTACTCGTCTCGGCAAATCACATTTCCTCGTCATGTTGTTGCGTCTGCACAGGGATGAGTTGCTCTTCATGACGCCTACCAGTCAGTGCGTTCAAATGGCATTTGTCATTTGTAAGTGGAAGTTGCTATTTCGATTCATCCTCAGGCTCCGTCCTTCGTCTCCAGCTGTGAGTTTAGCTTGCAGCTAACCACGACATATAAATCAGGCGCACGCTCCATCCACCTCCGACTCTTATTAGACGGTTGTTATGAAACTGTCCAGCCACCTACCAAAACCAGTTTCGCCTTCCATCCCCCTGGGTCTTTGACGATTCAATGTACATCTGGGCACGGAAGCCATGGGTACTCTCAATATGACGCATTTTCCACTAGGCGTGCTGTTCGCCGAAACTTACTTCCTTTGTTCTTTGCGCGAAAAGGAGCGGTTACTTTACGTCCTTAATTAAAAGCGGCTAAAATTTCGCATGGCTAACTGGCACACATTCAACCAGGCGCTTTTCATCAGGAGCGTCATGGAGAGTGTCTTTAACTTGGTGATGCAGCTCCGGTGAAAGCGGTTTCGTTTTCAGTGCACCCGGCATGGGTTTAGATGAGCGTCCATCGATGGTTGAGCTATGGTATTCTTCCTGAACTCACAACACGTGATCGTGCTTAATGACGTGGGTTCGCATTCTGCAGTCGAAGAGATGACTGCTCCGCTTTGAATACAGTTAACTGTTTCGTTTGCAGAGATAGAGTATTAGGGGGGAGAGGCGGTGCGCTCCGGGTGGCAGGTGACACGGGGCGGTATTTATATTCCCGTCGTTTTTTGGATACCAAATGTAAAGGACTAATTCTCCGGATAAGCTGTGGGTTGCATATTTTAATGTTACTCTGTATGATGAACAGCAGATTTGCTCCATGTGTCAAACCTGTGCATATGTTCTTCTCAGTGATTCTGTTATTTGTCCCATAGTGGTCACTTTCACCTCAAGCGCCCAAACGCATAAAAGTTTTCATCGAAAACTAGTGTGCACTTTACCGATCGTTTGGGCTTCACGCGTCTATGTTGCCCTCAGGAAGGGTGATTATTTTACCAAACCCCAGGGCGGCAGAAGTAGTTGCCACACCACTAATCACATGGAACGTTGGATTTAAGCACAAACGGACAGCTATGCTTCTGAGACCCATTGTGGAGTAGTGTCAAGCTATAACGGATCCCTGTTAGAACGTAATAATTTATGTGGGTGCACATCGATACATATGTGTCTAGGACATTGAAGATCATCGGTCTTCAGCCAACTGAATACATTTTGATGCATTTCAGTGGCTATACTATTACTTTCACAGCATTCTATAGTTACGGGAGAGAGACTATGGTGCACTTAGGCTAGTGGTGTCTAGATGCTGACAGGTGGTCTACCCACTTTCTCTGCTGTTGTGCCATGAGCTCATATCCGAAACGTCTGCTTGTGACGAACGTTTGGTGGGTGTTGGTTTACGCCCTTCTCCTTGTCATGCTCAAGGACAGCAATCCGCATAAGTCATTGAACTGACCACGTGCTTCACCCCCTGCCCTGCAGGAGGGACGTGAGGTCATGGAGTAGATGGGGCCAGCTATAACGCCTCTTATTCAACACATCATTTTTCACAGAGGGATTTTCCACCCCGAGGGGATGGATGTTGTAAAAGAGAAGCCGTCTTGGACAACTGAGACCATACCTATGGAAATTTTGGTATATCGTCTTCACACTGACGCACAGGTGGGCTGAACGGTTTTCTCTGCGCATTATGGAGTTTTGCGCAACCTCTCATTCGTATGAGTCGGTGAATTAGCGGATGACTATGAACCCCATGCTCACCTTCTCCTGTACAACCTTATTCTCAAAGTAGTGATATTTAATAGGTCGTTTAAACCATGTTCTCTTCTATTTGGTACAAAATTTCCAGATAGCGTTTTAAGAATCAGTATACTCTGGTCGTATTAAAAGATGCTTATTTGATAGAGCGAGACAGCTCATCAGCGTGCGACTGAGAACTGTTGGCCTATGACTCGGAAGTGGTAAGTATGCCACCTTATAAGCATGTACCGTCCGACCATGTGTTATCCTGGTGCCACGCGTGAACAATTCTACACTCAGCTATCCTCGGTGATGCGGTCTGTGCCGAGGAGCGACTGATTATTTCTGCTGGGTGATTTCAACTCTCGCGTTGGACGTGATGAATCAGTGTGGAAAGATGTTTTTGGTCCGCATAGCATTGGTTCAACGTATGCGAAAAGCGCTAGGCTGCACCCATTGTGTCACTCACGGCCTGACGACCACAAACACTCGGCTTGCACTGAGTGCGAGTGATATAGCAACATGGACACACTCACGGAGTGGTCAGGCTCACTTGCTGGACTATGGCGTCGTACGTCAGCGTGATATGCGTGCATTGCGCTTGACACGTGTGCTGCGTGGAGCTGTGTGGCACTGATCACAAATTGGTGCGTAACATACTGTACATATATGTTCGTAAATCTATGTATTGAACTCACCGTGCATCGGCGTAAAGGTTACATTCTTTCCCTCGGTATTGTGGAGCAAAGTATGGTGCTGGAGAAGGCGAAGCCTGCACGCCTGTGTGATGTGGACCACATAGCCACACTGGGCGACCTGTGGCAAGACATTCGCGATCAGGTGACAGCTGCTACCGTGGAGACCATGGGATGCGCAAAATGTAAGCTGCCCGACTGGTTTGATAAAAGTAATACGACGATTGGCGCATGGTGTTGGAGAAGGATGCAGCATTTGATACACATGTGGCAGGCAGCAGTGACTTGGGGATGAAAAGTCCGTGTTGAAAAATTCGGCATCCACTGACCCGAGAGCTTCGTCGCATAAACATGCTTTGATGGACGGGGAAGGCGATGCAGATGGACTGCTACGCCGAACGCCGCCAACAAAAGGAATTATTTGACACGTTGAAGGAGATGTATAGACCGAGGTTGGAGCTGCTGAGGTAGCTGCTCGATGGTAGCTCAAGTGCTACAAGCGCACAGATCTCAGACATAATGCAGATCTGGCAAAAAAACTTTGACTCTCTTTTGAACAATCGTTCAGAAATTGACGGGGCTACGTTGAAAAGCCTCAATTAGCACGATGGGAAGATGAGTCTGGCAGGCACGCCGACACTGGATGAGACGCAGGGAGCATGAAGAGCGAAGTCTGAGGATGAAGCGAAATAGCGCCTTTCACTTGCAAATGACAGATGTCATATGAACGCACGGACTGGTTTGCGTCATGCAGAGCCACTCATCCCAGTGCAGACGCAACAACATGACGAGGAAATGTGATTCTCCGAGGCGAATACATTTTATTGCGGCTTTAAAGCATCTCACCGCAACTCTGTGTTGTGTTCAAATGCAGTCCGCAAATGACAAAAATCCTTCCGGATATATTTTTCTACAGAGCGTGACGTACGTTATTTGCGATTTCCCTACATGCTATGCATTTCCGCACTGATCATCTTTGCACGAGAAGCAAGCAGCTTCAAGCCGCCTGCATTGGTGTAACGGGTTAGGCAATGCGGCAAACTGCCGCACGCTCTACCTGTGTGCATCATTTCTGCCTATTTCAATTTGCTTAAGTATAATGCCCTTATCATAGTCTTTATCCACTGGCTCTCCAATCACAACTAATGACAGGCGGTAGAACCTAACTGATTGCCGCACAAGCGTGTTAAAGTGGCACCTATTCGTCAAGCTCTCACATGATTGTTTTACAATGCGGGGACTAAAACGGATATGCGACAAGACCACACGCACCATCTTACCGGAAACCCGCGACGTTCCCCCGAATAGAGAACTGTCTAAATCTAACAGCATAGCAAGTGTACGCTGACCCGCCCTCAGAATAAAGCAAGAACAACACTCCTATAAAACCGGTACCTTACTGCCACTTGAATTCTTTACATATCCTCCGAATGAACAACACAACCACACCTCTCACTGTGGTGCTGAATCATTACTTCCTATTGCTGCTGCTTTACTACTGCCTGTGATAACAACACCGCGTGCTCCAGAAAACAAATCCCTTACTGGATTTTATTCAGAACGCCTTCAGTTTCCCCCAGGAGCACCTTGGAATATCGTCCCACCATTTTCTCTCGTACATGAGGCATTCGTATGCTCCAGAGGCCATTGATGTGATTGAGTGCTGGATAGAATGACGTGACGTAGTAGTCTCGCAGAGCGGTACGGTTCTTTCAGCCAGGTTTGCACCAGGTGCCTGTGACAGGGCGCGTTGTCACAAATCAAGACACATTTTCACAAACTGCTATCCCTTGGTATCAAGCACTTGTCGCCACCACAGAACGCGTGTTTATTGCTTGTAACGTCTCTCAAAACGGAATACTCTACCAAGTCGTTGCTTGTCATGGCGCCGACAGGAATAACAATTGGTCCCTGGCCATTCGCACTTGTACACTACGCTCGAATACCACGTCGTGAGCGGCCACGAGTGCGGGAGCAAATTAAGTTGAGGTTGGTCCCATCAATCCACATATTGCTCCTCGTAAGCCATTAACTGCAATACGAATGACATGCGTCGCTCTTTGTTTTCCAGCGTGTTCATGGACTCCGGAATGTTGTGCAGTTACTCTATTATTATCAATATGTTGAGGCAGTGCTGGTACTTACTGAAAGTCCGAACACCGCCTTCAACCGCAAACAAGAGAGTTCAAGGATAACTGTATCTTCGCAGAAACCCATTCCACCAGAGAGTCGACGTGGCTTTCTCCCAGTGCTCTGCGAAGAACTCCCTTATGCTGCTACCAGGGTTCCGTCGGTTCGTGCACCCGTATCTAGTTGCGACAAGCTTTTACGTTGACCTTTAGTGTGCAAGCGACCTGCTTGCAGTCGTCCTCTTCCTCGTGCGCTTTCAGTGTAACGTTCTTCACCGCCATCGACTGCTGAGTATACAAGCCATCTGTTGCGTTTGGTTGATTTACATTTTCAAGAACGCATGGCAAACGTATTTGGCTATTGTTCGTTATGCCAAAGCAAACGCCGTTTAAATGCCTAGCCTCGCTCTATTTAGTAGAAATAGCTTTCTTGTACAGAGAAACACAGACATAGATGATGCATCGGCCACCGACACTGTAGCAGGTAGCTGGTAGTAGCTGGATCGTCCCACTTGCAACCCTTTGATTTAGTAGGTCTGAGACCATATTGGATGAAGGCGCTGGCCTATAAATATAAACCTACACATCTGTACAAGTGAGCGGGCCACGCCAGGCTCAAAATAATTGTGTAACTAGTTAACTTTTGGCTCCTCATCGCGACTGTTCTGTGGTTCAGATTAATACGGTTGCCCAAGGGGACAACGTGTTAAAGAAATGGGGGAGAAGATTTTCAGGTCACGTGCTCGCGCAATGGTCTTTCTACTGTGCATGCATTGTGGCATAGTACATGCCTTCCTTATTATAGTTGGCGTTGTTCATTGAAATAGATTCTGTTGACACAGTTATCTTTATCGTCCTTTCGGCATGCGGGTCTTTCCTTTCAGTTGCTGGTATATTGTAGCAGTGTAGGTTATGGTGAATCCACCAAAACCAGTCTGATATCGTTGGCCAAAGTTGAAGTTTTTGTCAAGGCATTGGAATAAAGCTACTGGACGGTGTTTGCATCACATTTTGGTCTTGCGAATGCATGGGGACTGGGTAAGCATTGGTCCGTGGTGTAAGTCTTTCTCTTTATCATTGGCGTCGTTCATCTCCGTCGGAGCTGGTGACATGTTTTGCGCTCTCAGGCTATGGGCATTCGCATATTTCCTCTGGTTGTATATTTGGTGGCACTGATGCATTAATCGAGGAGCTGAATATGTTCGCCCACACACGCAGATTATTTAAGTGAAAAGCACATAGAGCGACAGGGTACTACCGGGTTACCGGTTCTGATTGAGAAATCTGATGCCAATGATAAAGAAAAGGGATTGCACAATCGCGCACTGCTTATGCACTTACGTTGCGTTCGCGTAGGCAATATCGTACAGTCCCGTTACTCCATTGACTTTGATAACAAGTTACAGCTACAAACCAATGAAGCTTGACTGGTTGGTGTGGATTCGTAATGGCCAGCCTTGTTCCAGTGATTACACTGCATATATTTGCGCACACACCCATAGGAAATACGCGAAAGCCCATAAGGCAACAGTGGACTACTTGGTCGCCGTATTTGCTCGATGTGCACAATACAAATGATCAAGCGGAGGGCTTTCACTATCGCTCCCTACTTGCACAATCCCGTTGTGGTTGTGCGAGCACAATGTGTTCTATTTCCTTTTCTTTACTAACGACTTCAGCAGTGTGTCATTTAAGTTACTGTGTGTTTGGTAGAGTCATAATGGCCTGCACCGTTCCAATAATCGTGAAGCTGTATCGGCTGGCCTACACACCCATAGGAAATTCATGAAAGTCTGTAGATTGACCAGGGATAACTGGATCATTGCTTATCTACTTCATTGGCTGCGGTCCAATTCATTGAATTGGCCCAGGTTAAATTCAGTGGGAATGGCGATCTACACTGGGATGAGGTATTGTAATCCAGTTTCAAAAAGAGTGTTTCAAAGTGAACCTCCAATGCCAGGTGACATTCGTTTAAGTCATGACTGATTATCCGAATGGGAAAGCTGACTTTCCGATAGGCACATAGCCTCACAGGTCTATGTGTAAAGTCAGAAGTACCTGACTTGCGAGAAGACATGTGGGGATATAGGATTACTTAATCACCGTCTTTGATGGACGCGCTCGAGATTCACGATCAAGAGAAGCGTCTGCAGTGGCACCCGCTGGTTACAAAATTCCATTGCATTAGCTTGGCTACAGTATGCTCCGAACATGGTCTAGTCGTCATGCTCCTCATTACTTGCAAGAAAAGTGCCTTGTTTCTGCATAAAATAAAATATGTCTAAAGTCGTTGATAAAACGTCCATTTTGTTTTGTGAAGCTTCCAATATGTTTTGAAAACTGTCCAATGTAGTTTGCAAAAGTACAATTAAACTTGATTTTGGTATACATTACTTTATACTGTGATCTAGAGGTTTCTCCGTAACATTAAAAACCCAACTTCTACAGGGTCTAAGAAGATACTCTGACGAAGTATAAGTTTTTGCTTTGCTTTGGCTTCACGCAGTCGTTTCAGCTGTGTTCATCGAATGGTGTCGGACAAAATTAAAAACAGGCACATATTCGACATTTTGAGTGACCTGTGTATTCTATAGAGAAGTCTGTGAGACTGGATTAAAGTTTTCATGCAAAGGAAAGCGACAGCTAGCGCACTAACTAAATATATTTCTGACCAAATGCCAACTGATATATTTGTTTTGTTTCCCTTAATAGGTCAGTTGCAAATTTTTGATTACACTACCTGACAACAGATTGATATATATTTACTCTTGGTTTTCACGTACCAGCACACTTGACTCGACAGGATGATAACAAATTGGGTGATATATTTCAGCGCTCCGACGATGCCCAAAATATACTTTGGTAGAACAACGATATCTCGTAAACGGAAGAGAATATTCTGTTTAAATTAATAGCGTGATGCTTGGGCGAAGGAATGTGGCGTAAGCTATACCGAGTAAGTGCCAAGTGACACGCAGATTAACGAAGTTAGGACAAATGGCTTTTACCTCAAGTGTGATTTTGAATATAGCAGCTGCGCGAGCCAAACTTATCGTATTGCCATGGGCAGCAGTTGTGAGACCGAAATTGCTTAACTAGATAAAATGCCAACCTATTTTTACACGTTTAATTATAATGGTTCCCTGATTTAATACAAGAGCTGTGATGACATACTGGCGAAAATAATTTAATAAACGGTAGTTTTACGTGGGTTAGACATGCATGCACTGAGTGTCATGCGTAATCAGTCCGTTGTCTCATTATCTTTATCGACTAGCATATAGACTAATTGTTATTCTTCATTTGAAAGCCGGAACAATAACATAGCCATGTTAGCGAATCTTGCATGAAGTAGATAACATTCGCACGAACTCCGTTTCCTATCAACTACCGGTTATCGTGTGTCATAATGATGAAATACAATGAAGATCTATTCCAATGCGTGCAGTTTGGGAGCAATCGGTGTAAGATGCTTTGCTTACCACCGCCATTCTGTAGCTATTTCCGTTCTTATCTGAGTTCGTGCACGCATGATACGCAAACATATACTAAGTGAAGAGTTTCCGATAAAATATGTTCACTTAGAGCGCACAAAATAAATTATTTGGCTTGACACATTAGACAATGAAATCTTATGTGCAGACTGTCGTAAATATCTGAAACAACGATACCATTTAGACTGTTGTCGAATAGCTCTGTTATCATTAATACATTACTTTAGAAGAAGCGGCTGCGCTGTGGATCCTACTACTGCTGTTGGTTTGTTACCCTTTGTAGATGGATACAACGGAACCGGGGCACGAACATGACTGTTTTTCATCCGTACATCACCTAATTTGCGAATAGCAAAAGCCTCAACAAGTATGATTTCTGACTTGGATCGCGAAATAATAGCGATGCACATGTGAAACGTGAACTTCAACTTCAGTTCAGTTGGAAACTCGATGCACTTTTAATTCTGCCTCAATCAGCTGAGTAACTGACAATTGATTCATACTCAAAACATCGCAATTTCAAGGCCGATTTCGTGGATTGGTTGTTTGCTGGTTTCGCGACGACCGAATCGGAACAAAACTGGACTGACAAGTTTGGAGTTGCATTACAGTTCAGTGCCTCAAGTATCCTGCTCAATTGGAGTATGACTGAAACAAGTGCTGCTGGATAAAGAAGCGAACATGGAAACGGTTTAAACTGTAGCAACTGTCTGTCAAAATCCACCGTGTAACGACGGGTCAAAGTTGTTTATTAAATTTTTGTGTGTGGTTTGATTTTACTTAGGTTTTTACTAGTGCATCCCGATGAAAACTATCCAATGTACAACATCTTACTTTATTACTTTACGTTCACGTGCGTATTGCACTAAGTGCGTTAGAATGTTTGCATGAGCTACAAACCTTGTACTTCAATGTAAACAACTGCAGAATCACAGTCTATTTACTGGTCTTATACATAACCGAAGAATTGTATCTAGGTTGGTGTGCACAGCAATGCCCTGTGTAGCAATTACTGGTGAGTAGATTGTGAGAAATATACCTGGGATACTCAATTAATTTTGATTATATATTTCCAGCGGAGCGTTAACCTATACACACCGGTTACGTAAGCTTAGAACTAGCAAGTGGGAACTAAAAATGACTATTTGGAACAGTTAGCTTTTGATGCGAGAAACTTGTCACGAATCAAAGGTGCTCAGCTCATGAAGAGAGATCGTTGGAACCTGAACTTCAATTATTTAATAACCTCTTACAAACGCTTTTATCAATTTGGATTAAGTTAGCTAATAGTGGGTAAAAGTTGATAAATTCTTTATTGGTTGGAATTATGCTGCGCCAAAATGGGCGCATAGAGCATGCGCAATTATGCAACCGCGCAGATAAATATTAGTGCAGTACCAATTTAATATGTAAATCACTGCCGTGAGCCCCCAATGTAAGTTGTCAAGTGTTTGATTTTCAAAATTGCAGTCAAAGCAACTACTTCGTGATTAATCGACCTTTGGGAACTAAACGGTTTTGTAAAATACTTTCGCATACACTTAAAGAAGAGTGCTGAAGAGACAGATAAGTATTATTTCACAGCAAGTGCCGTGAACTAATGGGGTCAAAATTGATCCTGAAAAAAGCATATAGGCCTGAAAAGAACGGCGGGTTAGACGATGCATCTTGCAAAAATGCAATATGAATAACCCATATTTTGTTTTGTCCGTGTACTTACTAGTAATCTTCACTATTAAGTGAGGGAATCTGGGGGCTCGGGTTCATCCAATTTTTGTGAATTCAGTTTATCAAAACTCTGTAAAATATTCGCTACTAATAGCTCAGACATATCATGGAGTTGACTGCTGAACTCTATTTGCATTTTTGGAGACAATGGATGCAGCAGAAAATCGGTGACGTTATCATTTGGATAGCCGATTTTACAAAGCCCATCAGTAAGTGTTGCTAAATTAATGAATTAATGTCGGATAAAACATCTGTATATCTTCAATACGAGACATTTGCTAAATTAGGAACAGATGAGCATACTCAGCAATTATTGCTTGCATAAACGCACGTTAACGTAAATGTTTAGCCTTTTAGATATTTTTGGGACCATTTGGAATATTTCATCTGGTGAGTTGTCGGATGGGAACAAGGATGCGAACAGTTGTAGATTTAAGAATTTGTCGTGTTTGGTGTGGATTAATGTAGGGCGCTCACACGTTCTGATTGCGGTTAGAATTCCGATTCACAACACGGCCTGTCTTATGAGGAAAAGTTGGAGCGCGAAGATTTTTTAGCACTAGGCATTAGTAGTGTAACTCTTTTTCTTCGGAGTATGTGACAGTTACTGTTTATGCCTGTAATTTAGGTAGGTAAAAGTAGGTTTCCTGGTGCAACAAATGGTAAAGTAGCTTCAATACTCTTTTAACTTCAGTTTCCCAGACCATCGATGTACTTATAACTTCGCGATGCTTTAATTTGCACTTGCTACTCGACAGACTTTGGTTAATGACCTTCCTAACTTTTTCATAACTTTCCTGTTCAACCTCCGTATGCCACAATAGGCGAAGTTACCGTATTAGAGAATATGTCCATTGAATCGTTGACTTGTAGAAAGCAGAGGGGTACCCTTGTCCGCTTCAACGCGTCCCGGTTAGAGCTGGGATGACACGTAACACTGAGAAACGGCATCGATATTGGACCTTTACAACTGCAACGAAGGTAAGATTATCCCAGCATACGCAGCTAATCGAGGTTCAGCAGCCAATTAAAACTTGCCTCACTGAACGCTTTGGCAACAGGCTCCGGCACAGCGTTCCATTCGTTCGTCACCCGTATGGAAAGATTGATTACCGGACAAAGACGGAGATTCCTCGGCTTAAACAGATTTCAGTTATGTCTTCGCGTTAAGCTTCAGGTGTTCAACTGGAAAAGATGTAACAATTCAGTCCCCAGTTTTTCCTTAGAAATGCATCTGGTGTAACACAGGTCTCCCCGGCTACCAGGATAATAAAAAGAGAAGAGCTTCCTCTGTTGTAAGCAAGCAGGGTAGAACACATCATGCAACACCGAGGCAGAATTGAAACCACGTTTCTGTATTCTTTCAAGCACGTTGAATTCAAAATTCGTAAGGGGGTAAACAGCCGGTACGTCACACACAAGAATAAGCCTTACTTGCGAGATAAACAGGACTTTGATAACCTCCGGGGGCAATCGAGAGAAATATGTTCTTCTAGCGCTTAACATCCTGTTAGCTAAACCGACTTTCCTCAAAGTATCCCGGGTTGTCTTAAGATCCGGAGACGCATACACAAAACAGTGTCCGCGGGTAGTGAGCACGTGTGCCTTTTCGCGGCTTTGATTAGAAGCATGAATTATGGCTACCAAGCGCTTGGATTGCGGAAGAAGTGTCACATCTAGATCGAAAGTTATACAATGATATTAATATGGTGGATGACTGTACCTACTATGCTGCGGCCTCAGCGTTGAGCTTTACCATCGCTTTCAACTTTGTACATAAGAATGATGCAGGGCAGCTTCCTCGCTCGTGCTCAGACGCTAATCCATCGAGACGGCGGAGTCGACTCCACTCCGGTTCATCTGCAACATAGCCCATGACTAGTAGATAGAGCAGCCTGACAAAAGCGAAGACATCTGCAGATGTAACTGCGGACTGTCGATAGATATTTATCTTTTGGCTATCCCGTGAACAGGGTACATCCCAAAGCCGACTTTCCCCTGTTTAATCTTCAGAAGCGAATATATATGATTCACAGTGCAACACCCGGAGAGTGAGATTTTTATACTTCGGTAGAAAGTGCACCCGCTCCCCAAACATCTACCACTACCACTAATATCCTACATGCTGCTGCATCACCAACAGCAAATAAGTTAAAGTCAAAGTCTAAGCCTAATTCGACGGATTCTAAGCTGAAGCTCATTCCTGATGCGATTAACCAGGTTGGGAAAGTGGTCAGAGAAAACTCGCGCACTTAAGAGCCGCATCTCCATGACGGACACAGGATGCTTCGTAGCACATGTTTAATATTATGAATGTTTCTGAGTCCAAGAAGAAACCTCCGGCCGAAGAGATTCTGGATGATCAGGCATTCCTTAAGCTTATGATTTCTATAATGTTTGACGGTGGCGAGCAGGGAATCTATATCGCTTCCGCTTTTCGTCACGGTAGAAAGCAGGATGAAATATCCGAATCCCGTCCCCTAAATTCGGCTGTGAAAATGAGGACGAAGTTCCACGCATGCTAAATGAACTTCGCGGCTAAAAGGGGAGGCGCTTTTGTCCTCAGCGACCTCTTCCAAGTGGATCGGTTGCAAATGCAAATGCAGTTGGTGAAATGTGGGCTCGTCGAGTCATTAAAGAATCAAATCTCCATATTGTGCATTTTCTTGTGGCGCAGAGAGCGCCGAGAGCCCGGTGGAAGCCAATATTTGTAATTCCCCGACATTGAGGCTAAAGGAGGGCTTAAGTGATATTTGTGTGAATGTGCATAGTCTATGAAATAAACTAAACGACTTTCATCTTTTTGCTGCAGAAAATTGCCCTGATCTGACGGCGTTCACTGAGACTTGGCTGACTTTGGCCATTCTGGATTTTGAGATCTCCATTCCAGGCTACCATACTTCCCGAGCTGTTCATTCTGGCGAGCGTGTTTACGGAGGTGGTATTCATAACTGGAAGGTGGAGCTTAAAATCCACATTGTTGAACATTTATGTGACAGCGGCGGGGAGTGGGAGCTCCATTTGTGCCGCGTCCACAGTGGTCGTAGATGGCGTATGGTCGATATTAGTTACAGGGCCCCATCAGAATCTGGTACGAGCTTGCTGGAAGTTATCAACAGGCATGAAAGCGGAGGAAACTGGCTGATAATGGGTGGCTTCAATGCCTCCATTGTCGATTGGGAATGCCTTCACTGTGGCTCTCCGTTGAAAGTTTTGACTACGTTTTCCCAGTATCCGTCCTAAAAATAAACCTGACCCAGCATGTTACAGCTCCTAGGCAGATTCTTCCGGTCAGGCCTATTATAACCTTGACCTAATGTTTATACCACCGCCGCTGGATTATCCGTTCTCCAGCCGTTGAGCAAAGGTGACCACTATGTTGTCACCTTCTTGTGGGCATGACGCCTCGTTGTTCATTGCCAAGAAGTTCACACCCGAAATTTCTGGCTTGCCGATTCAGAATTCATAGAAGTTGCCACGCGTACAGATGACTGTAGCATCCCTGGACACTTAGAGCTAGAGGATGCGTGGATTCACTTCCGGACCAAGGCAGCCATGTTTATTGATCAGCTTGTCCCAAGTCTCCCGAAGAAAACCGATTTCCATGGGCCCCTTTGGATCGAGGTTGAACTACGATCTTTGTTGAAAAAAGGCGGAGGTTATGGAATACTTGTAAGATTAAACAATCCACTTCTGCTAGTTCTAACTACAAAGCCGTCAGGAACATTTGTACCACGAAAAATCATGCAAAGCACCAAAAGTGTGTGCGCGATTTGGCTGCGCAATATTCAACATGTTTCAAAAACATTTTTCATATCTAAACCAGAATATAAAAGCTAACAATTGTGCCCCAGCCTTGTTTTCCTTTCGGGATGCATATTTACTTCAGGATGTTGATGCGAAAGTTGCTTTTTCTTGTCTAACTGTACTCTATCGTCTATAAAGGCCCTACTGTCCTTTACTACTATAGATTCGAAAACGTCTCTTCCTGGGTCTGGTGACGTAAACACGCACATGAGATTGAGGCTGCTCCTTGAATTGGATACCAACTCATCTCCTTGTCCAGATGGTTTTCATCCTCTCTTTCACAAGACCATCGCTGAGCATATTGCAAGCCCTATAAATCATATTTTTCAGCTCTCCTTGGCAACTGGACATCATCGATCTGATTGGAATGTTGGTGTCATCAAGCCAATTTACAAAGGTTGGAACCGACAAGAACCTTCTAACTACCGCCCGATTTGCTTGACGTGAGTTATTTGTAAAGTCATGCAGAGGCTTCTGAAATGTTCTCTACAGCTTCACGTAGATGACCTGTAGTTGATTTCCCTTGCACAGCATGAGTTCAAGAGGGCTCCTTCTTGTGTTTTCAACCTGCATGTCACTGGAGAAATATGGGTAAAATCCTCAGACATTGGTAAACGTTTGAACGTTATGTTCGCCGACTTCAGTAAGGCCTTTGATAAGAAGCCACACGAACGACTTCTCCGTAAGCTTTGCGCTATTGGAGTCACGTGGAATATACACTCTTGAATGGCAGATAGCTTGTACGATCGTTTAGTGTTAGCCAAATTGAATGAATCCCTTTATCAGTCTTTACTGATGAACAGTGATGCGCCTCAGCGTTTGATATTTTGTCTTGAATTATTCAAAATCTTAATCAACAACCTTCTGTCTGTGCTTCAGGTGTAGGGTCTAATCTATGATGCTGATCTGAAAATATGGTTAGAGTTTTATGGCTTTGATGATCTCGACAACTTACAGTCAACGCTTGATACCCTTAGTGATTAGTCCAATACCTGAGGTTTGACCTTTAACCGTGACAAGTGTTACGGCCTCACAATAGGTGCCCCTGAACCCTTCGGTTGCGTGCTCACGAAGGCCACACTAGCGAGTGTGAGTTTTAAATAATTACATTTTGACGGAGACTGCATGGATGTTTCGATAATTTTTAGCTACGGATATTCTGGCTCGAGCCGTTTGGAATTGGGCTTGTTAACTAGAGTGGAAGTCTAAAAAACACCGGATTCTAAAATGAAGGGCAGATTGCCGTGTTGACATACTTCTGTTGTCAACGTTAACTGACCCTTCTGGAATCGGGCAGCCATATAACCTGAAGGTTTATTTTTCAGTCCAGAATTTTATCGACGATGTATCGAACCATTTTTCAAAAGAGTGAAGATACCCATTAATTCAAAGTAGCCTGCTCTGAATCACATCACACCTGAGTTTGTAGACAAGTTAGATGTTATCAGGAAATATAATGATTTGATCAATTTTGATGGACATGATAAAATCTTTGATTTCGTTTTAGAAAAAGCAAAAGGCGAAGTACAGTTTCTTGGATGACGTCGCCGGAAATTGGTGTGCGGTGAAGAATGTTGGCTACATAAACTGTATAGTTAAAACCGTTTGCTAAGGTAAGAGGTAATCCAACTTAAAAGCAGATTTCAAAATTAGTGGATTAAACCCATTTCAACGCCCAAATTTTGTATACAGTCAAAGGAGTTTCTAAGTTCGAAGATAAGTTTATATTTGCACACCCAGGTTATTTGCAGTCTGAAGCCTACTTACGGCCGTGTACATGACAGTAGTGCAGGAAAGTCTATGAAAAAAGCCTTGTTTATATGTGTTACACAGATTCGGCGAAGTAATTAATTCCAACTTCATTAATCTTTCAAACAGAAAGTGGATGACGAGAAGGTTATGGGTCGGTCGGTTTTTGGCAGCTATTTTGTTTGGGACCGGTTTTATGAAGTGGGATGATGAATGAAATTTTCTTTTGATCAGGAAAATAGTGAGTTTGTAGCGATAAAATGAACATATGCAACAAAAGTAATGGTAAGTCTGGGCTTCGCAGTTTAATAGCAGTGGTTGTACCGCCGTCGTAGTAAAACCTGATCAAAGGTTTGATCGTTCCCATTACTTAATGAATAGCATTGAGGGAAAAATTGAAACTACTTGGACTTGGACATCGCAACGGGTATTGCGGTATTGCGGTATTCTTAGGCGGACAACACCCATTTTCTATTTACTTGGACTTATGTTTGTATGGACTGAGAACAATCAAGTATAAGGTTGGATTCCAAAATCATGGAAGTAAGAAAGCAATAGCTAAGCGCCACACAAATGGCAACTTGGTCAATGAAGTCCCGTGAAATGGGAAGCTTTTCACTGCTTTGATGAAGAATAATAACTATTTCTTTGTTTTTTACCCATTAGTAGAGCAATATATGCCTCACTGTTGAGTAGCATCGCTTTGATATGTTTACCCCTAGTGGTCTACTGGCGCAATCCTAATATAACTGAAATGTCTCCGGTCCTGTGAAATCTTACCAGAAATTTGCGAGCATCTTAGGTTATTTAGCTTTCTTACACCATTAGATATGTAGGGAACGCTTTTGCTTAGTGTAGAAAATGGGATATGGTATAGCAAAGGTTAGTGTCGAACCGTGCTACTCTTAAGTAATTTTCGAGGATAGGAACATATATTTCATTCGGAAGATGGGACCAAATTTTTTGTGTGACCAATTAATTCTCTTGAAAAAATATTGTGGTTGAGGTTTTAAACTGAGGTTTGTCCTGAACTATTTTGCGTTCAGTACTAAGGAGACAGTTCAGCAGATCGATATCTGCGTCACCGGCTCGTAATGTAAACATTAAATCAAATATGTTAACTCATAGTGTTCATTCGCCAGGCATGACAGTTGGCAGGAAACTGTGTCATAAAGACGGTGGATTTGGGGACAAATATATGTTCCAGAAAGTGAACTCTCCAACCATCGGTTTTCTTTTGAATGGCAGCACTGGTGCAAGATGCAATGCGAGGTATATGGTAGCTATATCACCAGTTGTGGCATTCGGAGTTTTGTGGATGCATCCGAGAAGTGCGTGACGGGAAGAGCAACTAATAAGTAACTACGAAGAATTGAGAACTTTTTATAGCTCATGAGGCACCCGAGGTATCTCTGTGAATGTTCGATTAATAAAACTATTACGTCCGCATCCATGCCTTGTGTAGCGAGATGGACGAAATAGTTGATAGTTAGGGATAGGATCGTATCAAACATAATAGTGGAGCATCTTGTTCCATTGACTAAACCCGTACTTAAAATAGTAAACTGTGCAATAATGTTTTTAAACTGAAGGTTATTTTTAAGATGCCATGCTTTATTCAGGAGTAGAAAAAATGAGATGTGTATCTTAGAAAGTTATTGGGAGAATTAGGTTAGGTTGAGAAAGGACAGACACAAGATAGTGGTATAGAAATTGTATACGGAATGAATGGGAATATACAGCCTCTTATACGTTTAGACAAACGGGCTTGATTCCGGTCGAGATTAATATTATTGCAGGTTGAAAACAATGTAGTCAATTTATCTCACATGGCAAAGAGAGAGCGCTTTTACAAAGCGAACAGACGACATCTACCTCAAGAACGCAGATATACCTGCCCAACTGCAAATATTAAGGGCTGATCCGGTGCGGCTTTTAAGAAAACCGTATTCATTCCCAACGTTCATTTTAAATTTATATCAGATCGCCCGATAAATGGTAGAGACATTTTGCTGTATAACAGGAAACACATGTGTTTCAGAATGATTTGAAACCAATCAGACGGTATTTTTAGGGAGTAATACTTTATTTTTACGCAAATCCCTCGTCAGGTCAGGTGAACCAGCAGTTGACTGACGTAGCAGTAATGGCAATCTGCGATGATAATCGCAACGACCGGAATGTAAGTAAAATGGTAATTACGTTACAGACCAACCTGCGATTGCAAGCGGCACATTATAAATAGACACATCCCAAGTTGTTCTCGTACGATATCATCACGCGTAACTCCGTGATAGTACTGGAAGTGGGACGGTTTACTGTTCGTTTTCTACCCACGACACCCCGTTGACGCACTTTAGAATGGCTGGGTAAAGACAGCCTGCTACACTTTTTCTTTATACTAATAATTACGTCTACACAGCTTTTAGGTTTTAAATTTCTAGAATCTAGACCCGTTGACAGCTCTTCAAAACACTTGAAGCTTTGGTTATTATGATCCGAAATACAGTTTAACCAACCAGAATTACCAGCATCATCTCAGCCAACCATTAGAATTTTCCCTGAGCTGTCCCCTAGGATATTGCTTCTGCACATAAGGTTAAAAGTAAGATCAATTTGTCTAAACAGGATAATTCGACGAGATAAGATAGACTTCTATATTTTTGCGACCGGCGTGTGGGTGGAAGAGGGCGGGTGGCCCCATTATGATATGGTCAAAAGAAATGAAATCCATCACTTCAAAGGTGACGTCGGGTGGTTTCTCAAGACGCCGGACTGGCATTATAAGTACGAAGAATAGGTATGGATGTATACACAATTTGATAAATCGAGGAACCTGATGCAATACCGTTTGTTTTGTGAGCATATTTGGCCCATTCAATCAAGGTAACTAACCTGTTCATTTACTATATAATACCTCCGGTTTAATATGATGATGGAAATAATCTTACTTGTTGTTGGCTCGTGTTTAATATTCTATCACTGTTTTCAACTAAATTAATATTTTATTGTAGCAAAATTACTGAGCTATTCCTTACCGTTAACAAACGCGTAAAATAAATGAGTGAGAAAGGCAAAATCACAAGGCTGAAGTAAGTCGTGGAGTTAAAAATATGTTTAGAGAAATTCACCGTGGGTAATATAGATCAATTAAAGTTACAGGACAAAAATAAAGAAGAACTCGAGAACGGGGACTGGTATACTCATATATTTATCTATGGAGTATGGTTATGCTAGTGGTACAAGAAAAGCTTGCAGATTAAAAAGTTCCGCAGATGATTAACAGGCAAATATAGGGTAAAAAGGTAAATGAGGTGGTCGAATGTACTGAGAAAGGAGACTTACGTAAAATTCATGAATCATTTTATCAGAGTCAGTTATTCGAAAAGCAAAAAGCACGCACGAATTAGAAAAAATGATTGGATAAGGAAATTTAGGGAGGAAGCGGAAAAACCAGTTAACTTTTAGAAACCATTGCCTTGTGAATCTAAGAACCTGGTGGGGTCAAGCAAATTAATAGAACATTTAAATCTAATAACTAAATAAACCTAAATATGAAAACCAGAAAGTAGGTTAGGACATGTTGTGAAGTCTTGACGTCTGGTATTACGAAGTAGAATGGAGGAAAAACAATTCACATTCACATAATTCACTCACCTAATCAAATATGTTACTGTTTAGTAGGTGTAGACGCTGCCTCCTAAAATAAACAAGATAAATGTGGTTTGATTTCCATAAGTGTCACGCTGCAACACTAAACCAAGTGTTTTATGTTCCTCCGACACTAAAGGTGTATTTGACAAAAGTGCGCGCGCCAACGCACTTGTGTTAGGCACGAGCATGCGCACCGTTAATGTAGTCATACCGCTGGGTTTTCTTGCACTAGAAATGTTGAACAGACCTACGCTACAATAAGGCGAAGTACAAATTTCAATGAGTGGCCGCTCGTCGAGCATGGACGGAGGCCAGTAGGCGGTGAAACGATCGATGGGTAGAGAGCACACGGAAGGATTAGTTTGCAATGATAGATGGGTGCATCTTCTTTTGGCTTAAGCAACGCAACTCGTATTGGGACGATCGATAGGTAGACAGCGCTAAATAAGTCTAATGAGCAAAGCCCCTCAAATCTTGGTTTTTGGTTACCTAAACCCTGTCTCAGCAATTTATCAACAGCATACACTCCCATGTCCGATGTACCTAACAACGGAATCACTTGCATTTGATCAGAGCGTGCTCATTCCGTGACTGTATTGTGAGGCAATCAATCGCGTCAGAACCTGTGCGAGTTACAACACTATCAAAGCTGTAATGCTGCCCGTTAATGGACAGTTGTGCTTAGCTTTTGAAAACGTTCAATACCCCCAGCATCCAGTGCAAATCCGGGCAAACAAGGGTGATTTGCATCATATCGACTAACTTGCTAGCTTTCGCGGTGGATATTAAATCGGCCGTTTGCTTTTCCACCGAAAATCATTTTCTTACATTACCTACTGTTCAGGTCTCAGTTTTGCAATAACACGCTGACGATTATTTTGTTCAATCCAATTCCAAGGTCAATGTGACACTCTGCTACCCCCAACTTTACACATTGGCGTATAATATCGCGCACCATACCCGAGCAATTGTCTTTGGACGCAAAATCACGTCAATTGAAACGAAATCTGTAGGAACATTTTAGGAAGCCCTTTCCATTTTAAATTGAAGCGTATCCCAATGATTTATTGCCTTTGAGATCCTTGCAGTATCGATTTATGACGGTGAATCCTTCTATTTCTACCATTTTAAACCTAGCATTTTTCATGATAACCCTTTACTAAATTTAAAGTTGACAAGGAAAATGCTGAAAACGCACACATTTGGGTACACAAATCTTGTACTGATATGAAGTGGCACGGAATCCGTGAGGTATCCAGATTGAATGATATCCGCAGTAGTTAAGTAGCCCAGAATTGCTACATAACCAAACATGCTGGCCAGAAGATTTTAGAGCAAAGTTGCGTTTGTATGTATGGTGTGGTTTCCTTACAAGATTTAAAGTCAAGCCATTCGGATACGCGGTAAGTAGGATGCCGCTCTGTTTCAGTTATCATGCACATCCATAGCAAAACCTATATTTATGAGGCGGCTTTCTATTCGTAAGAAACGAAGAAGAATTCTGAGGCAACAATTATTCCATGATGATATAGCGTTTTCCGTATTCAACACAACGAAAGCTGTTAAAACTAGCTGTGTTGACTGAGGAAAAATTGTTAGACCATCTTTCCTCGAAAAGTGCCCGGTAGATTATTGTTTGACTGTATTAGTTCGTTACTTTTTCTAGCATCTTTGAAGATGTAAGGGTTGCAACTTTGCTTCATTCCATAGCTGGAGGCCAAACAGGCAATTAATACCGTTTGGTGGCAACAGGATGTTGCACCTGCATTTTGATTAAAAAGGTAAGTGATTATCTCAACAAGATATTTAGTCAAATTCGGATCGGTAGACTTGCAGTAAGGAAGAGGTCTGTATACTCACCGTAATAGAGCGCCTTGGATTTTTCCTATATGGCTACTTGAAACGGAGAGCTTAAAAATATGTGCTCAATATTTTGTGCAAATAAAACGCAGTATTTTGTAAATAAGTTGAGGGGCATGGCGGAAAGCTTGGAAAAAGTTGCTAGCTAACAGCATAAAGTGATTTTTGCACTGATAGCAAAACACCAGTTCAAATATTTTCCATCTAATTTGGTGGTATTTCTGACCATTAAACCAATAATATATATAAATATCTATCCAGCATAAGAATGTATTAAGGACTAAACTGGTACCATTTCAAATGCTGTCGATATTGCTTGGAGGCAGACTGAAGGCTGACATCATTTGTTAAACCGAACAAGTTGGTAAGGTGAAAACTTGCAACACTTTTTGCACCAAATATTTGAGCCCCATAGCTTTTCACTGAAAGTAGGGTACCAAGCAGAAAAGTGGCGTCCAATGGCAGGCCCGCGGGGGCTAAATGCCGTCCGCGTTAAACTTGCAATTGGTTCACAGCCTCATCGTAAAATATTAATTTTAACCCGGATTTTTCCTTACAAACGACATAATTTACAAAAATTAAGGATGTTACGAGTGCAACGTTCTATGGATTAAGTTGCTGGTATAACTCAATGACGTGGCAATTTTAAACCAACTAGAAGTATTAAACCTAGAGCTCTTAATAAAAAGGGTCATACTTAAATGAAAATTTAAGACAGATGGGTTCGTTAACATGTTTTTAAATATTGCAAGCTAAGGCCAATCCGTTACAAGAACAGGACTTGTGTTTCACGTCTTATCTCAGGCTCCAACTTTTAACTGTGTTATAGGTCACCTTAAACTACTTCCTTTGATAAGGCAGTTTCACCTTTATGCTTATTTAATTCCACAAAAAGCAGAATTTTTTTACTCTCGTTAACATTTGAATTAGGTGACTTTATTACTTTTCCAGAATGGACGAGATTGGAAGCTTCTAATTCACGTGATATCTTGCGTTTCAAATACGTTGTCACTAATCCTTACCTAACCGGTTTACTGCAATAAATACCTGAGCTTTACCGTGCACATTAAAACCGCAAAACAGTTTTGTAAATGTGACAAATTTTAAAATGATCTTACTCTCAGACTGAATAAAGACCGGCCTATTTTCTTCACAAATTGTAGTGCTTCTTGCGAGAAGTTTGGACATTTATAAGTAGCAGGATACCTTTTTCCAAAAAATCAACCTAATAAAAATTAATGAGTGGTTTGAAAGAAGTATTTAACCAATAACAGCTTTGGCGCTTATTTGTTTTTGTCATCAACTGTGATAAAGATAAGCGCTCATTAAACATTCATAGCTTAATTTCAGTTTGGTTTGCTTTAGTGCTGAGACAATGATCCGGTAACTAAAAAACAAGAATTGCAGCGACTCAACGCTGAATTTAGGAAGCATGCTGTGTTGTTTTGTTGTGATTCGCAACCTCCATTGATACCTCGGTTCACTTTGAGGTAAACCTTGGTCATTCCGATCTCGAGAACCTTATCCTGAATGGAAGTATATAGGTGTTGCTATTTCCAACACTGGCAACCACCACCGCGGCTTCGTCTTGGTTTGGACTCTTCAGTTGGAGATAGCCTGAGCTGGGGTCAACCTCAGAGCCTAGCAGATAATAACTGACGCCCTGAACACTATGCTACTGAGATCTGAGAGCGACGTTTGCTCAGCGGAATGTAATTCAGAGCTGACATTAGCGAACAGGCTGTGAAGGTGAGTTGCGGCTGGCAACCTCTATTGTAATCTCGGTTAACTTTGAGGTAAACCTCGGTCATTCCGATTTTGAGGACCGTATCCGGAATGGAAATATTTGGGTGTTGCTCTTCCCAAGACTGGCACTGGCAGCACTTTGCTCATTAGACTGCTTAAGGGCTGTCTACTGCCGATCGTGCAAGTACGAGTTGCACTGCTTAGGCGAAACGAAAATGTACCCATCTATCATCGCAAATTAATCCTTCCGTGTACTCTCTACTCATCAATCGTTTCAGTGCCTACTGGCCTCCGTCCGTCGCTCGACGAGAGGCTATTCATTTGAATTTATACTTTGCCTGCTTGCAACGTTTGTCTGTTCAGCATTGTAAGTGCAAACACACCTAGCGTTATGACTAAATTAATGTTTTGCATGCCAGCGCCTAACGCAAGTGTGTTTGCGCTGGCAATTTTGACAAACATGCATTCACTCTCGGATAGCCGTAAAACTGTTGGATATTTATCCTGTAACCGTTTACACGCGCTTTATTTAGGCGCTTCAGAAAGCTACTCATTAAAATCGGATCGAATTCATCAAAATTTGTTACGTTGGTTCCAGTTTACCTTTTAGTTTCAGGAGCGTTTTTACTTCAGTTACTCTTCGAATGCTTGTTCGAACTGCAAGGTTGTATTACAGCGGGCACCATGATTTAAATATTGCAATGATGTCTAACACATTTTCCATGCCGGCTCTTGTTTTAAATCCGATGTCTTGTATGTTTCTTTTTTCCTTTGCTTTTGTTGTCCTACTTTTCGTTTTGTATCAGACTAATAGCATTTTGCACAGCAACTGCTAAGTTAGATAATTTTTATCGTAAATGTCAGGCCACATTTTTTACACTCCTGCGTCCATGTTATTTTTTCTATTGTGATCCAAACAGTTCATTTTGATGACTAGCTATTTCTTTGCTGAACAAATGCTGTAGATTTCCAAGTTTGTACTTTACGCCATTTATTCTTAGCATTATACCAGTGGAAAATATAAACATCCAGGGAACACGTAAACTTAAGTTTTCCATAGTATCATTGACGAAGAATAAGCCTTGCCCTTTGGCGAACCTGGAATAATATGACTACAATCCACATCCAGAATCTGTAAATGTTTGGACTACGATTGATAAAGCCTGAAAGTTACTGAAACGTATAATGGGTTTCTTTTATTTGGCGTCGCCAATGTGTTTGAATCAATGGACTTATAGTTTAGGATTTTACAGCGGGCGACGCTTGCCGCGTGTCGCAATACGTTGCAGTTACCAATATATATCATCGAAATCTTTCAGAGGTAAGGCCAAAAATAAGGTTAAATGCGTACTGTAGCATAAAGTTTTTCGGTAAAGAGATTATTGTTCATAGTTTAATATTCCCTGATATATTATTAATACCAAGCTTTGTGATTTATCTATGCTGTAGCTGCTTTTACATGTGCGTGCATCAAGCAGCAATCCCGTTCACTGTTGCTTGCCCGTTTTGTAGGCTGTGAAGCGAATAGCTCACACTTTAGTTTGCATTCATCGTGGTGAAATATTGGTTAAGTTTACCCGAGAAAAATGTCACAGCAAAGTCGGCGTAGAAATTCAACAAAAATGTTTGGCAATCATGTTATGGACTATAAGCTTTGAGGGCACATGGAACGTGAAAGATAGGACGTCAAAATGCCGAAATGCACTGACAGCGCGCGGTAATAAGTAATGTTATTCAACGTGGGTGCCCGATATCATATTGATGAAATAACACAACTATGTACCCGTTAATTCTATATTATTTTACTCTGCTTTCATAATCTATATGTAGTCAACTATATTTAGGCTAAATGCAAACATGGTTTTCCAAAAAGTAAGGAAAATGAATTCGTTGTGAAGTGTATATAGGTCACAACGCGCTATTTGGTTAAGATCGGTGGCTGGATGAGTCCGTTCGCCCACCAGTAATCACTCGAGAGAGCAAAGGATTGCTTTCGAGTATAGTCTGAAACTCTGCAGGTGTGTAGAAGAACAGTTTTTATGATAACGACAGCCTTAGGTGTACATGTTTATCAAACCGTCGAGTCTTACGGTGGCCAGGTATATTTTTAACTGTCTCTAAGAACGTTGCTACGATGCCAGCACTAGAAAGCTACCATGCAAAGCCACAGACAAAAATGGAACGCGGGTGACTGAACTATTAAACTCAGACCATTGTTTGAGTGCTCGTTTAATAGCACAGTCATTACTCATTTGGGAAAACACTGCTCACGAGATTGTAACGAGCAATCTACAGAAGTTTGAAGTGTGCACAAAGGTCCTGCCAAACGAAGAGTCCAATGTGTTCGTTCTGGTAAACGGGGCGATTGGAACTTTCGCCATGACTGCCCACCGGCTGACATCAACTTAATCGAGACCCACCGATTCAAAAGTGGCAACGGTTCCCCAGCCGCCAGCACACCAGGACATGTCTCACACAGATGTCTTCTTTCCATGCTGAAAAACTGCATAGAACACAATCATTTCGGAACATTTGACGAAGTAAAAGATCATTGCACCGAAACGCCAATAAACATACCAGAAAGGGACTTCCGCGCCGATTTCTGGGCTTAGGAGTCTCGCTGGAAGCAATGCATCGACACAAATGCAGTCTACATCGAAACATTTTAATGTATTGTACTGCTCGGACCCACACATGCTTTTTACTTGATCCACTGATATTATCTTCTTCATGGCTGCAACAAGCCAAGAGATTCAACTCCTTTAAAGCAAGCGCCGTAAATATTATGTAAATTTACCATCATCGAAAATCAAAATGTAATGGTCTTCTGTCGAACATGGCCGGTAGAACAATGGACGCAAATTCAAAAGACATTTTCAAAACCAATTGGAGTATCAAGTTTGGACTAAACGTTGTGTGATTGGATTGCGACGCGCAGTTTAAAAGTAATGGACCGTTATTCACACTTAATTGAACCTTAGTCATTGTCATCAATGGGACCGTACTCAAGGCAGATTTTTTCCGGCAAGCAACACCTAATTGCCATTTTCACAACAAGTTTCGTGTCAAGTTGTTGCCAGATGCACCTCTCTGACGAAATGTGCACAAAACCAGTAAGCGTTTGTTAGCACAAGCAATGTACAATTAATCTGGAAAACAGGATCTCAGTCAACAAATACAGTTCGTGATGTTAAAATGCACATAAGCGCGGAGCAGCTGACTGTTTCGGCGACACTCTTACACATCCACGAATGCTTAACCGATATATGTGGCAAAATGCACCCAATATGTGAAGAACTTACACGCTGCATTCGAAGAAACAATGAAGGCAAATAACTTGTATGCTCTCTGTAAGCAAAAGTTTTGCTACAATGGTATATGAGCTTGCCGAAGATAACCTTTCCATTAGGCAGTTTGGTCGCTATTGTTTTGCTCTCCCAGTAGCTTTTTGGGTTAAAGGAATCGGTTGATTAGATACGTAGTGCCTGGATCCGTTTGTTCTCCGTAGTATGCATGCAGTCAGAAAGCAAGCGACTGGTCAGATGAGATTAGATTAATGTAAGGGACAGACCACGCTGTTTAGTTAAAGAAATACAATCCGATGGAAGACGAACTGAAGACAGCGAAGTAAGGGAAGAACGGGGTCAGTGGGGAAAGGTTTACTGATTAGGCGTAGCGAAGCCAACGAGGCTCTGTAAGGTAATGTGGTCTGTGTATTTATCATCTTAATATTGGCCGGTAACGGCACACTAGTCAGAGGTCAGAAAACATGAGCCGAAATACACGAGGCTGTATTAGCCGGAGTATTGCGATTTAATAGTGAAGTTAGGAAGAAAAATAGAGAGCGTCAGCTGAAATGGACATGTTAGATGTAGAAGAGTTTGAATTGGTTAGTTAGATATAAGCACTAGGGGTGGGAGAAATAAGGTTTGATTGTGCGTAGCCTATACCGTTGACGGATCAGTACTCTGTAAGAAGTCAGAAAGTAGGAGACTAGACAGAGGAAACTAGGTTAGCACACAGCTCTGGATTCCTGATAGAGTGAGGGGAGCAACTAGGGAGGGGTACAGTGTTCCGTCTTCAGATCAATGACCGGTACCGTCACAATATTACGAGAGGGTCAGCAAAACTGAACAGATTAGAGATAGAGGTGGCTGTGCTAGAAAGGAATGAGCAGGGCCAGCAGGCTCTCGTGAAGAGGGGGCATAACCAGATGTCTGCAAAATTGTAACTGTAGTCTGGAGTAAGTCAAAGAGAGGCAGGACAGTCAAATGCGACTAGAGCAGAGCAGGGCACGGACAAGTGACAGTCCGATAGAAGAAGAATTAAGAGCGAAGTGCATAATAAGGAGAGGACAGGGTCATTTTGTAAGGAACCTTATTGGTGCTGCGTGTGTCGAGCAGCAAGCTCTTGGCGTGTTGACATTATTCCACACAGTTAGCGCTTTGTATGGAATTCTATATGTGATAAGGGCCGTTCTCCCATAGCTCGTCCGCAGGGATGCGGATGCCCAAGATGTCTGCTACCGTGGGGACATTTAGTAATCTATTTATGGCCGCGGAGAATTGCAGGATACTATTAGATGCTCTGATGGTTTCTGGTAACTTATTCCATACATGTGCATATCTATAGAGGAATAAGTTAAAGCGTATGGAGCAACGGGTTTTGGGCAGTGAGAATGAGTATGGCTTTTTGCGTAGAGGATAGTGTGTGTCGCCCAGCGGCTGAAAATATCTTTCAATACTTGAGTCCGATGTTTTCATTAGCTTATACAGAAAAACTAGGTTAGCTTTGAGTCTCCGCAGCCAAAGTGGATCAAGACCAAGCTGCTTGCAGCGGCTTTGATAACTGAGCGTTGTTGATCCTAGAAGGCGCTTAGTGAACGAACGCTGCACTTCCTCGATGACCAGCCTATCACATTTGCGTGAATTAGTAACCACCATGGAGCAGTATTCTACAATAGGTCGGGCACACAACTTGTAGAGCGTGAGTCGCGACTCTAACAGGCTCATTGACTTCAGTATATAGCCAACGATAGACCTGGCTTTTGCAGAGCTATAACTCGCTTGTTCCGCGAAATTTAGTGAGCTTGAGTAGTGCACACCGAGATCGCGCACGGTAACGCTGTTATCTAGTGGTATTCCGTTAAGAGTTAATATATTGGGCGGTATAGAGCACCGGTAGGAAAGGACGTTACATTTGGTTGGTGAGAACTTGTAGCGCCTTGACGAATGCTACACAAGAAATTCGGAGCCCGGTAAGACAGAAGACGGCGGGATATAAAGATTGTCTTGAGAAAATAGCTATGTACAATAGCTATGTGAATATAGCTTGAGGACAATGGGAGAAAATGGTGACGCAATGAGTAACACCACGTAGGAGCGCAACAGCCTGCAACGCGCGGGCAAGATGGCGGACCTGGTTCAAAATTGCAGTCCAGTATATATAGGCTTTGGACGGGTGCAAAGTAAAACAAAATGTGTACAAGTCTGAATGTGTTGTATGATGGAGTAAAATGTCATGGTCACTACACAGGCCTCCCCCTAGAAGGCCGAGGGATGAGGACTTCGACCGTTGCTGGCTGGATTGGAATGCATCATCGGTGGGCCGTCCAAGCGGGCACACCGGAATACAAAAAATGGATAATCCAGAAAAAAGACCGGTAGGACCTTTCACCGCTGCTGAAGGACGGTGCGCTTGGGAGAGGTCACTCCCCCCACCGCATTCCAATCCACTGCCACAACGAAACTGAAATCCTGTTCGTACTGGCGAGCCGTGGGGGGACCAAAACCAACCAGCCAGGCACACGAGCAGCCAAAGCCAGGAAGGCAAGCCAGACAAACGACCAAGGCGAGCCAAATTAAGCCAAGCAGACCACGATCCAAAGGCCAACGTGGGCGGGCGAGACGACAAAGCGTTGGGGGTAGACCAAAGCATCCCAAACAACCAAACAATTGAGAAACAGCCAACCATTGAACGGACGGACCCAAACGTGCCAGCCTCATGACTTTACCTGATAGATGGGGGAAAAAAGCTCGGGGAGACAGATTCAGATATTTACGGAAAAGCATAATACAAACAACGAGAGAAAATGAAAATGATTCATGAGGTGTGGATGAATTCCACAAAATCGGAGAAACGAACAATAAATAAATAAATAAATAAATAAATAAATGGTATGTTCTCTGTAAAACGAGCCACACCTCTAAAAGGCATGATCAAATATGCTTACAAGCATAGCATCTTTAGAATATTAAAACATTTCGGTACAATGAAAGGAATAAACGAAAAGATGTAGTTCATATGAGCGAGCATATTGTCAGGTAATAGTCAGATCAAGGACCATGATGGCGCTGTGGCGCGCAAAAACTGTTGCGTCAAGATACAAGTGGGGGGTAAATTTGCCATGTAGTGATCCATGAGCACAGGAGCCCAAACAAGGTTTAGTGCAACCAATGACCATTACGAAGCCGGGATGATCGGTACTCCACTAAAGCATTCTTCATCGTAAAATCAGTTGCACAGGTTGGATGTAGGAGGCTGAGGACTGCGTCAGTGTGAAATGCATAGCTGTGACTTTATTTTGTGGCGAGTCACATCCGCCACGTTGCAGTGTTGTTAAGCGGACATTTGTGGCTTTTTATAGGGAGAACGCTTGCCAGGCGAAAACCCACCACGTCCTGGAACACTGTCGTAGATTCCGTTGAACTGTAGTGCTAGTCGGCTATGCACCGTATAGACCGAATTTTGCACTCTATTATTCGCAGTCGGTTGACAGCCAAAATTCTTCCTTGGCTTGCCAAATGGCTTAGTACTGAACCGGCAATTGTCGTTGAAGCCAGTCAATGATGTAAAAGAGTCGCAGAGTCGAATGATAATGATGCGGGTGAGTAACCACATTGTTAATAGAGGCCGGATTTTTCTATTATATTGTCCGGCACGCAACCCGTGTCCAGCTATCCATGCTGGACTTGTCATAGGGACGGTGAGTGCAGTTGTTTCTTGTGTCTGAATATGTCCATAACATGAAAGATGCAATTCTCCGCAAAGTGGACTAGTAATTCCTTCAAATGTAAGTGTAATTGTCTTCATGGCCAAGTGAGAACTCCATGAAAGATCATCGGAAAAGCCGCTTATAAGCGCGCAATGCTGTCCGTGAAATGACATCAGAAAAGCTCCAGGTGATTGGAGAATCGGAATGTTTGAGGCATTGAAGGTAATCACGCCAGAATTGTCAGTCTTCGGTTGTGGAACAGTGGATCCATGTAACTACATTATTCCAGGTGAGTAAATTGTTCTATTGTGAGTACGAGGCGAGCTAAACCCATTTGTTTAGACCCCGTGGTAATAGCTTCTCCAGAATGGCGGAAAGAGCTCCATTTGGAACGATGTGTGGTTTCTTCATCTCCCGGAGAAAGATCAAGCATGTAAACCAGCTGGCTATTGAGGGTGGGTCGACCAGTCCCAGTGGATAAACCTTCATGTTTTGGCGGATGTATCTGTGGAAATCTCGGGAGAAAACGGGCAACGGACAAGAGGCAGCCAAACAGAAAGACAGCAATGAAGCAAGAAGCACAAACACAGACTGGTGGCGCGCAACGGTGCCTATGATACATTAAAATTTATGTAATTTTGTTTAGTATACATGATTTGCAAGCGCGTTCTTTACATCACGTCGCTGGAGTGCCTCAGACTACAACTACTAGGTAGAACGAAGGATCTGCACGCGCAGGGTCAAGGGACGGATACAACAAAGCGTGTTGACAAAGTTAAGCGATTAATATGATTGTTGGAGAGTAACAGGTAAACCGATGATGATGATAGCAGACCGAATGCGAGCGGCATCTTAGGTAAAAGTAAGGACAACTAGGTTGAGACGGAATGCGGGAGCAACATAGGTAAAGCAACGTTCCAAGAAGAAAAGGAAATTTAAAGAATCAGCTATGAGCGGAAGAATGCGGACGGCAGTGCGAAGAGTAACTCGTGAGAGCAATTAGGAGACGATAGTCAGGATGAGAAAGGTTTATTACTAAAGTTTGGTGAAGCCAAGGACGCTCTCGTGCGAAGTATGAATCGATCAGTTCTGAAAAATCACCGGTGATATCCCGGTAGTCTGAGAGAACTCTGAGAGAAGGAGACCGAACAGACGAGACTTGAATAGCCGACACATCCTTAGGCTTCTTAGTAGTAGCAGGGAATTTCACTGATCTGATGATGACAAAGAAGAACATGGCACTAAGCGTCGGTCGTCTGATTGAAGGTTTGAGGGTACAGGTTACTGATGGAAGTGCCTATATTAATAAAGGGTAAACAAGTCTAACGGGCTGTCAATGTAAGCAAGACATAGTTTTGAGTTTGCAGAGATTAGATCGGTATAACTTGCTAGTCTGGAAAAGGTCAAAGGAGCAGACTGGTCAGATGAGACTAGGTTATTACAGGGCACTGAGAGTCGGCAGTCCGATTAGAGAAGAAATGAAAGTAGAGAACGCCATAAGGAGAGGAGACGGTCCGGATAGAGAGAGGTTTGCTTTTAAGTTGTGGAAAACTCCATGGGGCTCGAGAGGTAATGGGGGCAGAGCGTTCGGTCTTCTCATCAAATGCCGGTAACGTCACAGCAGTCTGAATGAATTCGGAGAGCAGGGGACCGATCAGACGAAACTGGATTAGTCGGCACATTGAGAGTAAGTCGAACAGTTAAGGTGGGAAGATAAATAAAGAGTCAGCAGAGACAGATAGGTTTGGGATGCAGGAGGCTACATGAATATAAGGTATGCAAGTCAGGCAGAAGTCTGAGAGAAGTTGGAAAGCAGGAGACCGATCAGACGAGACAGGATTAGTTGGCGAAACGAGATTGAGTCCAACAGCTAATTTTAGGAGGGCAAATGGAGTGGGTCGAGAGGTGGACAGGTTAGGGGTGGAGGTGCGTATATGAATAGAGGGTGAACAAGTCTAGCAGGCTGTCAACGTAAGTGCGACATAGCTTGAGTCTACAGAGTCTAGACCGTTTAAATGTTGCTGGTCTGGAAAAGGTCAAAGAAGCAGACCGGTCAGATGAGACTAGGTTATTGCAGGGCACAGAGCGATAGTCGTCCGATTGGAGAAAGATGGAGTGTGCAGGATACTGATGGAAGTGCCTATATTAATAAAGGGTAAACAAGTCTAGCGGGCTGTCAATGTAAGCAAGACTTAGGTTTGAGTCTACAGAGATTAGATCGGTATATCTTGCTAGTCTGGAAAAGGTCAAAGGAGCAGACCGTTCAGATGAGACTAGGTTATTACAGGGCACTGAGAGTTGGCAGTCCGATTAGAGAAAAAATGAAAGTAGAGAACGCCATAAGGAGAGGAGACGGTCCGGATAGAGAGAATTTACTTATAAGGTGTCAAAATGTCCATGTGGCTCGAGAGGTAATGGGGACAGAGCGTTCGGTCTTCTCATCAAATGCCGGTAACGTCACAGCAGTCTGAATGAATTCGGAGAGCAGGGGACCGATCAGACGAGACTGGATTAGTCGGCACACTTGGAGTAAGTAGTACAGTTGAGGTGGGAAGATAAATAAAGAGTCAGCAGAGACGGATGGGTTGGGACGCAGGAGGCTACATGAATGTAAGGTATGCAAGTCAGGCAGGCTAGCAAAGCGAGAGAAGTTGTGTGTTGGTGATACAGAGCCTTAAACTACATTTCACTAGTTAGGAATCAGTCAGAGAAGATAATAGGGCGGGGCTATGGGAGCTCGCTATGCGGATGAAGAAGAAATAAAGAGGCCGCGATGAGGACGGAGTAGAGAGTTTAGGTTACAGATAAGAAATGCGTGGTAATGGTGACAGAGCATTCAGTCTTCCGAGCATGGCAGGCGGCGTCGCAGAAGTAGGAGAGAAGAAGACCGATCTGCCGAGGTTGGACTTGGTCGGCGCATTGTGACTGAGTCCTATGGTTCATTTGGGAAGGTAAGTGGAGTCAGTAGGATTGGACTGGTCAGAAATAGAAGTGGTTATATCAACATAGGGCGAACAAGTTCAGCAGGATATCAAGGTGAGGGAGGAAGTGCTTTGGATCGACGGAGCCTAGGCCGCTAACATCCCGGTAGCCTGGTAGCAGCCTCATAGAATTTGGCTGATCAGCTGAGGCTGAGTTACGGATGACAGCGACTCAATCGTCCGATTGAAGAATGATCTAATACGAACGGCTCTCAGTCATCTGAACGATGGCAAGTAATGTCAAAGGAGTCTGAGAGAAGTTAAAGTGCAGGAGACCCATCAGACGAGACAACATTAGTCGGCAAAACGAGATTGAGTCCAACAGCTAATTTTAGGAGGGTAATTGGAGTGGGTGAAGAGGTGGAGGTGCCTATATAAATAGAGGGTGAACAAGTCTAGCAGGCTGTCAACGTAAGTGCGACAAAGTTTGAGTCTACAGTGTCTAGACCGTTTAAACGTTGCTGGTCTGGATAAGATAAAAGAAGCAGACCGGTCAGATGAGACTAGGTTATTACAGGGCACTGAGAGTTGGCAGTCCGATTAGAGAAGCAATGGAAGTAGAGAACGTCATAAGGAGAGGAGACGGTCCGGATAGAAAGAGGTTTACTTATAAGGTGTGAAAAAGTCCATGAGGCTCATGAGGTATTTGGGACAGAGCGTTCGGTCTTCCGAATAAATGCCGGTAACGTCACAACAGTCTGAGAGAACTCGGAGAGCAGGGGACCGATCGGACGTGACTAGATTAGTCGGCACACCTAATGTATGTTGTACAGTTTAGGTGGGAAGATAAATAAAGAGACGGCAGAGATGGACAGGTTAGGGATGGAAGAGGTTATATGAATATAAGGCATGCAAGTCAGGCAGGCTCGCAATGTGAGAGAAACGTGTGTTGGTGAAGCAGAGCCTAGAACTGCATTTCGATAGTCGAAGAGGATAATAGAGCAGGGCACTGAGAGCACGCTCTCCGGTTGAAGAAGAACTAAAGGCAGAGCGCGATATGGAGAGGACAGAGTCGAGAGTTTACGTTTTCGGATAAGAAATGCGACAGTTAACGTGGCTCTCGAGGTAATTGTGACAGGGCGTACAGGCTTCCGAAGAATAGCCGGCAGGGTCACAGAAGTCGGAGAGATGGAGACCGATCAGCCGAGATTGGACTTGGTCAGCGTATTGCGATTGAGTCCTATGGTTCATTTGGAAAGATAGGTGGAGTCAGTAGGATTGGACTGGTCAGAGATAGTAGTGGTTATAATAACGTAGGGCGAACTGGTTCAGCAAGCTATCAAAGTGAGGGGGACACTGCTTTGGATCGACGGAGCCTAGACCGTAACATCCCGGTAGCCTGGTAGGATTTCCAGAGAGTTTGACTGATCAGATGAGGTTCAATTAGGGTATGGCACAAAGAGATGGCCGTCCCATTGTAAAAGGATTGAATACAGACGGCGCTCAGTCATCTGAACGATGGCCGGTAACGTCACATCAGTTGGAGAGCAGGATACCGATCAGTTGAGACGGGATTAGTCGGCGAGAAGAGAATGATTTTGGAGGGCAAATGGAGTGGGTCGAGAGGTGGACAGGTAAGGGGTGGAGGTGCGTATATGAATAGAGGTTGAACAAGTCTAGCAGGCTGTCAACGTAAGTGCGACATAGCTTGAGTCTACAGAGTCTAGACCGCTTAAATGTTGCTGGTCTGGAAAAGGTCAAAGAAGCAGACCGGTCAGATGAGACTGATTTATTGCAGGGCACAGACAGATGGTAGTCCGATTGGAGAAATATGGGGTGTACAGGATACTGATGGAAGTGCCTATATTAATAAAGGGTAAACAAGTCTAGCGGGCTGTC